>OX578152.1:109047218-109627218 GCA_951213105.1 Amaurobius ferox | reverse complement strand
GAGACCCCCACTTCCCGGTTTAGCCAGCTTCATGTCATGACGACACTCCCGGAAGCGGATACAATGTCGCAAACCTAGTACATATACTAAAACTAAAAATGTATAAAAGTTGAAAGACCAATACTGACTTTACACCTAAACCTAAACAACGAGATTTACAACATCCAAACAGAAATTCAAAATACATTGTAAATATCAAGACATTTGATATTTACATTGTAAATATCAAGATATTTGATATATATTATCTTTAGTCTTGGTCTATAGTTACTCATTTGTAACAGATATGCTAGAGATGGGTTTTTTTGTACATACAGTAGTTTATGCATAATTTACGATTAAAATCTTTCATTTTTTATATATATGTATATGTATATATATATATATATATTTATATATATATATATATATATATATATGCATATGTATATATATATATTTATATATATATATATATATATATATATATATATATATATATATATATATGTATATATATATATATGTATATATATATATGTATATATATATGTATATATATATATATATGTATATATATATATATATGTATATATATATATATATATATATATACATATACATATACATATATATACATATATATATATATATATATATATATATATATACATATATATATATATATATATATATATGTATATATATATACATATATGTATATATATATATATATATATATATATATATATATATATATATATATATATATATATATATATATATGTATATGTATATATAATCGAATGACTATTTTCCACTTATATATATATATCACATATATATACTTATATAATCAGTCCTATACTGATTACTATTTTTGAAAGTCTCCATACATATTATGTATCGTTCAAATGTATTCATTCCGGTGACCACTCGCATTGACGAAGTGAGGTGAAATGCTCAGTCGCTTCTTCCACTTACACGTGGTAACAATGCTTGTGAGTTCATATTTCTGTTCGAGGAGGTATTAATTTTCTGATTTGTAATTCAATTGATTTATTTTTCTCCTTCCACTAGCCAGTAGACAGTTCCAATGGTGTCTATAGTTAAATACTATCACCATTGTCAGAAACTGGTTATTCTATCGGTTTTAATTCGAATTGTATGGCTGTCCTGATGAGAATGCAATTTCGAACTAACCGCCATTTTTTGTGTAGTTTCAATTGATTGTTCTCTATGTTTTCATCTTTTATCTTGAGCTAATTATTATTGCCTTTTCTCATTTTTGCCGTGTTTTCTTTTTTATTTTTATTTATATTTATATACTTTTAGTTGTGAATTTTGTATCCTTATATTCTTCTCATCCCTCTTTCCTTTGTAGTGATATGTTACCTTCTATCTTTATCCTTAGTCTTGGTCTATAGTTACTCATTTGTAACAGATATGCTAGAGATGGGGTTTTTTGTACATACAGTAGTTTATGCATAATTTACGATTAAAATCTTTCATTTTTTATTTATATATGTATATATATATATATATATATATATATATATATATATGTATATATATATATGTATATATATATATGTATATATATGTATATATATATATATATTACATATATATATATATATATATATATATATATATATATATATATATATATATATATATATATATATATATATATGTATATATATATATATTACATATATATATATACATATATATACATATATGTATATGTGTATATATATATATATATATATATTATTGTTATTATCACTATTATTACAAAAATAATATTAATTTCTCCTTTATATACTAAATTGCATTACACATTAAATGTACAAACTCATACTGTATACTTTAGTATTCGTGTTTATATGTTTTGAGTAATATTTTATTGTATAGTTTGAAATCTTGTGTTTATGTATATATAAGTGTGTGTGCTTATGTATATATAAGTGTGTGTCAGTATCTTTCGTCGTTTATGAACACATAGGCATTTATTTATTTATAATAAGTTATTCAACTACTGCACATATATTGATTTGTCTAATGGTGTTCGAACTCAATTGTGTCAAAAAAAAGTTGTTTTTTTCTTCTCAATTTAATACTATTGTAATTATTTTCATAAGTATTTATATTTCATAAATGTTTAAATTTTACAAGTGTTTATATGTCAAAAGTGTTTATATATCACAATAGTTTATATGTCACAAAAGTGTTTACATGTCCCATAAGTGTGTTATTATGTATTTTATATGTGTTCACAAGTCAACACATTTTCATACGAATTGTTGTTTTCCATGGTCACAGTAATCAAGTGTTTTTTTTGTTTTTTTTTTATGTAGTATATTTTTTATACAAACGTTTTTCATTTTCTTGCCAGCCGTCGAGGGTATTATAAAGCTGTAAGCCCAATGAGTCAGCAGCTGTATACCCAATAAATGTGTAAACCCAATGATCCCTTGCCTGCGGCGATTAAAGATTGTGAGGATTCTATTATCTGTGTGCATATGCATATAGGTATTTTGTGTACTATATGAGGATTCTATTATTTATTATCATTTTATTCTAATTCTACTTTTTCCAAATTTCAATTTATGTCCTAAACTTCTCGACTTTCATTCCGAAGAATCGCTTACTCACGATTGGCCAGATCTGTAAGAAGGGCAGACTTTAGAATGACGTCTCTGCCATTCTGCCGAATTCGCGTGCTTGTGTGTGTTCTGATCGTCCATGAAAGGTAGAAGCGAAAGTTATACCCTGCAATCGTGTGAATATATACGTATATTGTGTCATAGTTTGATCATCATAAGTTCAGATTGGAGATCAGTTTAGTAATAAGTTAGGTCAGAAGTTTATTGTAGATTAGTATGTCTCGGGTAGAATTTTTAATGATAGCGTTGTAAATAATTTGTATATAGATTTTTAATAATATATATGTGTGTGTTTTGAGTTCCCAGCGAAGCTAGCTATCAATAAAGTTGTTTATTTGTTAAATGTCGTGATTCCTTCGTCTAACTCTGGTCATTAGGTTATTGGAAGTTTAATTTAGAGTGAAATAAATTGGAATGATTCAGACAAAAGTCATGATCGTAGCTTGAAGTAGAATAAGTACTTTATAAGATTAAAGCATATATAATTGGATTTTGGATCAAGCTCTATTTTTTTGGAATCTGCTGAACGGATGTTTTTCCCAAACTTTCGCTTGAAATATCTTCGAAAAGATAGATATAAATAGTTCGCGAAAAAAAATCTGTATGATGAAATTTAGTTCTCTTTCCTCTAAAACTCTTTTCGAGTAATCGTAGAACTAGAACAGCAAAAATTGCCTAAATTCGGTATGTCGTTTTCTTTCATATATTTAAGCTGCATACACTTTAATAAATGCACTTTTTATACATTTAAGTTACATATAAATAATAAAAGTGGGGGGGAGGGTACTTTAAAAAACTATATTTTTTGCTTTTACTTGTTTATGATTATTTTGCTCGCATAACGTACAATATCTGAATAACGGCGCATGCTGTCATTCTACAAACATAGTTATTCACTTTTAAATAAAAATTGCATTTGAAATGAATATGTTTTTTGCTTTTCGGAAGCACAATTATTTTTATAATGTTTCTTTTTCAAAAAAAAAACCTCAAAAGAATGATAGCCTTCAAATTCCTTGAAAATCAATAGTCCTCTTGTTTACCGATTAAAGTAATTGTGTCGTGTTTTCTTTTAATCTTTCAATTTGTTCGATAGTTCCGGTATTCTCAAGATGTGCAAATGTACATTTGTTTAGATCTTTCTTAACGCTTCAAAAATCGCAATGTATTTGGTGTTTTATTCTAATTGTATTTTATTCTAATGTATTTTTTTTTTAATATTTTGTATTTTTTTCAGTGGAAATTAAGTATTTTGCATTTTACGTTTTTTTTGCGAATGTTGATTTTAAAATTATCTAGTAGTTTTAGATTTCATTTTAAAATATTTTTCTTTCCAGGATTTAAAAGGAATAAATTTGATTTTAGCATTAAAAACTTATTTAATTATCAATTATTTTTCTTTCCAAAACTTCAAATGCATAAATTTGATTTTTGCACAAGGAACTTATTTAACTTTTAATTATTTTTCTTTCCGAGACTTAAAAGGAATAAATTTGGTTTTAGCACACAGAACTTTTCTAATTTTTATAGTTAAGTAAATAATTTATGCCTTCGATTTATTTCTACATTTTTTATTTTACTTATAAATACTTTTGAAAGATATATTGATTATTCTTCGTCCCAAACCCACAAACACATTTTAAATTCATTGATTACTTTTGAAATTAGGAACATTTTCTGTAGAACGCTGCCCTTTAATTATGCATTGAGAGGTGACTACATTCAATTATTCGCTTATGAACAGATTTTTAAACAATAACTTCCGTGTTATTCACACCTTATTTAAATAATATGGTGTTTAGAATTAAAAACTTCTTTTCCAAAGTTTAAGTCTTCTATTTTCGTACCTTTATATATAGATCATAATCGCAAAATTAGAAATTTACATCAGTCATTTTTAACACTTTACAACATAGTTGAAAAGTATTTATAACTTAGGTTATTCTGTCTGTCTGTCTGTCTGTCCTTTCGCACGATAACTACCGTAAAAATGACTTTATCAAAATGAAATTTTAGTCTGCTGTTCAGACGGTCTGTGAGACATATGGGAATGTAAATGAATAATATCACCCAATTAGTTTTGGATGGAACCAGGGTTGAAAAAGTGAAATACATTGAACCTTATGGGACCAAATTTTTCAAACATTTTTAAGCGAAGTTAAAGTTCGCAAATTGCCTTGAAAATTTTAAAAAATATTCAAATTATCTCATAAAATATATAAAGAAATTTCAGCAAAATATGTTCCGTAGTTTTTTAAATAAAATTTAAAATAATAATTACACCCATATAGTATGAAGAGATCACATGACGGACTTCACATAAAATATGGCATCCATCTTTATTTCATAGTGTAAAAATCGTGATTTTTAAAGTTCTTTTAAATTTATATTTAGTACTGCGTCCGTCCTAAAACCGCTTTATTTTTGCGTATTTTCTGTGCAGCTATATTCTGCGCCAACGCAATTACAATATTTCTTAGTTTAAATGATCATCCAACTTTGATTATTTCTACAACGAAGCCTAATTTTAATAGATGCAGAATGCAAACAAGTGATTGTAAGATGAATTGTATAAGAATTACTGAATTTTTTTTCACGCAAAATTATTTAATTCTGGAATCTGGAATAAATGTGTATGAATGAAATATTCACTGCTTTCACATAGAGATACAGACGATTTATATTTCGATGACGTCATTTGAATAAAGTTCATCTTTTACGGTGGAGTTTTAAGTTTTCAAATACAATAAATTATTGTAGTACTGTGATAATTTAAAAAGTATCACCGCTGAATGTATCGCATTTTAGAGATGTTTAAATAAAATTGCAGTTGGAAAGTGTTTCATAATCAATGCTTTATGCATGATTGATCTTTCTTGTTTAATTTACCTACGATATAATGTACTAGAAGGAAAAGCTATTCAGCTGAATAATAGAGGTAAAGGCAAGGTCTCACCTCTAACTCCATGAGCTGAGTACAGTTTTCCTTTTGATTTCTTCAGGCATGCAACTGCATCATACTATAAAGAACCTTTCTACTTTATTTTATCTTGCACTCTGTTACTGGAACTTTGTCCTGTAGCTTGCATTCTTTTAAAATAAATAAATAAATAAATAAATATCTACGAAGGTCATCAGACAAAGCAACCTGTTTTGTTGAACATACACTGCCATTGTTGGAGGATGCATTTTCCTTTCAAAATGTTTTGGAACAGTGGCCGCTGAGTACGATCATGAGAATCTTTTGTCCCTTGCCGCCGGGATCGAGCGACAGCAATGCGTTCGGCGAGGGTTGGCGAGCGTCAACAAGCAGAGGCAGTAACCCCTTAGTATTTTATAAAATATAAAATTTATTGGAATATTAATAAGTTAAAATATGAAATCCGGAAGAATTAAAAAATTATAAAGGGTTCTTTGAGATTTAGCAAATTTGTAAATTATTCACAAAGAAGTTTGAAAACTGCTTCCCTAACCAGTGTTTCTTTCTGGCATACTTCCCCACCCCACCCCCACCCGAAGACATTTTACGTTAACCTAGTTTCTATTTATGTGACAGCATTTAGATCTATTTATATACGAGAAAATAGCAACCCTGAAGTTTCATTCGTCCCCACCGGCCAAAAAGTCCTGAAAGAAACAGTCCCTTACGAAGCTCGCCGATATTTCCAGTTGTGTTCGCAGCGCCACCTATGTCGTCTGCCTATGCAAACACATAGATCGTTCGCTGGCTCTGAACACGACCTTGAAATCATCGACTTTCTTGACCTTGAGTCCAACTGCAAGGATACCCGGTTGACCTTCCGTCAAAATTTTTCCTCCGCCATCTATTTCTACCTCAAAAATCAATATACACCCCCGCAATTGAGTTTTTGTATCATAGTGTTTTTAAAACACTTTTCGTCGCTGAAAAACACTGTTATACCGAAATTTGGATTTATATTTCATTGAGGATTTTAGTAATTTCAGAAGTACTTTAATTATTAATTTTACAATTTTTATATTATGTATACTGTACAGAACTCATGTCCAAATATAAATTTCAGTTCTGAACGACCATTTCTCAAAAGATAAGAAAAACAGGAGTAACGTAAATAAGCACAAATAACAAACCAATGTAGCATACAGCTGTTTCGAGAATACGCTGGATCCTCTTCGTGCAAGAGAACCAACAAACCCGAAGTCCAAGAGATCAACATTCCTCTTATGGACTTTAGGTTTCTTCTTTTGGACTTTAAATTTCCTCTTTTGGACTTTGTTATTTTAGAAACTTTTGAAATTTGTGGACATCATATTGAAATGTATGCCCTATTACATTTGATGGCCCAAGGCTGCTTCCCTGTGGACCGTGAGGTAGCTCCTGTGTACTGGAACTTACGAGTAACCATATGAGTTGCGACCAATCTATAACAAACGAATCAACGCCCCCTAAGATAGCATGATTTGAAAACTCCTGCTACAAAAAAATTAATCCCCAATCAATTTCTGTTACGAGTTGTGGGCAAATTTCTAAATTTGAAATAGGTAATGTGCACTTCAAATATAAAACGAAATCTAATCTTCTCAATTTTGCTTAATATAGGAAGATAGATGTCTGTGTGTGCAGTCTGTAACGGAAAATCTAAGCTCCGTACGACCGATAAATTTGGTACACAGGTACTTCTAAACGTACGTAGGTGCACCTCAGCGTTGCTTGTTTTAATTACTTTCCTTATATACATAGTATAATGTATAAGGAAAATAGTGTAACGGGGTCGAAACTTCTAATTCGAGTTTTCGACGTGAAAACACGCTTCAAGCATCCCTGAACGTTTTTGAGGTGATGTCTGGGTGTATGTGTGTGTGCGTAAGTGTGGATGTGTTAGTAAGTCTGTGGCGACGATAGCTCACGAACGGATGCAATGATTCGAATAAAATTTGGTACAAAAATTACAATCCGTTAATACTGGAAGCCTATTGTTTTTATACGTAATCGAATGTTAAGAACCCCCCTAAATTTTCGAGTGAAATTTTGAAACAATCATCAAAACCTTTAATAAAGTTGCGTAAATAGTCATTTCTTATGTAATTTTTCTTTAGAAAACGGTTGACACAAATTTTAGAATTAGAACGCTAGCATGAACCGTTCTTGAGATATTGCACATTAATCAAAAAAAAAAAATTATCAAAAAATCATATAAAATAAAAAATATATTAACTATTGTGAAATATGTTCACTTTTTATAAGCAATATTATGCGATAAATTTGGTGACATCATTCTCGTGGATCTAGCTCGTTCCATTCATGAGAAAAGATATTTCGGTTAATACTTTTTTATTTGGACGCCAATAGTCATTTATCTGCTATAAGAATAACTTATTTCTCCGCTTAGCGAGATTTTGGCAAACTGTCGTCAACTTAGCGACTTTTTAAATGTTGCCAAATTAACGAAAATGTCGCCAAATTAATAAAAATGACGCCAAATGGGAAGATTGACGAAAATATCGTCGGAATTGCAAAAATGACGCCAAATTGATAAATTAATTATAAAGTATTTAAATATATGGACTATATCGCTTATTGAGGATGCTATCAATATTGATAATTGTTTATTTAGAGTTGCGCGAAATATAAGTTAATTGGGTATTTTAAAATTATTTTACGTGTTGTAATCCATAAAATCAACAAATGTACAATTCAACGACAAAAACACAGTACCGTGGATCTTATACATTATTTTTTGACTGTAAAAATAGTAAATTCATTGCAATATATAAGGAAAGTCATGTGCTGCCCACAGCAGATTTTTTCGAATTAGTTCTTTTGTTGTTGTTGTTATTTTATGTTTTACAGCGATTTAAGATGATATTAACACAAATCGATGCCTTAGCGACCTAAAATATTATCACAGTGTTTTCATCTTGACACCATCTGAAAGCTCTAAAAGTTCTTATTCATACAAACTTTGAACGTAATTCATAGGATGAATAGAGAAATTTTAATGAATTCTTCAAAAGTATATACTTTTTTTGCGTTTAAAATATCTCCGATATTTATATTACGATATACTGTTTACGATATACTATTACGATATATATTACGATATACTATTTACGGTATACTATTACGATATATATTTCGATATACTATTTACGATATACTATTATGATATGTATTACGATATACTATTTACGATATACTATTGCGATATATATTATGATATACTGTTTACGATATACTATTACGATATATATTACGATATATTATTTACATATTACTATATACTATTTATATTTTACTATATACTATTTATATTACGATATATATTACGCTATACTATTTATATATTACGATATACTATTTATATTACGATATACTAAAATTGACGCGCCATCCAACGTTCACTTTTTTTTCCGCAGTTCCTAAATATATCACAGACTACTCCAGAAAAATAAATAATTTCATAAACCCACACGTTGATTAATTATAAATTTTTATCCGAAGCATGTCTTTGATTTTTTTGAATGAATCTAGTAGGTAGCGGACCCCCGCTGGAACTATGCCTCCTATATATAAGCGTGAAGCTAGAAATCCTTCCAGCTTCATGATATACAGGCTGACGCAACATTTTGTGTCCATCTTGACTCCCAGTTGAAACGATGGCAGTATATGGCGAAGAGAAAGTTACTTTCTCGAGATCAATAAGAAATAAGGACATTCTAGACTATTTTCTTGAATGTTTGGTACAATTTTTAGAAAGCAGATGTAAGTATTTTACGGCTAACTTGTGTATAAAATACCAGCCATTCTTCTTCTTCTTCGACCCAGACCGCCCGACCTACCAGAAAGGTATAAGGTATCTGTTTGGACGCTGCCACCCAATTTAGATAGGAACCCAGTGGAGGAGGCATCCACAGGGACCGACCATCAACCTCTCGGAAGGACTTGCGGACCCACATGTTTAACGTGATCGTACTCCGCGTGAACACGGCGACTATTTCAGCAGTGGCGGGAATCGAACCCGGGCAGACGAGTGCAATTCCCGCGCGCTAACCATTGGGTTGTCGCGCCCATGCGCGCGCCATTGAAATAGCACAAGCAGACGATAGCTGACTGGACCGCTTAAAGTCAAAATGGCGGTTGCGTCAGCCTATATACTTAGAAGCCTTACACGGAACCGTTCCACTACCACGGAAGGAGCTTTTCTACCACCTGTCCTTGGTGTGCATTCGAGAGTTGACTTCTTGAAGCTCAGATCCAGATCGCTGTAAGAAATGACGTCGTCTTACGGATTTATTTAGATTGCGGACTATAATTAGAATCGAAAATAGTCATGTCCACAGCGCTGGGACAAAGGCGTATTACATATATGAGCAGCAGTGTAAGGTGCTCATATATGTAATACGCCTTAGGGACATTTTTAGGGACAGATTAAAAACCACGGTGAGGACGAATTCAGTGCTTGTGTAGGGCGAGCATGCACTCCCACAGCAGGCGATTAAACTTTATGAAAAATTTAATTAATCTCTGTTTAAATTCCGGGCAACGGCGGATACAAATTCAAGTCTATTATAATAAAAGATGTCTATCTGTTGCTTATTCGTATGTGTCGGCTGTAACAGAAAATCTAAATGTCGCACTGTCATGAAATTTGGTACAGGAATTACCTTGGCTCCCGAGAGAAAACACCTCATCAATATTATTTTATTTCTCTTTTTTCTTATTTCTCTTTATCCTTATTTCTCTTCTTTTTCTTATTTCTCTTTATTTCTGCTTCATTAAATTGAGTTTAATTGCGCAAATTAATGCGCATAACTATTTGAAATGACACTGAGTTTGCACTTTTAATTCAATTTTCGTTATCATTTGGTAACGAGACGTATTTTCAACGGCGGCGTAGCAAAAATGAGAAGAAAAAAAATAAATATCTCGAGAACGGTTAGTCTTAGAGTGATGAGATTGGGCTTATTCTTTACATCGTCAAATATTACGTATAAATCAAGCATTTAATTCATACGTTTGAGCATACGTAGTCTTTTACGATTTTAACGATTTTTGTGGGCCATTTCGTAAAAAAGGCAGGTTCTTCTATCCCGAATCGTACCGAACTCTAATCAGCACAAGGGGTCACCCACAAGTAACTTGCTTACAAAATTTTATGAAATTTGGTCCTTTAGTTCTTTAGTTATAGTGAGTACATACATTGCACAGACAGACACACACACAGACATACAGACAGACACACACACAGACATACAGACACACACACAGATGTCACGCTAAAAATAGTTTTTCGTGTTCTAACGGTCTGAAAACATTCAGATCCGTAGAAAACTCGAGTTGCAATTTTCGACACGATTCCAATACTTCCCCATACATTACCATGTATTACAAGGAAAGTGAAAGAGCTCAACTAGTCGTGTCTAGTGTTTCTAAACCGCCGGATTGTCGACCTGCACGTATTGTCGAAGCAATTTACTAGTCAGCAAAAATTGAAACCCCCCAAAAAAATCTGAAGCATGTGCATACTGTTATTAATAATAAACTTTCGACTGAGGCAAGGTCTACGACCTAATGCTTGCGTGCATCCTAGTACTTCTAGAAGTGAATAAAAAGGCATATCGTGGACTGTACTAATTATTTTATCGTATGCGCTTTCACGGAGAATTTTTTTATATGGGGATGCTCGCTCAAATTAAAAGAGTGAGGACTCCTGGACTAATGACCATTCAAAGTCACGTGAAATTTTGAAAATATTCTTGTTGATGTCAAAATAAGTCTAAGAGACATCAAAAGGAAGGACTTGAATGGTGTTATCAATTTTTGCTTATTATGAGTAATATTGAAAATGGAAATAACAAACACGTCATAGAGGCAATTATTGTCTTTCTCATTATCAGCATGTATGAACCGTAGAATAATAATAAAAGAAAAGAAATTAGTTGGAAGATACTAAATGCTAACCCGCTTATCACGGCTATTTCGTTAGCTGCAAAAATAAAGAAAAGTTAAAGAAATAGAGAATAGCTCTTAGTTTAATCTAATGCTCTATTTCTCATTTTTTTCAGTTTCTCCTTTCTCCCTTTTTCTATCACACTTTCATTCTCACTCTTTATTTCTCTCTTTTTTGCTTTCTCTTCCTTTCTTTATTTTTCTTCTTTTTCACTCTTTCATTCTCTCTCTTTTCTCTCACATTTTCTCTCACTTTCTCTCACTTTTTCTCTCACCTTTTCTCACTTTTTCTCACTTTTTCTCTCTTTCTCTTTTTTTCTCTTTTCTCTCTCTTTTTCTCTTTCTTTTTCTTTTTCTCTCTTTCTCTTTTTCTCTCTTTTCTCTCTCTTTTTCGCTTTCTTTTTCTTTTTCGTTCTCTCTCTTTTTCTATCACTTTTCTCTATCTTTTCTCTCTCTTTTTCTGTCTTTTTTTTCGTTTGCTCTCTCTTTTCTCATTCTCTCTCTTTCTCTTTCTTTCTCTATCCCTCTTTCTTTCTTTCTCTCTCTTCCACATTATCGCTCTATTTTCTCTCTTTCTTTTTGTCTTTCTTTCTCTCTTTCTTTTTGTCTTTCTTTCTCTCGGTTTCCTTTGCCTTTCTTTCTTTCTCTTTCTCTCCTCCCCCTACCTCTCTCTCCCTCTCAGCAACACTCAAATTGGTTTCAAATTTCGACCCTATTACAATACTTTCTCTTAATATAATAATATAAATATAGCAAAAAGAAACATGTATAAATAAAACTTCAAATTTAAAATCGTAAAAATGCATATTTGGATACTGTAAAAAATATATTTTTTTTTTTAAGTTGCCAACAGTTTACTGATACCTGCGAATTAGATGTGTTTGGCTCGTCTATGTTAATATAAACTGTTTTGATTCCATTAACATCCCACAATTTAGTTTAAATTATAAATTTCCCGCATAAACTATATGTTACGATCATTGCTCAAAGAATTATCATTACTTTCAATAAGAAATAATGATATAAAAGTGAAATTCTAATTAATTATCAAGAGAATAACTAAAAATTATATCTAGTTCTAGCCTTTTACATAATGTATCAACACATAAAATTCGATAACTAAATGCTGTTTGTTCTTGACTTATCGTACCCAAATCTCATGCTTACACACACTGATGGAGATATTTCCAAAAGTGTTCGAAATTTATTCAGGAAGTCTTAAAAAATCATTACCCTTCAAATTCAAAAATGTTCGGGAAAACAATTTTTTCGCTATACGAGAAATTAAACACTGCCTATAGAATTTTAAAAAACTAAATATAGAAAATTGCAAAATTGAACAATTTAGCGTAATTGAACAATTTAGCGTAATTAATATTTATAATTACCTTTAAATATTTTTGCAGTCACTAAAAATGTTTATATCTCTCATCTATAATTTAAAAAATCGTAAAACATGCAAATCAACCTTTAATGTTTTCTTTCCCTTTCGATGACTTTCACCGTCATAAAACCAGTTCTACAGGTTAACTTCGAAAAGGCCCAAAACAGCGATAAATTGCCAAATACGGAACACCGCAAAAAAAGATGCAGTTGCAGACGACAGGCAGTCTGCTGTTAGATTCGATTGTCGCGACATCTATTGGGGAATTACAGTTTGTCATTTGACGAAATGTGCCATACGCCGTTCAGAGCGCCTCTAAAGATGCTGTTTACGATTTTTCTTCTCGGATGGTCATTCCGAAATTGTTGGGCTTGTTGGTTGTTAAAAATAGCAGTAAATTATTTTTTATCGACGTTCTAAAAGATGAAAGTGGAAGTATTTTTTTTTTATAATTATCTTGCATGGCGTACCAGCAGGTTTATATTTTATTTTTAGAAATATTTTTTTGCGTGTACAGAAAATGAATTTTTCAGATGTTTTTGTGGTTAATTAGCTAGATTGTTTATACTCGCGGCAAGACTAACTTGAATGCGATATGGGTGCTATGACAGGCCAATGGCTCAGTTTTGTCTTCATATGCCATTATGCATACATTTACTACATGGTTTCCATGGTAACGGATTCAAATTTCGAATATCAATTTAGAATAATCTTATTATTGAAATATGAAAGAACATGAATAAAGTTTTGAATTTTAATTATAGGAATCGATTGACAGAAAATATTTATATACTAGACAAGCAGATATACCCGACGTTGCACGTGAGTTTAAAATTTTGCAAATTCCGGTTGTATTCTAAATGATATTGTTCTTCAAAAAGTTCTATTCAAATATTTAATTTCAAAAGAAAAAAAAAGCATAGGAATATCCGTACTTCTTATGCAAAATCATCTTCACAGACAGATTGAGGAACAAAACTTTCTTTTTCCGTTTGTAAACAAATTTACAAAAAAAGTATGGTCAACATACGCCAAAATCAGCTATCAATCCCTTTATTACTTTCCTTATATACATAATGTATAAGGAAAGTATTGTGACGGGGTCGAAAATTCGAATTCGAGTTTTCGACGGGAGAGCACGTTTCAAGCATCCCTGATCACGAATCAAACATTTTTGGAGTGATGTCTGTGTGTGTGTGAAAGTATGTGTGTATGTGTGTGTGTCAGTGAGTCTGTGGAGACGATAACTGACGAACGAATGGACCGATTCGAACCAAATTTGGTACAAAAATCACAATCCATAAACACTGGAAGCCTATTGTTTTTATACGTAATCGAATGTTCAGAACCTCCCTAAATTTTCGAATGAAATTTTGAAGAAATCGTCAAAAAATCAAAACCGCTAATAAAGTTACGCAAATAGACATTTCTTATGTAATTTTTCATTAGAAAACGATTGGCATAAATTTTAGAAGGCTAACAGGAACCGTTCTCGAGATATTGTACATTTTTCAAAAAAATTATGAAAAAGTCACATAAAAAAAAATTCCTGTTGAGAAACATGTTCACTTTTCATATGTAATACCATGCGATAAATTGAGTGACATCATTCTCGTGGATCTAGCTCGTTCCATTCATGAAAAAATATACTTTGAATAATACTTTTGTATTTGAACGCCAATAGTCATTTATCTGCTGTAAGAATAACTTTTTTCTTAGTGCATAACTCTTGGCGAGATTTTGGCGACGAATTTGGGGAAATGTCGCCAACTTGGCGACTTTTTGAAATGTTGCCAAATTAACGTAAATCTCGTCAAATGGATAAAAATGACGCTAAATCAATGAAAATGACAACTAATTGTCGAAAATTCAATATCTTGGAAAAAATATTAGTATCTACTATAAGAAAAACCTATTTTTTTACTGTAAAAGTAGTAAATTCATTACATTATATAAGGAAAGTCATGTGTTGCCCACATCAGATTTTTGTTTTAGTAATACAACTTGATACATAAGTCCGGCACATTAGCGGCCGATTTCACAATGTCTTCTATAGACCAAAAATCTGATGTGGGCAGCACATAACTTTCCCTGCAGACTCATATTCACGTTCTCTTTATTTCTTCAATAATTCATTAAAATGAGTTTAATTGCGCAAAATAACACCCATAATTATTTTAAATTACACTGAATTTACACTTTTAATTCAGTTTTCATTTTCATTTGGTAACTGGACTTATTTTCAAAGGTGACGAAGCGAAAATGCGAAAAAGATATAATATCTCGAGAACGGCTAGTTCTAGTACAATGCGGTTGGTTTTATTATTTTCATTGTTAACAATTACGTATAAAACAAGCATTTAATTGATATATTTGAGCATACGTAGTCTTTTACTTTACATTTTGAAGATTTTTGTGGACCATTTCGCAAAAACAAGCAGCTTATTTTTTCCGAATCGTACCAAAATCTAATCAGTACCAGGGGACTTACCTATCAAATTTTATGAAATTCGGTCAATTAATTTTTTAGATAGAGTGGATACATACATTGCACAGACAGACAGACACACACATAGACGTCATGCTAAAAATGGATTTTTCGAATTCTAGAGGTGTCAAAACGTGTAGATCCATCGAAAACTCGAGTTGCGATTTTCAGCATGATTCCAGTACTTTCCCTATACATTACCATGTATTGCAGGGAAAATAAAAATCTGATGTGGGCAGCACATGACTTTCCCTGCAGACTTATATTCACGTTCTCTTTATTTTAATTACATTTAATTCAATTTTTGTTCTCATTTGAAAACTGGACTTCTTTTCAAAGGTGGCGTAGAGAAAATACGAAAAAGCTAAAATATCTCGAGAACGGCTAGTCTTGGTGTAATGGGGTTGGTCTTATTCTTTTCTTCGTTAAAAATTACGTATTAAACAAGCATTTCATGGATATATTTGAGCATACGTGGTTTTTTATTTTAGATTTTGGTGATTTTTGCGGGTCATTTTGCAAAAAAGCCAGGTTACTTTTTCCGAATCATACCAAAATCTAATCAGCACCAGAGTGTCCTGCAAGTGATTTATCTACTGAATTTTGTGGAATTCGGTCCATTAGTTTTTCAGCTAGAGTGGATACAAGCTTTTGCGGGCCATTTCGCAAAAAAAGGCGGGTTCTTTTATCCCAAACCGTACCCAAAACTAATCAGCACCAGATTCGCTCACAAGTGACTTACCTACCAAATTTTATGAAATTCGGTCAATTAGTTTTTTAGTTAGAGTGGATACAAAATCTGCACAGACAGACAGGCACATACACAGACGTCACGCTAAAAATGGTTTTTTCGTATTCTAGAGGTCTCAAAACGTCTAGATCCATCGAAAACTCGAATTGCGATTTTCGGCATGATTCCAATACTTTCCCTATACATTACCATGTATTGCAGGGAAAAAAATCTGATGTGGGCAGCACATGACTTTCCCTGCAGACTCATATTAACGTTCTCTTTATTTTAACTAAATTTTATTTCACTTTTAATTCAATTTTCGTTCTCATTCGGTAACCGGGCTTATTTTCAAAGGTGGCGTAGTGAAAGTACGAAAAACTAAAATATCTCGATAACGGCTAGTCCTAGTGTAATGGGGTTGGTCTTATTCTTTTCGTTGTTAAAAATTACGTATTAAATCAGCATTTAATGGATATATTTGAGTATACCCAGTTCTTTAGTTTAGATTTGGACGATTTTTGCGGGCCATTTTGCAAAAAAAGGCAGGTCATTTTTTTCCGAATCGTACCAAAATCTAATCAGCACCAAGGTAACCCACAAGTGACTCATCTACCGAATTTTGTGAAATTCGGTCCATCAGTTTTTCAGTTAGAGTGGATACAAGCTTTTGCGGGCCATTTCGCAAAAAAAGGCGGGTTCTTTTATTCCGAATCGTACCCAAAACTAATCAGCACCAGACTCGCTCACAAGTAACTTACCTACCAAATTTTGTGAAATTCGGTCCATTAGTTTTTTAGTTAGATTGGATACAAAATCTGCACAGACAGACACACACACACAGACGTCACGCTAAAAATAGTTTTTTCGTATTCTAGAGGTCTCGAAACGTGTAGATCCGTCGAAAACTCGAGTTGTGACTTTCGACATGATTCCAATACTTTCCCTATACATTACCATGTATTGCAGGGAAAGTAATAAAAAGCAATACATATAAAACGTACATTAAACAAGACAGACAAAATTGACAGAGGAACACAAATTTTTCTTAAAACAGTTCTAAAAAAATTCTCTCCAGCGCAAAAGAACAAGATGTGTTTCAGAGTCTCCTCTTTATTATTTTAATCGGAAAACCCAAATGAAAATCGTCTGCCATACATTTGATTTTATTCCGTTGCTAAGCAACATGATATAAATATCTTCAAATAAAGGTTTGGAAAATAATGCTATTGCTATGAAATATTGCAACTATTTCTATGGAATTTAATTTTGCGCTTATATTAATATATCGACAGCTCCTGATTCTAGAAACTCGAAACAGGGACAGGGCTATCCGCAGTAAAGTACAGAATAACCATATCTAATTTTTAAAAAATTGTCAGAACTGTTGATTTGTATGAGGAACAGACAAACAAAATAAACAGACTTTTAATTTTATAAACAAAGTGGCAAGAAAAATCGTGGAACAAGCGCATAACTCGGGAAGTATTAAAGTTATTGTATATGTTTTTTGTAGATGTAAAACAACCCCCAACGGAGCTGCTCAATGAGACAACTTTAGGGTGGCTGAAAATGTTTATCAAAAAATTACATTCGGTATGTGGATGATACATTCATTCTTGTGGATAATCCCTTCGATATCTCCTCTATTCTTAATCTTGTTAAATCTAGCGATACTTATATTCAATTTACATGTGAAATTGAACTTAATATGGAAATTACGAAATACTTTCTTAGATGTTCTTGTTTTCAGAAAAAAATTTCTTTTAGCACTTCTGTTTACCGTAAATCTTTCTCTGTTCCTATACCTCCACATTATCTTTCAAACGTTCTTCTGTAACAGAAATTGGCTGTATTTTATACAGCTTCTTTAACTTCTGAAATTAAGTTCCTGAAATCTTCAACTAAAAGTAGGGACTTTAATCCCTCTATCATTGATAAAGTTTTGGTAAAATTTACCAGACAGAGTAGACTTTTCAATCTTTCTTCTGATAATGTTTTTGTCCCCATAGAGTTGATAGTTTTACCTTTCTACGGTCCCGCAAGCTTTAAAATGAAGTTTTATCAAGATTCAAATTCAAGGTAGTTTCTTAACCAGTTTATAAATTCCAGTTTCCATCCGTTAAAACTGTTATTAAACGCTTACGTAAGGGTGGTATTTATTCTGTGAGTTGTCGGTGTAAATTAGCCTGCATTGGTCTGACAAAGAAAACTCTCGGTGATAATATATAGCGAGAATGCGAAATCACCAACTTAGCAGTGTCGTGATTTGATCCCGGGTTCAAAGCGTGGTAGGCAGCATCATAGCGTTGAGTTAAATATGTCTCCAGATCAAGGATACTAATACTGTCTTATGAGCGTTCCCTGCAATACTCGCCCTCCCAATGAGTTTTGTCAAAACCGAACGAAGTTGTCGTTGAGGGTGCAGATGAGGCGGCGAGTTCTAGGTTGAGGTGAAGGAGCTGTTACAAGAAGCCTTGTGGTGAGTCACAAGGCCCGATAACGTACAGTGAGTCGATGTCAGAGAATCTCGGAAGATCGGAAGTGGCGCCATCTCAGGGGGAGTACTGAAAGTACATTTATGCAATGCATATATAATACTCAGGAAGCTTAATAACTGGAAATAATTGAGCGAAGGATGCTTTGTGCTCGTGTCCAAGGTCACCAATGTAGCGAGAATGCGAACACACCAACTTGGCAGTGCCGGGGTTTGATCCCGGGACCAAAGCGTGATAGGCAAATATCATAGCATTGAGCTAAAGAAGTCTCCAGCTCAAGGTAATTAAGACTGCCTTATGAGCCACAAATATCAAATATCATTCCAGGATGGTCGTTAAGCAAGAAACATCTAAGTCATCCATTTCCCATCACTGTTGGTCTGAACATCATTTATTTCAAATTTCTCAGGCTAAAATCATTACTCATCAGGCCCGCACTACATTTGAACTGGATTTCGTGGAAGGAGCATTTATTTATTTGAACTCTGATAATCTGGTAAATGATAAATCAGCAGTTCCTTACATCTCCGTAGCCTGAAAAAATATCCTCCACACACATCCATAACTTTACAATTATAGCTTTCCTAAACTGCTTATTTTACTTTCATTTTCGCAATTGGCTTCTTAATACCTGTCTCTTTCACTTGTGTTTTAAAGTAGTTTGACCAAATGTTATTTGAATTTAGATGATAATGTTATCTGATATAGATTACTACTTCCTTATTTTTGTTCAATTCTTCTAAGTAATAGTTTTATGGGGTGGGACATCCCAGTGGTTAGAGCTCGGGGAACGCGCTCGGACGACCAGAGTTCGATTCTTAGCTCTACCCAAACTGTCTCCGTGTTCACGCGGAGTACTGGCATGTTAAATATGTAGGTCCGTAAGTCCTTCCGAAAAGTTAGCGGTAGAGGAAAGAGGGTGTGGTCCTTGTGGATGCCGCCCCCATTGACTTCCAGTCTAATTGGGTGACACTTCCCGGCCCTCCAAATGGATACCTTACACCTTTGGTAGGTCAAACGCGCTGGACAAAGAAGATGCAACAGTGTTATGCTTGGGTACATTTTAAGTAGTTTATTTGCATATTATTTGTAAATGCTTTTAGTTCCAGCCTTATGTACCCATAATTTTAATGCAGTTTGATCGAATTTCATTTATATATATATATATATATATATAATTGATAGGATTAACTCATATAGCTTACGAAACCGGGTATAACCTTCAACCTTTATTTGATTTTAACTTATGAAACTGACGAAACCGATTACAGTCATTATTTTTTGTATAACATTTTCATTTTTTATCACATTCCTTGCTACCTTTAATACCCCTTGTCCATATTTTTCTGATTTCCAGTATTATGCTTTAGTAATATGTAAGAGAAGTTTGACTGTGTGTTACTTGAATATTGTGTGGCTAATGTAGCACTCCAAAACTATTTGTTTTCGCCTAATTTTTCTTATTCCTTAATACTTGATGTTTGTTTAGTTATATTTTGATTACCTGTTTTCTTTTTATGAAGGTATTTAACCCCCGAAACAGCTTATTTCCTTCATTTTATTATTTACTACATATTTTAATGAATTTTAGATATGATTATCCTAATTTGTATGTGTCCTATGCTTTCTTAATTACTGTTTTGCATTTTTGCTTTATTTTTCTTTTTATATGTGTTTGTCTATTTCTTTCGCCATCTAATTTCTCACCACTCCCTTATTTTTGCTAATATTTAAAAGGTTATATTTCTTTCTCTCAGTTTTATTTTAAATTTCGTATTAATGTGGCCTGCTGCATTTTTTTGCTTGACGCAATAGGTGGACTAGGCCGCCTTATTGGCTTGTTTCGATAGCCGAGTGTTTATGACCGAGGTCTCAATAATTTTATTTATAAATGTTATACAACATAAAGATTCTATGAAAACAGCTTGTATTGTCATCTAAAAATTTCTTTTTCGTGTTGTCATAGCAAGGAAACTTTAATACAAACATGAAACCGCTCCATGGATGTTGCTATCTGGAATGGGTGTTGTCTCCACATTTTTTAGAAAGCCCTTTACAGGTGGGTCTATAATTTTGAACGTGACTTTTGCAGCTTTATGTAGCCTGAGCTAAATTGTATATGAATTTGATTTTAGCAATGTCGAAGAACTGAAACTGTCAGTTCCTATAAAAGTTCACAAATGGTGGCATATAGCAAGGTTTCTTTCTGCCATTGCAGATAACATCTATTCCATGCTGACAAACGTGTAACCGCCTCATGGATGCTGTTATATGTAATGGGTGTTCCTTTTAAATTTTTAGAACACCTTTTATTAGCGGATTTTGTGAACTTGGAATTTGCAACTTCGTGTAGCCCGAGCTATGTGTATGAATTTGATGCTGGCTACGTGCAGGGACTAAACGTGTCAGTTCCCATAGATGTTCACAAAATTGCCGTATATAGCAAGGTTTCTTTCTGCATTGCAGATAACGGCAATTCCATGCTGACAAACGTGTAACCGGCTCATGGATGCTGTTATATGCAATAGGTGAGTCTTCTAATTTTTTAGAACACCTTTTACTGGCGGATTTTGCGAACTTCGCATTTGCAGCTTCATGTAATCCGTTCTAAATTGTGTATGAATCTGATGCTGGCTACGTGCAAGGACTAAAAGTGTCAATTCCTATGGAGTTTCACAAAATTGCCGTATTATATGGTTTCTTGCTGCCATTGCAGATAACGGCTATTCCATGCTGACAAGAGCATAATAAGTACGAAACTGGTCTATGAATGCTGTTATCAGCAATGGGAGTGTCTTATCAGTGCAATTTTAATTTCTTTAGCTTTTTGTATACAATATGAATTAATATAAAAAAAACATGAATAGCAACCGATATTATATAATTCACTGGGAATCGATTTCAAAGAACTTTTTATTGACTATATAAAATTTCAGCTCTTCCCGCCTAGGCTTTTTTTTTTTTTTTAAATCTTTGCGGTGATTTTAGAGGCATTCATTAGTTGCAAAAAGGAATAACTAACTTAAAATATTGCATTTTAAAGTACATTTTGGAAGCTTAATCTTCATTTAATGCAGCGGACAATACTTTTTATCCAGTTATTATGAAAATGTGTATGAAAAGTGCAGTACAGATGCATCCTAATAATAATCAACATAATTATGCGACTTTCTCAAATATTATCTTCGTTCGAAGAAATTACAGAGAAGAAAGTGCTGAAATTTTACATAGTTATGTAAAAAGTTCTTCTGAAACTATTTAAGTCAAAATATACTAATGTTCCTATTCATACTTTTATTAACACTTTACAACATAGTTGAAAAGTGCTTATGACTTTGTTCATTCTGTCTGTTTGTCTGTCCGTTCGCACGATAACTGCCGTAAAAATGACTTTATCAAAATGAAATTTTAGTATGTTGTTGAGATGATCTGGTTGACATATGGAAATGAAAATGAATGATATCACTCAATTAAATTTGATTGAACCCGGGTTGAAAAAATGAAATTCATTGAATCCTATGGGACCCAATTTTTCAAACGTTTTTAAGCGAATTTAAAATTCATAAATTGCTTCGAAAATTTTAGGAAATATTCAAATTAGACCACAAAATATAAAAAAAAATTCAGCAAAATATGTCCGGTAGTTTTTTAAATAAAAATTAAAATAATAATTGCACCCATATTATATAAAAATATCACGTGACCCACTTCAAAATATAATATGGCATCCATCTTGTGTCAAAATCGTGATTTTTAAAGTTGCTTTTAATCTATATTTAGTGTTGCATTCGTCCTAAAACCGCTTTGTTTGTTTTGTCTGTGCATCTGTATACTGCGCCAATGCAATTACAATATATTTTGAAGTTTAAATAATCATCAAACTTTGATCATTTCTACAACGAAACCTAACTTTCACGCATGGAGAATATTAGTTGTATAAGATTCGCTGAATTTCTTTTACGCAAAATTATTTAGCTCTGGAGTCTGCAATATAGCTGATATGAATGCAACATTCACTGAATTTATCCGCGCCTATCAGTTCCTCTGTACTCGACTGCAAATTTGAGAGTCATACGGGACTGTTTTAGATCATTTTTCTGTAATAACGGAATTGCGATTAAAATAAATTAATGACATTTACAAATTTATTGCAGTGATACCCCGGTTTTGTATAGAAAAACATTATATGTGAGACCAATTAATAAACATCATATGCAGAAAAGCATAATACACGGAAAACTCCATTTTAATTAGAATATAAAAATCAAGGGAAATAAATAAACCACTTACCAAGTTTTACTTTTTCACTTGGTAAAACTTTAATTAAGAAAAATTCCAAATGCGTTAAAAATGTGTATTCGTTTATTATGTTCAAGATTGATTTGGCTTCCATAAGAATTTTTGCCCTTGACCTTAATACACAGACTTGTAAATTTCTTTGTTGTAAACAACTATGCCACTTCTAATTTATATTTATCAATTTTCCAAGTCAAATTTTCTATTAACTATTAATAAAAACAGCCACTTCCTTATAGCTTAGACATGTCTATCAAAGACCTGCCTTAGCTCGAGTATAAATTGTGTGTATATTTTATTTTAGTTCCATTTCCAATGGAATATCTTCCGACGTGGGTTGACAGAGATATATTTGTTCCTCCTGAAAATCCCGCTTAACGCTTAGCTTTACCAGACGAAGTAAAAATATTTTGTTTATTTACACTAAGAATGTTTTATCCATTTATTTTCGATAATATATAATTAAAATAAAGATAACTTGATCTCAAATTATTTGTATAGACGCTGTCTCCCTAATCAGCCATAAAACCAAAATAAAAAATAAATTCCTACAAAAGTAGCTCTTTATAAAAACTTAAAACAAAATTCTAACATGTTACATATATAAACGTACAAGGTAATCGAATTGATTTTTAAATGAAATGATAACATTAGTGCTGTGCAGCGATATTTTGCTTTAGGTGAGCACAACATTTAATTCTGGTGTATAAAAACAATAGGGAAAATGTATTATTATAAAATATTAAATACAACTGATGAACCTATTTGTAGATAAATTCCATTTTTCTACTTTTTTTATGCAAACGCATTAATGACATTTTCGTGGAAATTAAGAGTTCTTATTTCTGATATTTGAAGAAAACTTTTAAGATACAACAAAAGTTTGTATCTTTGCTACCAGATGGCACATCATCGCATATCAATAAGAAATTGACAGGTTGCTTCTCCAATTAGAATTATTTTGTGTAAATTGTAGACTTTTCTGCTGGCACGGACATCTTAAGCACTTCAAGTAACATTGAGATCCGGAAGGTTAATTTGAACTGGGTGACCAATGATCTATCATCAATCACCGTTTCACAAATACAAATTCTACTGAGATTTTATAGTAAACAAATTTCATTCTTTTAAACTGATATTAGGTAAGCTATTCTTGAATTGCTTCTATGGACAGCACGCCATTGCACAAAATCTAAATAAAACTGATAATATTTGGGACACATTGAAAAGTTTCTACGTTTACAGATGACCACGTTTGAAAACTGTTTCATAACCACTGCCGTTTGAAAACTTGTTTTGGTCACAGTCCAGTTATAACCAGAATGACCAAGGATATTCTCCGGTCATCAATGTTATGTGATCACATAATACACAGAATACTTAGTTTTGCTTGAAATGCTTTCTAAAACTGCATAGAATAACTATGCTGTTTTTTTCTCTGGTGAGTGACCAGATAACCGATAAACAATTGTTAACTGAGATGACCCAACTTTTCAAACACACCCTTGACGTATGCAAAAGTCATACAATAAAATAAATGAGCAACTCATTGAATGTTTGAAAGCAGGACAAAGACTTGTTTAACATAAATGATAACAGAAAATGAAAATCGCAACAAAATTACTTATCAACAATTGAGGGGTTGATAAGACTTAAGACTTATAATAAAATATCTTCTTCAGATTTATTATTAAAATATTTGGACAATTCCAGTATGTTGAAATAAAATTTTACTGCAAACTTTTGAGTAAGTGCGATAACAATAAAGGAATTAAAAGAAAACTTGTTGAATGAAAGTTTGTCCAAAGATACATACAAAATTTGTTAAAATTTGCAAAGTATCTACATGCGTATATGATTACATTCTATAACTATTATTACAGGGCATGGGGTGGTTTGTAAAAAAAGGTGCTGGTATGCATTGATATAAAAATTAGCAAATAATTTATCAGTTTCAGATGCAATATAATTTTTATATAGATATCTTTAAAAAGTTTTAGCCAAAAAAACACTTGAAACTTTGCTGCGATTTTATAAACATCAGAAACTTATTACTGTTCATCTAGACCAGGGGTCGGCAATTGGATACAACTGCAAGAGACAATTGCACACATACAGAAAATATTGTTAGGCAACTGTTAAACAATTGTTAAACGAATGTTAAACAATTGTTAAAAGATTGTTAGACAATTGGACACAAACTGCAAATACCGTCAATCTTGGGAACTTTGTGGTCTCTCTGGAAATCGCTGAAAAGGAAAACCGTTCACAGATGATGATTACATTAAAGATTGCTTTATGAAAGCATCCGAAGAGCTCTTTTACGATTTTAAAAATAAAGCAGCAATCATGAAAATAATAAAAGAAATGCCTTTATCTGCGAAAACAAGTGCAAGACAGAACTGCCAAAATGTCTTCGAATATAACAGGGGGCAGCAAGTCAAAGATATTGAGTTGGCTTCCGCAATAACAATTGCAACTGATGAGTCATGTGATATTAGTGACACAGTACTAGTATCACTCTTTGTGCGATATATATCAGCACAAGGTCCTAAAGAACTTCTAGGATTGCTGCCGCTCAAGGGACAAACACTTGGAGAAGATATTGCGAATGATGTAGAAACATATCTGGAACACACCGAAATTGACTTAAATAAAATAATTTCCATTGCTACTGATGGTGCTAAAAGTATGACAGGTGTAAACAAAGGAGATATTGCAATTTTAAAGAAAAAATTGACCATGAAATTTTCATGTTCTACTGCGTCAAGAAGCGCTTTGCGCCCAAACATTTCCTGAAGAAATGGTTACAATAATGAACTTCGTTATCAAGGTAACTAACAGCATCTTGGCCAAACCACTCTATCATCGCCAATTTAAGGTACTCTTGGACGAAATGGATAGAGAGTACGTAGATTCACTTCTGCACAATAAGGTTACCTGACTTTCCAAAGAAAAATTTCTGAAGCGCTTTGCTTCATGTTTAGAAGAAATAAAATTGTTCCTACGCGAAAAATGCATCAAATATCAGAAATAGGAAGAAAACATATGGTTACAAAAATTCCATTTCATGGTCGATATTACTTCACATCTTAATGCTTTCAATGTATTATTACAAGGGAAAGGAAATGTCGCATATATATTATTGGAAGAGGTAGAGTGCTTTGAAAATAAACTACAAGTTCTCGCCGAAGATATAGAGAAAGGTGAATTACTTCACTTTAAGTATTTAAAACAGTATTGTTACGAAAAAGGCGCTTGTTTTGATACGAATTATTTCAGCACGGTATTAAGAAAAATGATGAACAGTTTTGGTGAACGATTTTAAGAATTCAGAGCAAATAAGGCAACACTAGCTTTTAGCGTACGTCCTCAAAATAAAAATCAACGAACTTAACTTGGTCCCCGTTCGACACAGATGGTGCTTCACTTCAGATGCAGTTAATATATTTAAAAAGCAAGGAACTGTGGAGCAACAAATTCATAGATCTGACCAGCCGCTTGGAAGAACTCGAAAGAGAGAAATCCAATTTAATTTCTCAGCACAAGTCGACAGCTATGAAACAACTGCCTAAAATAGAAACAATAATATATGATACATGGAATAGTTTGCCTGAAACATATGACGCGATAAAAAAAAACTAGCATTTGCTGTTCTCACAATCTTTAGCTCTACATATTCATGCGAACAAACATTCTCTTCCATGAATCAAATAAAAAGTAAACTAAGAAGCAATTAACAGACGATAATTTACAATCATGCGTAAAATTGAAAACAAGTAGCTATTTGGCAAACATAATAAATCTTTCAAAAGCGATGCAAAGTCACCCTTCAAACTAAGTTTTATATAAAAAATCATGCACTTGTCACGGTTTTTTTTGTTTTTGCCCTACAAATCCATATATACCTATATATACATACATAGGCATACCCATCATCTTGACCAGGGGGATCTAAATTAGGGGTGCTTAAAAATAAAAATATATGTTTGATAGTTCTTAGTTTTTGAAGGAATAAAAAATGTTACTGTATTGTAAACTTTATTTAAATAATATAAAAATTTTATCCAGCGTAATAACCATAATAATATTATAAATTGTAAAAAAATAAAAAGGGATGCAACGTCAGGGAGTGAAGTATGGGTGTTACATTTCACATTGGCCTCTCCTCCGGTTCCGTCCGTACTTATTGCTAGAATCCCTTTTCAATATGCTCGGCCCTGGTGCCACTTGAGCAACTTTTCGCTTGGGACGTAGTGGCGTGTGACTTAAGAGAAATTCACGACGGCGTGGTCCACTCCCGTCACCTTCGTGAACTAACTTTAGATCTCGAAGGTGACGTCCACTCCCTATAGAGCATGGGCACGAGCGCAAATAAACAACCTGCGTAGTAGAATGCGCAGATATGCAAGGGCAAAAGGGCATTATTTTTACCGTAGAGTGTCATGGTATACTGACGATGATGGCAAATAAAAATTGAAACCAAACCCATTAAACGTCGAAATGTATCTTTGTGATTAAAATAAGTTATTTAGAATACTTGTATAACAATATATATTTAAAGATTTCATTTGCTAAAGTGCACTTTAATTGATTTTAAGTAAATGTACACTACTACTCATTTTTACCGTAGTCACTCACTAGAGTTCTAAAGATGTTGAGACCCAGACCGTCCGACCTACCAGAAAGGTGTAAGGCAACTGTTTGGACGGCCGGAAGAGTTCTAAAGATGTGTACATTTACTAGCAAATTCTGTAATACACACGCGAGCGAGAAAGAAAAGGTACATAACGATTATCCTTACAAAAAGCCGTGTATATATTTTAATGAAAGTGGATATTTTATTTTCCAGTTAACTAAAAATATCCATCAAATGAGAGGTTAAACGATTAGGAGATAACCATCAAATGAGAGGTTAAACGAAAAGGAGATACGCGTTACTATGCATAATTAAAGTTTCTAAATTAGCCGTTTTTAATGCAGAAATAATGAAAATTTCCATATTGCTAAGCAAACGAGTATTTTGTTTTGGAAACGTAAGGGCAAAATGGTCCGCGTGACGTCACATGCCCATACTCTATATTAAAATCTCCTTAGTTTAAATATAAGGCTCTGATACAGTGGTTAAAATAAATAGTGTGCCGACCGAGACAAAAAGCAGCCACCGCCAGATAGCGCTGGTCTCGAATAAGAGATTAAAAGCCAAAGCGTTAACATTAAAACTAATGGGAATTTAATGCAAATGAAATGACAGATATCTTTGGAAATAACTGAAGAATTTGTGTGAAATTTGGTGCGATTATTGCAAGTGATATACACAAAAAGTCATTTGATTTTCAGAGAGATTGAGCTAAGAATATATTTGTATTTTTAAAAATTTATTTAACTTGATTTCGTGTTCGTTCAAACCTCTGAGGTCCAAAATAATCAGATTCATTTATCACAGTAGTGTAAAATTTGTTATGAAGTTTTCTCTTGGAGCACATTTCGGTTCTTTCGATTTTGAAGCTTATCGGGATAGCCCATCATGGACCCACCGTAGGACTGTACCCGTCTGTAGAAAATAGCTGAAAAATAGGAAATCTAAATTTAATATATTGTTACGAAACGTATCCTCTAGAATCGTGGGTGTAGACACAGGATACAAGAATGAGTCCAAGTTTCTGGATAACTTACATTTATTCACAAGCACAAGGTAAACAGGAACAGTACACAGAAAAACAGCACTTAAATGCTCCACTAATTTCACAGAATAAGCGAAATTATTCTCAAAACGTTGAAGAAAGTAATTTCACAAAACAGCAACTACAAAAATTACAGTCCAATGTAGCTCGTGTAACATCCATCCCTCAACTCCCCTCCAACGGAGAGGTGAGTTCTTTTTATAGTCTCTCCATAGAAACTTCTGGAAATATCTAATATCTCCTAGAATAATCGTTCTATCGACAAATTTCTATAACATTCCGAAAGTCGCCAAATTGGCGATAAATCGCCAAATATGGTAACCCTTCTTCCAAAAAGGTAATCCTGGAAATCCTGGGCTCACGTCATGCACTGTATTTTCTTCGCCTGGCCGTCGAGACAGACGACAAAGGAAGCGCCAAACGGAACATGGTGCGTTCACCACACTGCCCCTCCTTAAGACTGAACATCCCGGGCGCGTATTCAAAATCGGTGGTGCGTACAGAATCTAGGATGGCCACCGGGTGGCGCTGGCATCGGTCCTTGGTGAAAATCCCAATAACGCGTCAATGCTCACTGATGCCCTTGTATTTGCTGTGCAGTTGAAAAACAATGCGGTAACTCTTACCAGCCGAATTTACCACTTTTTCTCTTCTGTGAAACAAACCAAACTAAAGAGTGCTTTCTGTGGTACATTATATGTCGTGTGTACTGTAAATGAAGAAATATATGGGATAACTTTTTCAGTATTTATGAAGAATAAATAACATTACATAAAATGTTACTAATTATTCTAGCAATATTTTTCCGTTATTATCTATATGTACGTTAATTTTTTCTTTTGGAATAACGTTTACAAAATTTCTTAATAATTAGACGTAGGATAGATGCATTGCTAATTTAATATATTTATCATTTTATTTTTACACATTAGTTTTGTACGGAGATGATTACTTTTTAAAATTTGTTCATACTGTAAAATAATTTACATATACTTGCCAGCTGAGTTTCTTCTTTGCCCAGAGATCATAATTGAATTCTTTGGCATAGAAGATAATTTTGATAGCTTTCAATGCTTGAAATTTAATGACATATTGTTAGTTTTTTAAATTCTGCTTAAATTTGTAAATATTATTAATATTTACATTAAATATTAGGTTAGATTTGTAAATGTTAAGTTAGGTTAATTTGTAAATGATAGGTTAATTTGTAAATATTAAGTTATAAGGTTTTATCAACAATTCTCTTTTTATCAACATTATAGTTGTACTTGAAGTGTACTCCTTTTCATATTTGTACACGCCGCCCAGGCGATGAAGTGGATAGCGTCTCCGACTGCTGTCTAGTGGGCTTGGGTTCGAATCCCGAGTAAGGCATGGACGTTTTCTTGAGGATGAAGTCAGTCTTCCGCCTTCTGGGTCCTCGCCAAATGTGAAGCTGCACCCCCCCCCCCCTCAGTGATGCTTGTTTGTGTTAATAAAAAAAACTTTGTGATCTCGTCTTGTGTCATTCTTTGTCCTTCTTCTGGCATCACTGGTCCTGTTTGTGGTTCGACCGAGACAGGAGGTTATGAGCAACAACATATTTGTAAACTGCATACTGGCCAGCTAAGTTATTCTCTGTATAGAGTTTTAAATTGAAATCTCTCGCTCGTAGAGGACAACTTTTCTGTTAAGAAAAGTAATTGCTGAAATATATCAGCATGGGAAGTTCCAAGTGACCATATTGTTTAGTGCATAATTGTAAAATTGAAACTTTAATTACTACCGGTTTGTGTTGTAGCATAAAAAGGCAATGTTTTGAACAGCTGTCAATTTTATACACTAGATGTACCCATACAGAGCATCTACTCTCTAGTGTCTTTTAATGCTCACTATCTGTTAGTAACTTACTACACAATCTCTAGAGCGTGAGTCATTTTTAAACATTAATATTCCCTAGTATTTTGTTTTGTTTGTCTCACAATCAGTATCGCTCTTGCATTTTTGATATCACCAGACATATGTGGATTCATTGTTATACGACCATCTAATAAAATATAAACCGTATATTTATTTAAATTAAATTAACTTTAGATCAAATACTATATAATTTCATTGTTGAATAAAATAATTAGCGTTTGAGATATCATTATGGAGGCAAAGGAACTACCTGTCTAACTCCATGGATACTTTTGATAGGATGGAGTAAGAGTTTTCCTCTACTTTCATATTTTAAACCATGTAAATATGGTTAAACTTGTTATCATTTGAGAAATGGTAAATAAGCTCTTTTCAACATAACGTAAATAAATGCATTATATATGCAAGGTTAGAAAGTAGGAGCATAAAGTCACGCAACAATGGCATCTAACCAATCTTCCCCAGTTACCAAAATGTCTTATTTGGGTGCAATTTCCAAATTATTTATTTTGTTTTCATTATTCAACTCACAAAATAAATCATCTTTTATTAGCAGACCTGCCTTTGACTCGCTGTGCTGCATGGGTGCATGTAATCCATGATATGAATTAGTTAGATTGTTAGAAGGAAAAATAAATGGATCAAATGGAATTTGTATCATACATGCGAAGAAAGGCAGAACAGTTAGGTATCTAAAATCTCCATCAAAGTAAAATATATAGGTACAAAATTTAACAACCACTAATTTTGAACCCTTTATAGATTTAAATCAAGGATTGCAAACACAAATGAATTCCAATTAAAATTATTAACTATTAAAATATGCACTTACATATTTTAATATTTTTATAAAATAACATATTAAATTTTCTTTTGATACGATATATTGAAAATCTGAACATCAGCTTAAGATTTATTTTAATAACAAATTTTAATGTGTAATGGTTAACAAAATTTCTTCCCACTCTAAAGCAGAGGTACTTTACGTATTTACTGTCACAGCTTACCTAAAAATGAATTTTATGTGTATACATCTTGCCCTTTTCTCCTTATAAATGAGGTCACCTATTCTTTCTTATTTTGATATTTTTGTATGCTTTTAAAAAATTTAAATGTTAAAACTTAATACGTATTTAAAAATAGTTAATTTAAGTTTTGAAAATTTAAAATACTAAAAAATATTTAAAATTTTAAACGTTTGTTTACAAATGGTAACCTGTATCCGGTCTCAAAACAACCGGATGGTCAAGTGCACATGAAAAACAATATGTATTCAAATATATGTATTTGATATATGCTGCCATTCAAATAATGTAAACATTTTGTTATGTTCGATGACTTGATAGGCATTTATTTTTTCTTCATTATCATTCAATCCGCTTTTGACAAAATTGTTGAATAAACATTGATTTTGGTTTTAAACATTATTTCAACTGCTGCACTAATACCTAAACAAGAACATAATCTGAAAATTTTGCACATTCATTTGTAACAGAGTTTAATTTTTTTCATTTTCTCTTATCGCATTACGAAAGTTCTATCATATTACATGTCCATTGAACATTTGAAGAGCTTAATTCCGAAAGGGCCTAAATCACTTTCACTCGTTCGTCTTGTATAATATAGTGCAATATTGCCACCTACTGCTACCTATCTAAAGTCACTTACTAGGAGTGGTAACGCATCTGCCGCAACATGATACCCAAACGAAAGTGATTTTGGCCCATTTGGAATTAAACTCTTCATTTAATAAATTGCAATTCCAATTTTATTGAGTACTTGCAGAATACTTGTTCTTCATATGGAATATACATTATAAAGAAACTTAAAATTCACAATCACGTGCAAATTCGGGAAGTAATCTAAATTACATTGTTATTCATTCTATTAAAATATTTAAATTGATGTCCTAAAAAGAAGTTTAAAAATATCTGTTTCCAAATTTGTCTAAGGGGGTCGTATGAAAATTGAAAAAGTGTAACTTTTTGAAAATTAATGGGAGGACTATTTCATTAACGTAGTCATATTTCCTACCTTACTTTCAACATTTTTGCAATTTACATTGCCCACTTATCTCCAACAAGTAAAGAATTAAAGTGTGTTTCAATCTTTTAGGGACACTCTGTATAATATATGGAGAAGCTACATTTTTTCCTCTTTCAAAATATAATGATAAGTTTTTAACAGCAGTAAAACAAACTTTTACAGATGAAAATTTTGAATACATAACTTAATTTTCACAATAATACACCACTCTGTTACATGCAAAAATACTTTAGTTAACAGCTTTTAATACATTGGTAATTTTGCTTATATTTAGGGACATATTTTAGGAAGTTTCTTTCAGGATTTTTTTGGTTGGGGAGAGGGGTGAATGAAACTTAAGAAAAGGCTAGCTTTCTATTTGCCTTATATAAATAAATCTAAATACTGTCACATAAATAGAAACTAGGTTAATATAAAATGCCCCTCTCAGATGTATGTCTGAAAAAAACACTGGGCCTAAGCTCACGGACCAGGCCAGAGCCCATAAGGGATTCACCTGTAGCTTAGATCCCTTGAAATTCATATGAGCTTAATTTAGAACGGAATCCCTCCAAAAATTGAATTTCAAAATATGCCTCTGCTTATACTGCTGTAGAAGCTTTAAAACAATGCAGTAACAATTATTTTTTTATAAAACTGCATTATTCTGTAGATTCCCAAATTTTGAATTGGTGGGAAAACAATAGTACATATTATGTTATTAATTATAGATCTCACTGGAAATCAGTAGGTTTATTGTTGTTACTGATTACATGATAACTAATAAACATAAATAATATTTTAGACCAAAATCATGCAATATCTGAAAATATTGTTTTTAAAGTTATGTTGCATTCACTTTTAAACTAAAAAATATAAATAAAACGATTTTTTTATTAAAGTGTAACATAATTATATGTTTATAGTAGTTTTTTTATCTAAAATAAATACTCGAAATATTGAAAATGTTTCTGCAGTTTGATGCCGATGGTTCTCCGATAATCGCTTAGGAACTGACATTTATTACTTCAAAAAATCACACAAATTTTTATTCTATTTACTTTTTGTTTCAGATATATAGAACTAATAGTAAAAAAATATATAAATTTTATTGTATTTCGAGAACAGCTCTTGATAATTTCAAAATAATGAAGAATTGTGTCCATTGATTTCTGGTTAAAACTATGTATGTACTATGTATGTAAAACTATGTAATAATAGTGAGTTTAGTTTATTTTTTTCAATTAAGATAAAATCTTGAGAACATGTTAAAGTCTTAAAAATGAGATGGCATTCACATGTAAACAAAAATCACATATTAAATGCCTATTTTTGTAACATCTTTTTACCTTATTATGTTTGGGCGCGGTAGCCCATTGGTTAGCGCGCTGGAGTTGCACTCGGTAGGCCCGGTTGCACTCGGTAGGCGTTCGATTCCAGCCGCTGCCAAAACTGCCGCCGTGTTCATGCGGAGTACGATCACGTTAAACATGTGGGTCCGAAAGTCCTTCCGAGAGGTTGGTGGTAGGGGAAAGAGGGTACGGTCCCTGTGGATGCCTCCCCCACTGGGTTCCGGTCTTAATTGGGTGGCACTTCCCGACCGTCCAAACAGTTACCTTACACCTTTCTGGTAGGTCGGACGGTCTGGGTTTCAACAACAACCTTATTATGTTTTTATATTGCTTATTCGATTTTCCAAAATAAATGTTCGAAAAATGGCGGGACTTCTCCGTGGTCTCTTCACTCCCAAAGTTAATAGGTCTCTAATGTTCATTGATTGACATAATAGCACTAAATGTTATTCGATTTGCTCAATTTGTTAGAGATTCAGATATATAATGCTGCTTGTAATAAAAAAATAAAAAAAAATTCTAAACAAGACTTGTTTGATGATGTCGACTCTAGTAAGAGAATAAATATGCACAGCAGCTATATTTAGCAAATGGTTGCTTTGAATGAAAATTTTCCAATTAATCCAAAGCAATTAATTCTTATATGCTTGGATAAATCATTTGCAAAGTTTCCTTTCTAATGAAGTTTTCTTAACCTCTTACCTCTACAACTCCTGAGAAAGTGAATTTAATGTTCGCATATGTAATCCTTTCTTTAATCCATAATGAAGTCAATTGTCATAAATTTATTTGAAACAGAGCTCGAAATAGAAAATTTTATGAAGAGGAATGCCAAATCACTCGTATCGTATTTCCAACAAAAACCAAAAAAAACTGAAGTCGGTAGCACTTGACTTTCCCTATATAATGAAATGAATTTACTTCTTTCACAGTGAAAATATAATGTATAGGATCTATGTCACAATGTTTTTAGCTGAATTGTACATTAGGCACTTTTCCTGATGACAACATCTAAAACTATTTCGAAGTACCCAATTCACTTATATTTCATACAACTCTAAACTGTCAATTATCAATATTGATAGCATCCACAATAGTCCATATATTAAAATATTTTAATAACTAATTTATCAAGTTGGCAACATTTTTGTAATTTTAATGATATTTTCATCAATCTGGAGTAAAATATAGCCAAGTTGGCGAAATTTTATTAAATGAGTAGCCAACTTTGCCAAAAGTTATCACCAAGCGTTACAGATAACCAGAGAGAAGAGCATTTCTTATATATATAAATGACTGTTGGCAAATTATTTGGTGTCAAAATACAAAACAATTACACGACGTACTTTCTTTCGAGAATAGAATGAACTAGATACAAGAGAATGATGTTAACAAATTTAACACATAATATATATATGAAAAGTGAACATATTTCACAACAGTTAATACTTTTTTTTAAATTTTATGTGATTTTTTGATAAATTTATTTTAAGAAGTATAACATCTCAAGAATGATTCATGCTAGCATTCTTAAATTTATGTCACTAGTTTTTTAATGAAAAATTACATACGAAATGATTATTTGTATAACATTATTGAAAGTTCTGATTTTTTAAAAATTTCATTCGAAAATTTGGGGTTCTTCCAAACATTTGATTGCATTTAAAATCAATAGGCTTCTAGTGTTCACCCATTGTAATTTTTATACAAAAATGTAATTTTTGGTATTGTAATGAAAGGAAATGCCACTGGTCAGAGCATCACCATATGTAATAAGATCCCTAGCCACCCGTGGGTTTGTATTAGAATTGCAAACGGCATTTGTAATAGAATTGCACAACAAGCAACTGGAGCGCGGTCTCTGCGGAAGGTTTCTCACTGGCATCGGAGAAAATGGGAGATCCGCGCTGACGTGACAAGGGTACCAATACGCTGTATACACCGATTGGAGCTGATGGTGGCGTGATGATAGGAGAAGATAAGAAATGATAACTTGAATCTTTTAAATTTACCATTTTCTTTATTTGATGAGGAATTATCATGTTTCAAATCATATACATCAAGGAGTATTAGACATCAGAATCATTGACGATGATACTTGAAGTTATACATAGATTTCCAACATTACAGAGCAATATTCGTTGAATACAACGGCGGATCGGATAGCGGTTTGCGCCGGTTAGACATGTCAGAATAATCAATCTATGATGAACAAATCTCGTGACTCTTCGAAATTACATTAAAACGCGACTTAAACAATTTACTTCATTATTAATTTAATTTTAGATACATCCTTTTAAGAATACATTCTGTTCTTCGCCCCGCGGGCGAGAATACGTCCAACTGCCTTGGAACTACATCGCCAACTGAAATCGAATCGCAATTTCCACGCCGAAGCGTCTTAGTATGATTGCACGCATTCATGACGAAAAAGAAAGGAGTTTCAATGCTTTTGCTTATGAAATGCAAATCCGCGGGAATGTAACAATACGCCAAGGTTTACCGAAACTAGCGGGAAAACTTCAAGAAGCCGAAATACACAATTAGCGCTTTTTCAATTTGGAATAAAATATTTAAGAACAAGTTTTAGAATTGGAACAAAAATAGAATTTACCAAATATTAAATTTAGACGGAAATAATTAATAAACAAGGGCATGCATTTCATAACAGTATAAAAAAATGTAAATTTTATACCAAATTTTATCCAACATGCTCCATTTGTTTGTGAGATATCTCCATTCACACACATACACTTTAAAAACAATTGATTCGATTTCACGAATGCTTAAAACATGCTCTTCCGTCGCGAAAACTCTAATTTTTGACTCCGTCACAATACTTTCCCTATATATTATACTATGCACAAAAGGAAAGTAAATAAAAAAACAAATTGACAACACAAATGGATAAAAATGTCATTTATTTTCAAACAATATAAAAACATACAGAGCATACAAAAAAGTTTACTGTAGTATTACATTAATAGAGCACAGCAAAATGTTACAAACATAATCACAAAAAATTGTAATATCAAATATAAAAAATACTCACAGGAAAAGTGCACAAGGCGGTTTTCATGCATTTTTGATGAACCAGCGGCTATCTTAGACATATGATTGTATGTAATCATTACAAGTTGTATTAAAATATACTTTATATAAAATATATTGTGCGAAGCACAATAGGCTCATGTAGGTATTAGATACATTCTTGTGAAGAGTAAAGAAAGATCGAGCTGAGAAAAAGAAGTTGCTTTATTGCACAAGGCTAAATGACTGCTTAGCGTGGCTAGCAGTTCAAGTTTACAAATCATATAACATAACTGCAATGGAATTTCAATATATTTCATGAACTGGAACACCATTTTGGTTTATTCTGGTACATTTCAGTCCCTGATTTGAAAGCATGCCGTACCTCTCCTCTATACTATTCACGCCTTCTGTGAAGTGACAAATTCGCAAACTCATACTATAAAGTATCATTTCATTCCGAAACTATGAATTTTAATTATAACTGGATACAATCAATGCATATTTTAATACAATCAAAGCATTATTTTAACGTTGCATGCCGTACTTAATATTATCAAACTGTACTTAATATTATCAAAGTTGTACTTAATATTATCAAACTTGCTAAACTTATTCTTGCAATTAGTTTTTTCATGCAAATAATTTTATTTCTTATTACAAAGGAGGGATAATAGATAAAAAGTGAACGTGAAGCTTGAACCTGAGAGACTGCTACCAGTCCTTGACTAAACAAAATAGTAAGACAATTTTATGAATATTGCAGGCCATTAAATATTTATATAACAAAAACTAAAATTTCCGAAAATTTTGTTTTTAGTGCTCCTCTTAGTGACATTTCACACTTCTCTAACGAGCACTAAATACAGGTCCATAAGCATTGTGGTGCTCGTGAGCAACATGCTCAGGACCTCTGCTCTATGGGAACTGACAAATTCAGACCTACCACGTTACCAACTTCAAATTTCAATAACATTTAATATGAGTTACATAAAAATATTTAATGAAACACAAACAAAATCTAAAAACTTCTGGATCTTCAATAGTAAGAAGTTATTAGAAATGCAATTTATTAAATCAACTTTAACTTTCTTGAAATTCAGAAACATGTAAATTCAATCAAGCCTTGTAATTAATCAACTTTAGCCATCAAAGGAGTTCAAAAATTATTTTTAATTGTTTGAGAAATAACTTGTTTTCCACATTTGGCATTATTTCGTTCTATAAAATAAGTATGTCAAAAGGGTTTTTGACACCAAAATTAGTGTAGCTTCTGTAAATATGCAATTTTACAAGCATATATGAAGATAGTCAGTTTTTATGTACAACTACTTGATTTCCACACTGGATATAAATATAAAGCGTAACATTTATTCTACAGGATGAACATGTCCTTAATGGTTGTAACTAAAAGAACACGGAAAAGTTTACCAATATTTTATAAAAAATATAACTCTAGCGATCATTTAATTTTCTATTACTCTCAGTGGTGGATTGAGGGAGGAGGGCTGCAGCCATGAACATCAAATTGTGTAAATTAAAAAATATACCATAATTTTACATTGCATTCTAATTTATACATTTGTACGACTGCACTTACTGCTATCGAGCTTAACATATAGTTGCTCATATAATCAGTGCTTTTGATATGTATATCAAATACGCTTCTTAAAAATACAATATTTCTTTTAGCTCTCCAATTAACACTCTGTATGGTGATAATTTGTGGTTTTAAAATGCCTTGAAAAGGCAAGTTTTTGATTGTGTTACTGGTAAAAATTGGACTGTAATAATACTAATTTACTTAATTTTTAGTAATTGAAATTTAAGAAATATAATAATTCCGAAAGTACAATGACAACAATTATGTATGTAAATTGTTTCTAAATAACTAGTATACTTTAAACCCCTTTAGATCTTAGTTATTTTCTATAGAAATATAAATGTATTTTTACACATTTCAGATTTTACTAAGGCAAAATAATAGTTTATGAAACAAAATCATGCATTTCTTTCTCATTAATTTTTAGCATGTTTGTAATCATCTTAAATGTAAATACAGTGAAACCTGTGAAGTTGACCACCTTTGTAAGTTGACCACCTGTCTAAGTTGACCTAATTGACCAGGAACGGAATGGCTTAATTACTTTAACATTGAGTGAACCCTTTGTAAGTTGACCACCTGTCTAACTTGTATGTTGGCCAAGTAATGAGGTAGAATTTGTCACAACGCATAGCTCAAAACCTTTGTACGTTGACCACTTCCAGAATTTTCCAGGCTGCAGAAAATTGTGAGAATATGGCAAAATATGTCAAAGAAGTGACAGTCTTAGACGCAGTCCGATGCATTTAAAAAGCATGGAAAAATTTATCAGAAAACACGATTGTTAAGTCTTTCAAGTATGCGGGATTTCTATGTGACCTCATCTCTTCTGCGTGCCAAGTGACAGACTGTTTCAAATGGGAGTCACTGGATGAAGAACTAAAATGCCTTCCTGAAACGTGCAGAAAAGAGTTCTCCGATGCTTGTCAAAATTTTGCATCTGTCAAAATCTTGAAACCCATGATATTGAATCTCCATTTGTTGCTACATCGAGCAAGAGTGATTATGACAGGTTTTCTTCGGAGGAAGAGGAAAAAACAGATGTAGAACTCCTTACACACGAAAGTGCAATGCAATGTGTCAAAAAATTAGAACTGTATACTTTTATGCAAAATACGCCAGAACACATTAAGGCTGTGTTTAATCTGCACAGTAAAATAGAAATACAATGGGCATCTGGAATCAGAAAAAAACAAACTCTTCTGACAGAGTACTTTTCTGAACAATAGAAATGGATTACTGCATCAATCTGATCCAATGAATTCAAATACAGCATGTGAGTAGCCGTTACATATTACATATAAAAGTAGGTGTATGCATATTCCTTGATTCACATTTTAAGTATATACGTACATACATAAGTATTTTGTAACAGTAATTACAATATTTAATTAAAACCATTGGCTCATTAGTATTTTACATATGTTAAAAGGAAAGTATTTTGAAATGCTTTATTGAAGGGAAAAATAAAATTTCATCACACTGTCTATGTTGGACACCTGTCTAAATTGAACACTTTTAGGAGGAACTGTGAGTGTCCAACTTATACAGGTTTCACTGTATATCTAAATACAATAGTATTTAAAGGATATCAGGGTAAAATATACGTATATATGTATATGAAACGCCCACACAAATAATAAATAATTGTGGAAAAAATCAAAATTCAACACCGTCTGTTTCTCATACATTTCATTTTGAACATTAAGTAGTATGATTTTTGTAAATTGAACTTCTGTAAAATGAGTAAATGAGTCATTTACCATTTTTAATGAGTCATTAAAAATTTATGTCATTTAAAATGACAAATTTTTAATTTCATTTAAATTCCCAGTTAAATGTTTTAGGTCTATATCATCAAGTTGCATTTGGTTGACTATATTCATATATCAATAGCGACCCCTTTTTACTATTAAACAGAAATCAATTTGTTGCAAGGGCCCTATCAATATTTTAAGCCAGGGACTCCATGCAAGCTTGATCCACCTCTGATGACTGTGTGTGTTTGGGTCCGAGAGTATAACCGGGAATGTCATTAGTAGCAGAGAGCGATGGTAAAAACCAGCCAACAAAACTGTAATGTATGATGAAAACAGACTGTGCACCTTGAAATCAATCCTATTATAGATACTCTTACTACTGAAATGAAAAGTTCCACAAAATGCTACTTGACAAACTGAAATTCATTGAAAAAAATTAACTTCAGTGCGGCTCAACTCGACATTATCATACCAGAATCAGTTACAATCCAATCAAGAATCAACACCAGTTAAGTAGCTTGTTATTTGTTTGCAAATTTTATAAGAAAAAAAATTTCAAAAATCTATATTGTTGGTTCAAATGATCATAATTAAAGCATGTTACCTTTCATTTTAAAATCTTGAAAATATCTCTCGACTGATACTAAGTTTGGCAATGCATCCCATCGGGAGAGGAGGGGGGGAAATCTTTCGATTGATATCATACTTGGCAATGAACCCCGTGGGGGTAACTTGCCCATCAAGCGGGGGGCTAATGACATCATGAACACAAAAATTGTATCACAACTATTTTTCAATACGATTGAAACTGTTAGGTTTCATGATCATTGAACTATAAACAACCTATTTTATGCATAATTATGTCAAATTTTATCCTATGCTACCAAAAAAATATATAATTTCACAGTTTTCACTTGATTTATAAAAGTTCTATCTAGTTTTAGATTTTTTAATAATAAACTGGATATAAAGTATGGTGAAAATCCAGCTCCACCAAACTCGAAACTAACCGAGGAGAAAGAAAAGGAGCTAAACTGCCCACTGCTGAAAATATGAGAGGCAATTACAACGCCTCACAGGGCCGAAGCAGAACTCATGGATCAAGCAGGGATGTGAGACCTGCAGAAGAAGAAGAAACAAGAAGTAGCAGGCCGGACAACAACACACAGGAGTCATTGAACAAGATAATTGACCTCCCCATTGATGGCCCGGCGGACCTAATCTCACACATTGAGAGCCTAGCTGACGTAGCAAACATGCGATCACCGGATGACCCTGACCCGCTCGACCACTTCCTGAAAAGACTGCAGCCGTTCACAGAGGAAAGCTGCACGGTCAGCTGGAATGAATTGGAGGAGACCATCAAAAACATCGTCGACGCCACTGCCACATACGTCAAACTCCCAGAACCCACTGAGTACAATGCGGCAGCAGGAGGGGCAGTATGAGCAACAAGACCCTGCAAGCTCTGTATCAGCGAAACCGCAGGAGGGCGATTCGTCACATTATGAAGGACTCATCCACCTTCTGCAACTGAGAGCCGGCTCAGCTGCAGGAGGCCATGTCTAGAATCCAGAATGATGCAGGCAGCGTCAACCTGGGCATATACATAACAAGACCGAGCGGTGCCAGCCAGAGGGAAGATATTAGAGCTGAGTCGTTCACCTGTGAGAAGGTCCTCACGAAGTTGAAAGCTTGTGAAAACTCCGCACCGGGGCCCGACAGGATCACATACAATCACTGGAGGGCAGCGGACTCCGAGGAGAAGGTGCTGACATCACTATTCAACGCGTGCTTGAGAAGGAAGCGAGTCCCCAGCTATTGGAAGAAGTTCAGGACTATCCTACTTCACAAACACGGCGACTGCGATGTCATCTCAAACTGGCGCCCGATCGCCCTAGGGTGCACCATGGCAAAGCTCTTCGCAGGGAGCCTCGCGAAGCGATTCGTCGGAAGGGTCGATACCAATATGGCCTTCTCGAAGTGCCAGAAGGGGTTCCTCCCGTTCGACGGTTGCTTCGAGAACAACTTTGTTGTCGAGCAGAGACTTGCGCGTACCCGGGGGTCCAAGAAGGATATTTGCCTGACCTCAATGGACATCTCAAATGCGTTCGGGGCCGTCAGTCATGAAGTCTTACTGGCTGCACTGGGGGCGCTTGGAGCGGGAGCGACCTTCATTGAAATTGAGAAAGCACTTTACTCGGAGAACCTCACCGAACACTCAACCGAGAAAGGACTCACCGACCCGGTCCCTATAACCCGAGGAGTCAGACAGGGATGCCCGTTGAGTGGACTTCTGTTCAACTCCTGCATCGACCCGATTCTGAAGCTAATCCAGGGGCAAGTCGATGAGCACGTCGTTCTGGCGTGTGCCGACGACGTGGTCCTAATGGGAGACGCGCCGACCGAGCTTCAGCAGCGGATCGACGTATTCCAGAGTGAAGTATCCAAGATCGGCCTCAGCCTCAATCCCAAAAATTGCTTTACCCCCCACCTATCTGGAAAGTACCCCGTCGGCACAAGGGATACGAAATTCTACATTGACCAGGAGAAATTAAGAACATTGGAGGACGGAGAACCGGCATGCTTCCTGAGCCGCCCGATTGGGTTCAGCCTCTCTTCATCCCACAAAACAGTCGAGGATTTCAAGGAAGAAGCAACGAAAATTCATTTTATTAACACTTTACAACAAAGTTGAAAAGTGCTGTCTGTCTGTCTGTCCGTTAGCACGATAACTGCCGTAAAAAATGACATAATCAAAATGAAATTTTAGTATGTTGTTCAGACAGTCTGTAGGACCTATGGGAATATAAATGAATAATATCACCCAATTAGTTTTGGATTGAACCCGGTTTAAAATATGAAATACATTGAGCCCAATGGGACCTAACTTTTCAAACAATTTTTAAGCGAATTTAAAATTCACAAATTGCTTCGAAAATTTTAGGTAATATTCAAATTGTTCCATAAAATATATAATAAAAAATTCAGCGAAATATATATTTTTAACTAATATATAGTTTTTTAACTAAAAATTAAAATAATAATTACACCTCTTATATGAAGTGATCACGTGACCATGATATGAAAAGATCACGTGACCCACTTCAAAATGATATATAGCATCCATCTTGTCTCAAAATCGTGATTTTTAAAGTTCTTTTTAATTCATATTGAGTGTTGTATCCGTCCTAAAACCACTTTATTTTTGCTTAAATTCTGTGCATCTACATACTGAAACTACGCAATTACAATATATTTGAGTTCAAATGCTCATCCAAATTTGATTATTTCTACAACGAAGCCTATTTTTCACTTATGTAAAATGTAAACAGCAAAATATGTAGAATAAGCTGTATTAGAATTGCTGTATTTCTTTAACACAAAATTATTTAGCTCATGGAGTCCGCATAACTGATATGAATGAAATATTCATGAATTTTAAAAAGAGGAGGATAATGTTTTCGATGAAGTTTTAAGCATAGAGTTTAATTACTTGTAGCTCCATGGTCTTAATTTTTAAATAAAATAAATTATTATAGTATTGTGATGAATGAAATGAATGGGAAATTGTTTATGAATGAAATGCTGCTTTTATAGAGAGAGTCAGGCATGTTATTTTTTCTATGACGTCATTTGAATAAATTTCAGTTGTTTTCGATGAAGTTTTCAAATATAATAAATTATCGTAGTATTATGATAATTCTAAAATTATTACCGAGGAATTTGTCGCATTTTAGAGATGTTGAAACCAGGCAATTTATATTTCAATGCCGTCATTTGAATGAAGTTCATTTTTTTCGATGGAGGTTTAAGTTTTCAAATATAAAAAATAAATGTAGTATTGTGATAAGTTTTAAAATATTACCGAGGAATGTATTGCATTTTAGACATGTTTAAATAAAATTGCATTGAAGTTGGAAAGTGTTTCATAATCAGTGCTTTAAACATGATTGATCTTTCTTGTTGAATAAATAAATGTAATGTAAATATTTATGTGAACGGCATAGTACCATTTTTCAATTATTTCAAATTATTTTTGGTTGCTATTTCAAATATGTAAGAAATATCCTGTGATTTGTGTATAAAATGAATTGATACTGTTAAAGAAATATCGGTAGCTTAGAAATATTAATTTTTATAGTATTGTCATTACTTTTTGCCAGAGATTACTACTACTTGAAATTTTATAAAGATTTTTATTCATCTTTTAAAAGTTTCTTTTGATAAGAGAATTGAAAAAATCAATTATTTAAAGTATTTTTTTTACTTTAAAATAATTTATTTTTAAATTGCCCCCCCCCCCCCCATCATTATCTAAATGCTAATTCTTTCAAGTTGTTAAGTTAAAGAAACAGATGTTTCCTTTGTAAAGAAGAAAGCTTGTATTCCTTTAGATATCATTTGATACCATTATTATTTTGTTTTCTAATGTTTATTAATAACAAGAAAATGAACCTGGAGTTAAAGCAAGGTAGTTATACAAAATAACAAAAAAATTATTCGTATAAATGACAGTGGAAATTGCAGCCAATTCGTGTGCATCCTCACAACGAGCGTGATACGATCCTCCACACACACACACACACACACACACACACACACATACACACACACACACACACACACACACACACACAAAATCACAAAACTTTTGTTTAAAATTTTTTGAATGCAACAAACAAAATTCTGAAAAATTTAAATTATAAACCTCCAAATTTCTATAATAATTTTTCCTTGCACTTAATACAAGCAAATTTCTTTGCTATAGCTATGCTATTTCTATTCTCAGTTTTAGAAAATAGCAAGAAAGGCCAGCAAAATAATTCGTTGAAATTTTTGCATCTTATTAAATATGGGTTTAAATCATATTGAGCAACCTGAAATTTTTGCATCTTATTAAATATGGGTTTAAATCATATTGAGCAACCTGAAATTTTTGCATCTTATTAAATATGGGTTTAAATCATATTGAGCAACCTGAAATTTTTGCATCTTATTAAATATGGGTTTAAATCATATTGAGCAACCTGAAAATTCCAAGTATAAGTGCAGTTTTTATCCTTATGTACACTCTTGAATTTTCTCAAAAATGATTGGGTCTACAGTGTTTTACTTCTTAAATTTATTGTACAGAAATATCTGGAAAAGAGGGGGGTCATACTCTATGTGTGTGTGTCCGTGTATGCGATATTTCATGAACGAATGAGCGTTTCGAACGAAATTTGGTGCAAATATTACAATTGGTGAATACTGGAACTCTCTTGATTTAAAATACAATTAAATGTTCAGAAGTCCCCCAAATTTTCGAATGAAATTTAAAAAAAAATCCTTAATCCTTCCATCATGTTATATAAACGATCATTTCTAATGCGACTCCTTATTAGAAAATTAATAACACAAATTTTAGACCATTATCGAGATATTGCACATTTTTCAAATACATATATAAAAATGTATATGAATGTATTTCCGTTTGTAAAAGATTGGTGATAAATTTGGCAAACTGTATTCCCATCGTTCTTAAATTCGATGCACAAAAATCTCCTGAAAAGGGAGGCGGAGGCATACACCCACCAACTAATCAATTACAATGATTTTCGATAGGATCTATATTGGTAAAACGAATTCTTACACTATAATCCCCATTCGATCGCTATACACTATAATCCCCATTCGATTATTAATTTTACCTTGTTAACTTTTGAAGAATTTAGTAACAATTTAGTAGTAATACATAGTTTTTAACATTATGTTATATTTTATCTAGTTACTTTGCTTTTATTGATTTCATAATCTTTGACTCTGATTATATTTTTAATATTCTTTTACTTTTGTCTTTTTAGATTTGCTATTACAAGTTCTATATGAATGTCATTATTACATTTATTTTTACATGTCTGTAGGTTATAGTATAAAAAGTAAAACATGTGACATTATAAAATGTTGCCTAGAGAAAAATTTAAAAAGTTAAAATTATTAGCTGATCTATTACCTTATATATGGATATTAGAAGAATGAATTGATGGTAAATATAACTTCATATTAGAATTCCCATATCAAAATAACCTTGAATTCTAAATTTGGTGCAATTTCAATAAACATTGTATTTTTTAAAATATGTATGTGCATTATGGTTCTTTTCTCCCAAATTATGGGCATATATTTTTATACATGAAGAATTTGGTTTTTGCCTCAGTTTTGGTTTTAATTGGTTACATAATTCATAAAAAGCGATTCCTAAGGGTTGGTGCAGTAGACAAAAGCATCTTCTTAATTAATGTCTACACGAACTGTCTACACGTAGCTAATATGGAGCCCTGAATGGTTTACTGGTATGCAAAAAATGTACTAAAGAATACCTCATCTTTCTAAATATCATGTCTTATGTTTGAAAGTAATGCATCACACTATATTTAGAATGTTTTGTTATTATTATCAACCCTTTATAAGAATAATAGACAGTTCTTTTTTTTTCTGTTCCTTCACTTTATAATCAGTGCAATAATTTATTCTTAAAATACTTCTCAAAGTGCATTTATTGAAATCTAGTGCACACATTTCACATTACTCATCAAACTGCCATATTGTTTGAATTTTTATAAGCAGGAAAAGTTAAACGGGAAGTTAAAATGTAAAATGTAGCCAAATTATTATCTTTCACACTTTAAGTAATTCATGTATATTTTGTTTAAAATCTGTTTAGGCTAAGTTGTATATGTGTCATGCTGTTCTGTTTTTGTCGCTGACCTATGCAACTTCCCCATTAATCATTGTTTAAATAAACCTGGTTCCTTCTAAACACATTCCTTCTAAACGTTTTAGTGGAAAATAGTATATTTTTATAGTCATTCATTTCTGTTTAGTCTTAAAAATTGGAAAAGTTCATTTATGTCAAACATGTTTTTTAAAATCCTGCATTTGTAATTCATATTAAGTATATTTATTTTTGGATACCATTATATACTTTTATTTGAATTCTTTGCTTTTGCATATCCATAACTAAAAAAAGTACCCACTAATTTATCCCCATAAAATTTAAATATTTTTAAGTTTATATTCCTTAAGTTGAAGAGTGTTGAAGACCCAGACCGGTGTTACAATTACATTTATTTATGTTCCTTAAGTGTTACAATTTTAGGAATGTTGCAGTGTTCTATGCTGGCAAGTTATCATTTCCAAATCCATGGCTGGCAAGTGTCCTGTTTAAAATGTTATTCTACTGTTAATCTAATTAGGTTCAAAAAATTATTTAATATTTTGAAATAAATTATCTTTTCACCTACTGTTAATCTATTTAAAATGTTAAATAATTTAAGTTGATAATTTGAACAAAGTATTGCTGATATTTTTATATACCCTTTGTATATATTGTTTGCTGTGCACAATATTTAGTATATATACTAGGCGAATACCCATTGGAAATCAATGGTCTCACAATAAGCAGCCCCTGAATAATGTGAAATTTTGAATAATTCGTGTTTCACATTTATTTGGCGAATCGATTATTTTGGTGTACAGAAATCTTTAGAGGGTAAAGAAGAAAATATTGGAAAACTTAAATTGTGCACTTCTTCCTTTCGAACTATCTACACGTACACCAAGTTTCTATCTCATCCCGAAGCAAATTATTTTATCATTTCCACTTTCAAACATTTTTCTGTGGAGCACATCCATAAATGAACATTTTTGAAAAATATTGTTCGTCATGGGTTTTTTATCAGATTGGCCCGTATACCAAATATCACACCTTTATCACATTTAAAAGGAAGCGTGTCTCATTTATTCAGAAAATTGAATATATTGGTGTGCAGCACCCCTTAAAGTAGCAAATATCGGAAATCTGTAATTGCACACTTTTTTCCTTTCAAACTATCTACTCGTGCATCAAATTTGAAGTCTCTATTCTATCGTGCAGCATGTTTTTCTATCACTTCACCTTTCGAACGTTTTTCAGTGTAGCACCCCCTTAAATGAACATTTTTGATAATCCGTATTCATCTCGTTCTTTTTTTATCAAATGTATGCCTGTATACTAAATTTCAACTTTTATCACACTATAAAGGAGACATTTTTATTAGTTCATCAAATTGAATGTTTTAGTGAGTGCCCCTCCCCCCCCCCCCCCCCCACAATAGCAAATATTGGAAAACTGAAATTGCATGCTTTCCTCCTTTCTAACTATTTACCCGTAAACCAAATTTAAAGTCTATCTCATCGCAAAGTATGCTTTTTCTATTATTTCACCTTTCGATTGTTTTTGTGTGAAGTACCTACCCCCTAAGTATACATTTTTGAAAAACTTCTTGGGTTTTCTCTCAGATGATTCGCCCATATACCAAATATCAAGTCTTGATCACGTTTTAAAAGGGGTGTTTCTCCTTTATTCCGAAAATTGAACATTTTGTGGTCAGGCACCCTAAAGTAGAAAATAATGGAAAACTGAATTTGTACACTTTCTTCCTTCCAAACTATCTACCCATACACCACATTTGAAAAATCTATCTCATCCCAAAGCATGCTTTTTTATCAATTCACATTTCGAACGCTTTTCTCTGGAGCACCCCCTTCAACGAACATTTTTGAAAAACTATATTCGTCTTGGGCGTTTTCATCAAATGGTTAGCTCATATACCAAATTTCACACCTCTATCAAATTTTAAAGGATCTGTTTCTTATTTATTCAGCAAATCGAACATTTTGGTGTGCGGCACCCCCTTTAGTAGAAAATGTTGGAAATCTGAAATTGCACATTTTCTTCCTTTCAAAAAATGTACCCATACACCAAATTTGAAGTCTCTATCTCATCGCAAAGCATGCTTTTGCAACATTTCACTTTTCGAACGTTTTGGTGTGGAACACCCTCTCTACAGAACACATTTGGGAAATACAATTTTTCCAGATGATTTTATCGAACAATTGACTTGTGTACCAAATTACAAGTCTCTATCTATTCGGGAAGTGCCTAAAAGCGTGACAGACTGACAAACACTTGGTAATTAGTAAGTAGAGATTGTTTCATTTCAAATAATGCAATTAAATGCAATTATAATTTTTTTAATTATGTTTTGTATTCATCCTTTTCATCGAGTATGCAAAAATAATGCAAATTATGGGTTTAAAAGAAATATACCATAGAAGTAATAGTATGATAGTATGACTAATATGTATATTGTATATATATATATATATATAATATACTAGCTGTCCCATGCAGAGCATCTGCTCTCTAGTGTCTGGTAACTTACTACTCAGTCTCTGGAGTGTGAGTCTTCATTCAACTTTTTCAAGCATTATTCCATAGTATTTAGTTCTATTTGTCTCACAATCATTATCAGAATAAAAGTATAGCTCTTGCATTCCTAATATCCATAGACAAATGTGGACTAATTATTATATGACATCCACAATTCTGCGAACTTAATAACTTCAATGTCTAATTACATTTATGAACTAAAAAAATCAAAAGATAAGTAACTAATGACTAGCATAATCTTGTAACTGTATACTTTTATTTTGCCTTTTTCATATGGGGCAATTCATGTAATATAATTTACATAACTGCTTGCATAAAAAATCAGCATATTGCGAGTTTAAAGTTCAAGTTGTAAAATGGAAAAATAGTATATATATGGCTGGATATCTGATAATTGTCAATTTTGTGTCTCTTGAGTTTTAAATAAATAAGGTAGATATTTTTTTTAGTATTTGTTTAGGATACAATCTTTTCCACATATTTTTCAACAAAAAATACTTTTCCATAGTATTAAATGCACTTTTGACTTCAAATGCAAATAAAATGTGGTGAATTGAAACATTGTACAAATATATTTTGAATAAAAATGCAAATTTGTCATTTCTGTCACTGTATCCCCAGGGATGTGTTTTCATCTTCTAATTACATCAGTAAAAACTTACACAATGGAAATTGGGTGAAGTTTAAGAAATTATATATTGACTTGTGAAAAAAATATTTTTATAAAAATTTTATGATATTATTTAGTGAAATTGTTGAAACACATTTGTCTCTGAGAATCTATGACATTACGATATTGCCTAAAAAATCATCCTTTTCATCCATTAGATGGCGACATAGCAACTGACCTAAAATAAAATATTCTAAGTCAGTTGAAGAACACTAGTTTTGTTCCATATATGTTTGAAGTTTTAGGATTTTGTTATTAACAGATAAGATAAAAACACAATTTTATTACTCATTTTGATATATATTAACTGTCATTTCTGGCATGTATTTAGTTATTTTTAACAGCAATGAAGATTTTAAAATACTATGCCTCCTTTTAATGTATAATTTATTTCCCAATGTTAGTTCAAATTTTGGTGCTCAACAACCTTTACATGTTCATTTCTGACACGGTAATGTAATAATGAAATTCTTATTAACCATGTTTAACAGCTGCATTATTTGATTTCTGTCAGTTATTTCAATCACTGTTAATCTTGGAAATACGAATTGTATGGCGATGCATCTCCCAGTACTTAATATTGCCATAACTTGTGGCTTTATATTTTAACACCTTAAATCTATATAGAAAGAGCAATATTCTGTAGTTCTATATTGAATGACCTCAGATACTGAAAATGAAGCCAGATATTGGACCCATTTTTACAACAGTGGAGAATTCTAGTGCTTTAAGTTGCGTATGACATGAGATACTGAAAGTGAAGCTGGATATTGAATTCATTTTTATTTATTTACAACACAACAATAGATGTTATAATATATCCTTTGGTGTTGTGGCTATGCAGACAGTGATAAGGCATTGTATTCTATTATAACATAGTAGATATTCCATGAATAAATCAGTTTTTAAATTACTTATGTGCAGAACACTCAAGGGTCATTAGTATTTATAAGCACAGTTGTTTAAAAAAATATTGAATAAAAAAATCATAATTTTGTATGAGCTGAAACTTGTCCAAAAGAAAAAAATTTCAAAGTAATTATATGCAACACCCCTTTCTCACTTCATGCCCTGAAACTGTCTCTCTCATCCACTCCACTCTATGATGATATATGATTAGATGACACCTCCAAAAGATGTAGCACATTTAGTTAGTGATATCTTTATAGAGCAGACCCATATGCAACACCCCTTTCTCATTTCATGCCCTGAAACGGTCTCGCTCCATTCCACTCTATGATGATATATCATTAGTTGGCACCTCCAAAAGATGTAACACATTTAGTTAGTGATATCTTGATAGAGCAGACCATTCTAAAAGAATTCAAATACTCCAACTCTTTAGTAAAACTGATAAAATGTGAATTTACTATATACATATTCTAAATGTGATTAATACTACTGCACTCCAATACTGAGTATATGTAGTTTACATGCGACACTTTTCCAATCAAATGGAGATCTTTTAAAATAAATTGCTCAAATGCTTTAAAAATGAATGTAAAGTAACATATGCAATTTGATACAAAATTTGCAACATATGAGTTTGAGAAGCAAAATAAATCTCCTTCTTCGGGATAAAAGCACAGAACAACCACACACACTCTAAAAGTTAAAAAGCACATTTAAAATAAAATAATTTTATTTCATACTATTGCACAAATGATGTAACAAATTATCTGTACCTTTGTTCAATACATAGAAAAAAATTTCGATCACAAAAACTTAAATTATCTTTGAATTTCCTTATCCATGTAAAATCAAAATATAATATGGTTCGACATCCATTAAAGTAAATTGACAAATACTTTTTTTTAGCAATCATTTGTACCAGCAAATGCTCTAAAATAACGAAAACGTCAACATCACATTCAGCTATAAACAGAACATCAGCTCGATTGTTAGGATTGTTATTTCCTAATTTTACGATATATACATAAGAATGTATTCCATCTATAAAGTATGGATGGGACAGTTTTTGAATAATTATTAATTTATCTAATAGAATTAAATACTAGATTGAAGGTAATAAACATACCTCTAAAAACTTGTGTTGGCCAATATTGCGCCAAAGTTCGAAATAATTTTTCATTTTTCTGCTTTTGCCACATCCAATGACGTCATGTTCAGATGCACTGCACATGACACTTCTCACAAATGAATGAGTTATTTTAAAATTAAAAAAAAATATTTCCCAACTATTTTTCCCGTGAATTAGTGCATAGAAATTTTCTTCATTGTTTTAGCGGTTCAATGTACATTATAGTTCAGTCATTTCTTCGAAATAAACAGTTTAAATAAATTTTATTTAATGCAAACCAGCTTTTTGCCGTAGAACTGCATACAATGTATAACGTCAGAACATTCACTAATTCAAATGTATTCACTAGCGCCCCCTGAATTACTGTCTCAAATGGTTTTGGCGTTTTCTCAACATGGAGATTTTCCTCCTTACTTCTAACTCCATGGCTCTAGGCTTAAGTCATTCGTTTGAACGACTCGTGTGCAAGAATTGTTTGTGGACGCATTACATTCTTCTTTTATGCACAGATTAATATATTATAAATGTATAGTATTCTGTGCTTTTATGTATCTTTAATCCGACATATATTCTGCATTGTATGGCACTGAAACGGTGATTGAAGTATTTTTTTGTGTGTGTGTGTGAAATATGTCGGAAAACGTTTACAAATGGAGGTCATTTAAATAGACACCTGCACACTGTTGAAAAACCTTTTGTTTGTGAAGTATGTCAGGAAGCATTTTCACTAAAGTGCCAACTTATGCACTGCACACTTATGAGTAAACTTTCATATGTGAAATATGTCAAAAAGCATTTTCACAAAAAGTCATTCAAATACACACAAACTTGTGCAGACTGTTAAAAAGTCGTTTGTATGTGAATTATGTCAGAAAGTATTTTCCTATAAAAGTGTTTTAAAACGCCACCTACTTATGCACACTCATGAAAAACCTCTTATATGTGAAATATGCCAGAAAGCATTTTCACGAAAAAGTCATTTTAATGCACACAAACTTGTGCACACTCATAAACCTTTTATATGTGAGAACGCATTTTTACAAAAGGGTGCTTTAAATAAACACAAACTTGTGCACATTAATGAAAAACCTTTTGTATGTGAATTATGTCAGAAAGCATTTTCAAGAAAGTGTGTTTTAAATAAACACAAACTTGTTCACACTGGAGAAAAACCTTTTACATGTGAAATATGTCAGAAAGCATATTCACAAAAGGGTGATTTAAATATACACAAACTTGTACACACTGGTGAAAAACCTTTTACATGTGAATTTTGTGAGAAAGCATTTGTGCACAAAAGTCTTTTAAATAAACACAAACTTGTACACACTAGTGAAAAACCTTTTGTATGTGAATTATGTCAGAAATCATTTTCACGAAAGGATGCTTTAAATATACACAAACTTGTACACACTGGTGAAAAACCTTTTGTATGTAAATTATGTCAGAAAGCATTTTCACGAAAAGGTGATTTAAATATACACAAACGTCTACACACTGGTGAAAAACCTTTTGTATGTGAATTATGTCAGAAAGCATTTGCACGAAAGGATGATTTAAATAGACACAAACTCCTACATACTGGTGAAAAACCTTTTATATGTGAATTATGTCAGAAAGCATTTTCACGAAAGGGTGATTTAAATATACACAAACTTCTACATACTGGTGAAAAACCTTTTATATGTGAATTATGTCAGAAAGCATTTTCACAAAAGAATGCTTTACATAAACACAAACTTGTTCACACTGGTGAAAAACCTTTTATATGTGAATTATGTGAGAAAGCATTTGCACGAAAGGGTGATTTAAATATACACAAACTTGTACACACTGGTGAAAAACCTATTGTATGTGAATTATGTCAGAAAGCATTTTCACGAAAAGGTGATTTAAATATACACAAACGTCTACACACTGGTGAAAAACCTTTTGTATGTGAATTATGTCAGAAAGCATTTGCACGAAAGGATGATTTAAATAGACACAAACTCCTACATACTGGTGAAAAACCTTTTATATGTGAATTATGTCAGAAAGCATTTTCACGAAAGGGTGATTTAAATATACACAAACTTCTACATACTGGTGAAAAACCTTTTATATGTGAATTATGTCAGAAAGCATTTTCACAAAAGAATGCTTTACATAAACACAAACTTGTTCACACTGGTGAAAAACCTTTTATATGTGAATTATGTGAGAAAGCATTTGCACGAAAGGGTGATTTAAATATACACAAACTTCTACATACTGGTGAAAAACCTTTTATATGTGAATTATGCCAGAAAGCATTTTCACGAAAGGGTGATTTAAATATACACAAACTTCTACATACTGGTGAAAAACCTTTTGTATGTGAATTATGTCAGAAAGCATTTTCACAAAAGGGTGCTTTAAATCAACACAAACTTGTTCACACTGGTGAAAAACCTTTTGTATGTGAATTATGTCAGAAAGTATTTTCACGAAAGGGTGCTTTAAATATACACAAACTTGTACACACTGGTGAAAAACCTTTTGTATGTGAATTATGTCAGAAAGTATTTTCACGAAAGAGTGCTTTAAATATACACAAACTTGTACACACTGGTGAAAAACCTTTTGTATGTGAATTATGTCAGAAAGCATTTGCACATAAAAATGTTTTAAAACGGCATGTACTTGTGCATACTTATGAAAAACCTTTTATATGTTAAATATGTCAGAAAACATTTTCACAATATGTTAATTTAAAAACACACAAACTTGTATGCATTCATAACATACCGGCTGCCCTTTAAACTGTTCTATGTCTAAGGATGAGCTGGACTGCCTGGGCTTTCGACACTCATGACATAGAGCTGTGCTGAAAACACCAGTTCTCTTTAGAAACATTTTCAGAAATGGGTAATTTTATTATACACAGACTCGGGCACCCTGATGAAAAGCCTTTCGAAAAGTGATCTAAGTTAGCATCAACTTAAAAGCACACAAAGGCAGATTTAAAAATTTTCCCTTAGTTTCAGGCTGTAATTTTGTTGTAGGGAAAGCCTTTCCTACAACAAAAAAAAGATTACTTTTGTTTAAAAAAATTATGCATATTTTCTATCGGTAAATGATATTTTTCTTGTAGTCAATCAACTAAACACGAAACAATTACTGATATGTTGGACTCATACCAATTAATATAAATTTACCAAACATATTGAAGATCCAATTTGCAATTATAATGGTCTGTGTCTGCATCTTGCTTTGTTGGTAGTAGGCTTATATCAATCAGATCGTGAGAATTAAATGGATCACCAGTCAAAAGTTCAGTTTTGCTGTGACGAATTGTTAGAAAATGTTACCTTTCTTCTGTTATGAGTAAACAAAGGTGTGATTTTTTCCTTTTGAAAGCTGAGAACAATCAGTCAGCAGAGCAATTTAATAATCTACATTTCGAGAGGTAGTTTGTAGCTGCTTTTGTTGCAAAAATTTACTCATCTCAAGAGCTATGTTTCCAATTCAATTAAATTTTAGAAGACCTGCAAAATTTACTAGGAAATGATGAGTCCAAACCTGCTTCTTAAAATACTGGTAAAACCAGAAAATAGACCCCCCACTCATTTTTCAAAGTACAAAATTGCGCCAAGTTGGCGCGTTTCTCTGTGTTTTGGAATTGACTCCTCCCAACTGAAGTGACGTATATTCCCGTGTTTTAAAATAGGCTCCTCCTGCCAAAGTGACATCGTATTATTTAGGTTTATGAACTGGAATTTTGAAAAATGATAGTGCAATTCATTTTGAATGAAAGTGAATAATACTCATAAAAAGATTACAAAATACGATTTTTGTACATTTTAAACACTTATTGAAACACTATACTTATATTAATTTTTTATTTAAAATCAATATCAAAAATTTCGAAACATCGGAAATTAAAAAAAAATGGCAATACTTATAAAAAATACGAAAAATTAAAAAAATGATTGTATTTTAACTAAATTTAAGAAAAAACGAAACTTAGGGAAAAGTTTGTACTTTAACAAAAATCAAGAAAAAACGATACTTTAAAATTAAGAAACCCATTTTAAAAACACCGAAAAATACAAAAGACAATTTCAAAACACGGGATAAACAAAGAAACGAACTAACCTTTATGTAACGGATATCCATATTTTTAATTACATCCACACCGAAACATGTTTTCTTGAACAAACACGTACATTCATTGCCGGAACATGTTTTCTTGAACATGCACGTACATTTAACACCGGAACCTGCAGATCTACTGAAAATTTGCGTAAAATGTTAATGTCCATGAATTATGAGGAATGTTTTAAATATTTATTCCAAAAAGTTTATACGTGTTCAAATCTTTACAAATCGATCGAAAAAGATCTGTAAAAACAAGAGTCAATGAATTCGATCGCAAAAAGTCGAAATACTTACTGCCTATTAAAATGCAGATTCCCAAACAGTCGAGCGCTGATTGGATGCCCGTGGATTACCAAAATCCATGGGCTACCAGAATTGGCGAAGTATACGCAATGAAATTGTAACCCGAAGAATCGCGCCAACTTGACATGGGATCATACTTTGAAAAATGAATGGGGGCCTATTTTCCAGATCAACCAAAATACTTGAATGTTTTCAGCATGCTTCGAAATATCAGTTAATGTGCATTCTGTAATTTGTCTAAAAAGTGTCTATGATAACTTTCAATGCTCATATTTCCATTTCCAGTTTAGATTTCAAAAGACCGAGAATTACATAAAATGTTTCAATTTTCAATTTATTTCAACCATTTAACACAACTTCACCTTTTCAAACTTTATCAGATCAAAGTTTGCCATTCCTTATGTAATGTATTTGTAAGTGTAGTCCATATCACATCTCTTAATCCGCATCATATAACTTACCTATAATGACAAAAATGTGACTTCATATTTCCCTTATACTAAGAAAATGTAAAATATTCAAGAGATCTGAAAGTTACAATACATTTCAGTATCAGTGAAATTGCTAGCTTAATTCTCATTTTAATTTTAATAAGTTTAATGTTGTAAAAATCAAGTATGTGATTCAACACGATGACAAAAATTATTCTGTATATTTGAGAATAAAAAATATAGACCAAACAAACAGATTAAACTTAAATTAAATTACAACATGTATATTGTTGTGGCAGCCATAATGGCAAGATTAAAGACAAGATGCTATACAGTGTTTTATTGTGAAGTGATCTTGTTGAACACTATCGGTCTAATTTTATCCATCATAAATTTAACATAGATGTATACTTTGTCTATATTATGTCACCTATGTGGAAGTGAAATCTGAGTCATCCAGACCATGTTATTTATGGATGTAAGTTAAGCGCTGAACACCGGATTGGTCCATTTTTCATCCATGATAAATGAGATGAGATATGATGTGTAGAGGACTAGATCATCCAAAACATCCATATTGCACCTATCATGGATGAAAGATAAACCAATCTGGTGTTCATCATCCAGAAAATGTAGACGTAAAATAGACAAACTTCGGATGATTCAGATTACTTTACTTATGGATATATATTGGATGTATCTTTTTATGCATGGTTAGTTCATGGATGTTTTAGTTCAATGTGATGTGCTATGGTTAGAATCTGGATATCTGTGCTATGTGGATCTCAGTGTCTATTGCAAAACTTTGCAAAGTAATGCTTACTGTTTGAAGTTTATCCAAAGTGTTACTCCAAACTTTTGTCATGAAAGCTGTCTCTAGCCAGTTAGGTTTGTCCAAGATACCATTATCCTAATTTCTCACCAGTGGCTTTTTGTATGGGTGTTTTGAATAATGAATAAAGGTTTTAATGACACTTTCCCAGTTTTCGTGTATAATATAACTTCTTTAACAATTTGATCCTAGAATGAGAATATAATGAATAATCTTTTACTAAAAATAGGGGTTTTATTCCCTCTATCATTGATAAAGCTTTGGTAAAATTTACCAGACAAAAGTCAACTTTCCAATCCTTCTTTTGATAATGTTTTCGTCCCTGTAAAGTTGATAATTTTGCCTTTCTGTGGTCCTATAAGCTTTAAAATTTCAGAAATTTTATCAAGATTCAAATTTAATGTAATTTTTAGACCAGTTCATAAATTTCGGTTTCCATTAATTAAAGCTGTTATTCCACACTTATGTAAAGGTGGTATTTGTTCTGTTAGTTGTCAGTGAAACTTGGCCTACATTGATCAGATAAAGAGAACTTTGAAAGTGCATATGAAAGAACATTCCAAGATGGCCATTATGCAAGAAACATCTACGTCCTCCATTTCCCATCATTGGTCTGAAAATCATTCATTTCAATTTTCTCAGGCTAAAATCATTGCTCATGCTACTATTACATCTAAACTAGATTTTTTGGAAGAAGCATTTATTTATTTGAACTCTGATAATCTGGTAAATAATAAATCAGTAATTCTTTACATCTCCATAGCCTGGATCCACAGCACAATATTCTTGGAATTGGGTTAACACTATATAAATTTAAATTGGGCAACTTATTAGTCCAAGCAGAATGGCATTCATGCTCGCATACAAAACCTTATTCATCTCTTCATACTGAAAATCAAAGTAACCTCTTTATTTTTTTATATGACATTAAGTAGTTCTAGTGGACAATCTTATATTCTGTTTTCTCCTGTACTACAATATCCAATGCTTTTTGTTGTTGTTGTTGAGACCCAGACCATCTGATTGACTAGAAAAGTATAAGGTAACGGTTTGGACAGCCTGGAAGAGCCACCCAATTTAGAGCGGAACCCAGTGAGGGAGGTATCAACAGGGGCCGTACCCTTCTTCCCGTACCACCAAACTCTGGGAAGGACTTACGGGCCCACATGTTTAACGTGATCGTACTCCGTGTGAACATGGCAGCGGAGGAAATTGAACCCGGGCCTACCGAGTGCAATTCCTGTGCACTAACCACTGGGCTACCACGCCCACCAATACTTTTTATGTAACTCATTAGACGACATGATTTTAAAAAGTTGTCAATATAAACAACATGATCTGAAGGAAATTTCACAACTTTCAGTAACTGCAGTAGCAAAATTCCAAAGAGACCAAAATTATTTTCCTCATTGGTGTCTGTGAAAATTGAATTGTTGATTTGCCAGTATAAATGCCAAAATGAAACACATAGCCATCAGAGAATGCTAGTGTCCATGCTTTATTCTCAAATCTAATGGGCTTACCTTTTAAAAACATCTTTACCAAGTGTTGTTCTCGATAAGAAATAATTTGTTCATCCATATCCATGCTATTCTCATTATATGAGTGAGTTTTGCCTCTTATCAGAAGAGTTATGACAACAAAAAATTTAAAACTTAAAAAGAAAGTATAAAGTATTCGTAAAAGGTAATGAAATATGCAAAGTGTGGATGCAATTACCTTTCAAAAGCATCTTTACCAAGTGTTGTTCTCGGTAAGGAATAATTTGTTCATCAATTCTATTCTCATTAGCTCTATATGAGTGAGTTTTGCCTCTTTTGTCGGAAGAGTTATGACAACAGAAAATTCAAAACTTAAAAAGAAAGTTAAAGTATTCTTAAAAGGTAATAAAATATGCAAAGCGTGGATGCAATTACCTTTCAAAAACATCTTTACCAAGTGCTGTTCTTGATAAGGAATAATTTGTTCATCAATTCTATTCTCATTAACTCTATATGAGTGAGTTTTGCCTCTTTTGTCGGAAGAATTATGACAACAGAAAATTCAAAACTTAAAAAGAAAGTATAAAGTATTCGTAAAAGGTAATGAAATATGCAAAGTGTGGATGCAATTACCTTTCAAAAACATCTTTACCAAGTGTTGTTCTCAGTAAGGAATAATTTGTTCATCAATTCTATTCTCATTAGCTCTATATGAGTGAGTTTTGCCTCTTTTGTCGGAAGAGCTATGACAACAGAGAATTCAAAACTTAAAAAGAAAGTATACAAATATTATATCCATAAAAGGTAATGAAATATGCAATGTGTGGATGCAATTACCTTTCAAAAACATCTTTACCAAGTGTTGTTCTTGGTAAGGAATAATTTGTTCATCAATTCTATTCTCATTAACTCTATATGAGTGAGTTTTGCCTCTTTTGTCGGAAGAGTTATGACAACAGAAAATTCAAAACTTAAAAAGAAAGTATAAAGTATTCGTAAAAGGTAATGAAATATGCAAAGTGTGGATGCAATTACCTTTCAAAAACATCTGTACCAAGTGTTGTTCTCGGTAAGGAATAATTTGTTCATCAATTCTATTCTCATTAGCTCTATATAAGTAAGTTTTGCCTCTTTTGTCGGAAGAGTTATGACAACAAAAAATTCAAAACTTAAAAAGAAAGTATACAAATATTATATCCATAAAAGGTAATGAAATATGCAAAGTGTGGATGCAAGATATGTATTTATTAGGATATGTATATTGCCACAGAGGAGCACTGACTTATTCTTTGGTTAAAGCTCACTTTTGGATACACATACAAAAATGAAAATCATTAATCCAACTATTATAAGTTATTGAGCTGCATTTTTCTACATCAGCAAAACAGATACTTCATTTGAAACTTTTTAGGCAATTGAAAATAATTTTATTATTGTAACATAGTAATTTCTGTTCTACTAATTTTTTTTAACTTAAAATAATTTCATGATGAAGTTTCATCAGAAAGAAAATAAAATATTTCCATATTTCAACAAGCTTAATGCCTGTTCTATCAGTGGTCATTGTAAGGTTTGCAGTGCGACATTTACAATGTATTGTAGTTAAAATTAATTTAGCATTCGTTTTATGCCCAACTGCCACTTGATTAATGATCAACCCTGAATCGGGTATGATTTTGAAGAGAATTTGTACAAGAAAATGGATACATTAAATAATAAAGTAATATCAGTTTTCTATTTTTATAAAATGCTTAAATTTATTATTGATTCAATTGCAAGGAAATATGAAATAAAATAGAAATCTGTACACAATGTGCATTTTTAGAAATATGAAAATTAATATTTTGTAAAGTATTAAAAAATTATCACTTGAAAATGCTGGGTTTTTTTAGCAGAAACATAACATTTGCAATCACATGCCAATCACAAAATATGATTCACCGAATGCCTAATTGATCAAATACCAGTCATTTAAATATAGAAACAAAATATCCCCCATTCTAGAAAAAATAATAAATTAACTAAATTTCCAGTTATTTAGAACCTGTATCTGATCACTATGAAACTGCTAAACAGCTATAATCTCTCAACAAAGGGTTCACAAAAGGCTGGTAATATCAATCTAAACAATACATAATAACATCATATGTCAAAATAAGAATGTTTTGGAATAACAATGTCATTTAGAATACTATAGGAATTTGCACATAATTGTGAATCTTGTGAAGTTTCTTTATAATGTATATTCTGTATGAGGAACATATAAACAGTTCATCCACACCATAAATTCTATATAAATATGCAGATTGGAGGTGTCCACTAAATTTTAAATATGTTTTTAGAAAAAATCTTTGATTCTACTTTTTCAAAAATTGTGTAGAGAGAAAATATTTCTATAAAAATAAAATCGCACAATATTTAAACTTTTGCATTTCAAAATTTTTATAGACTTTGAAACCTTGACACTATATGCGACATACAGTGCATGCTGAATTCTGAATGTGTGGCAGCTGTCTTATGCTGTCTTTCCTGCGTGACAGGCATTCATGTACTGGATGGCAGTGGCCTCTGCATATGACATGCTACATTAGTATGAAATATTATTTCTGTCGGTTGAGTAATTTTCAATATATTTATTTCTCGTTCAAATTACATTTTTACTTATTGTGCACAACTCTCAAAATTTACAAAAAGTAAATTTTTCTCTTTATGAAGCATTCTGATATTGCACAAAATTTGATTTAGTTATAGTTTCGGTGAAAACAGGCTTATATCGATTTCGGATTGGCAAATTGATGGAATGTTGAGCGGTTTTTAAATAAGTACCTTCAAAAATGCATATATTTTCAAAAGTTTCTCAGCATAAGACCAATATTTCCTTTTAGCAAGAAAAGTAAAAATTTAAAATTTCTATTAAACAATGCTATCGTTGAATTCGGTGTAAAAAGAGCCTTTGGGAATGAATTGACAGAGATCTACGTATCTTCTGCTTTTAACCTAGAAATGTTTGAGAATTTTTTTAAAATCTGACCCTGAAAGAATTTTCATCATGAAGAAAATGTTTTATAGAAATAAAATTAGTTATATTTCCCTCGCAAGAATTATTTAAATCTGACAATAAAAGAATTTTCACCACAATGAGAAATTTTTACAGAAATAAAATTAATGATATTTTTCTCATAATAATTTTTTTAATCCAACAACAAAAGAATTTTGACAATCATGACAATTTTTATAGATTTTCTTTTTACTTATTCCAGAAAGATGAGAGGGGGAAGCCAACCATTGGTTACAAAGCTGAATATCACACATTGTAGCAGTATGACTTTATTTCGACACTACAACTCCATACCTGTAGGTGGAATTCGAGCGCAGGACTGTGGTAGTTGGAAGTGCACAAAGAAATGCTTGCCTTAATCCAAACCCCTCGGCTAATGAGGCTTCTTTATAAGAAGCAAAGTAAGGAAATGCTTCCCGATGAATTAATTGTTTTTGCAAAAAAATATTAAAATTGAAAAAAATTGAATTTACATACATAACAAAATTTATAAATTCCACAAATTTTCCCCAATGAAAATGCAAAATTGCCTACATGGATGCTAGGCCTCTCTAACATGGGGCTTCAACCCCCTAGCTCACTTGCTGTTGAAGTCCTTGGTTACAAAAAGATTTGAAGAAAGTTCTTGTTTAACATGTTCATTATAACTGAAAGAATGAAAGGTATTTTTAAATGTGTATAAAATTGCAAAAAGAAAAGATTAATTGAAAAATAATTGCCATACAAAACTTTTGAAGTATTGAGTTTGTTAAACTGATTAATTATTTGTCTTGCATATAATGTCTAGTGTTTATGCAAGCATTTCATTAAAATCAAAAAAGTTCTTTATAAATTTGTATAGCTATTGAATGCAGTACTTATCCATAATAAAGGGGTTCTTTAAAATGAGATTCAAAGAAAATTATTATTAAATGAGTACCTTAAATTTAAAAAGTTGAAAAAGTTTTTTATAGTGCTTGAAAAAGTACGAGTACCAAAAGATAAAGCAAAGGAATATTTCCAGATATTGAAATAACCCCCAAAAAATGTCAAGCATTGACAACAATTGTGAAATCAATTTCAAAAATTTGGCTAAATTATTTAAAAAAAAAAAAATTCCTGATATTTAAAATTGTAATGTTGATTACTTGAAATGTCAAGTTGTCAAATGTCATTCATCAAATGTCATTACATCAAATGTCACAGTTAATACGGATATTTTTCATGTCTGATAGAACTTTCGAGCATAGTCTTCTCCTATTGGCTGTCCATCACACTAAACACTCAGAGAAACCGGTGTAAACAGGATACAAGCATAGTGTAGCAAAAAATTTTAGAGAAGCATGTGCCCAGGTCTAAAACAATTTTCAAATCATACAAATTTATTTCTACTATTCAAAATAAAACTCGTGTTTTCATTATGAAATTTTCAATTTTATTCATAACTTACATAAGTTATAAATAAAATATTTCTTATAACTTTAATTAAAAACTATTTTGAATGGCTTTAAAATATATATGTGCTAATGTATTATATATTTGTGATAAAAAGAAATATATTTTTCTTTGTATGTTAGAGGAAAGTAATTAAAGATGATGATTCTGATACCGAATCATTTTATAAACTGTTTTTATATGAGATTTCACATGAAATCAACTTGAATTTACTCAATATAAGAAAAAAGAAATCATTGGGGTCGAACAAGAATCTCATAGAATCCTGCTTTCATTTCAAGTGATAGCATGCATGGACTGTTTTTGCATTTAAGTGCTCATCAGTATAGAATAACCAATATCTACAATGGCAGCCGCAGCATGCAAACTTCCTATGTTGAAGGCCCAGACCACACGACCAACCCAGGGGGTTTATGGTATCAAGTTGTGTGGCCGGGAAAACAAACTTCCTATGTGTCACAATTTAGTGAACCCCTTTGGGAACCAACAAATTCAGTTCTAAAGATTCTAAAGATAAGCTTGATATTTTGAAAATTGTGATATATAGCAAGTTTTCTTGCTACTACTCAAGGGAATTAGTTTAAAAACTTTATTTTCGAAGCTCTTGAATTTTCGTCTATTTGGTGAATATTTTCCAAAAGTGCTAAGTTGGTGATATTGCGTCAAAAGTATTGCCAAGCTTGACAGATGAAAGCTTTTCTTGTATAGAATATTATAGAAGAATTTTTTTGAAATGACAGATGAAAGCTTTTCCTGTATAGAATATTATAGAAGAATATTTTTGAAATGACAGATGAAAGCTTTTTTTGTATAGAATATTATAGAAGAATTTTTTGAAATGACAGATGAAAGCTTTTCTTGTATAGAATATTATAGAATTTTTTTCGCGAACTTGTCAAATTTGTCGCCATTTGGAAAACACGCACTCAGAAGGGCTTTTCTTATATATCATTTGTACTCTAAATTTGATCCATTAAGTTGACAGTTAGTTCATCACCAGGCTATTGCTTTTCAAAAACTTGGAACAAGGGGAGTACTTTTTTGAAAATCAAAAGAAAATAATTTAAAGATGATTATGTTTAAATATGTGACAAAATAGTCAATTTAATTTTTTTTTTTTTTTCATTTAAAAGAACACAATATCGTTTTGTAGAAAGATACCACTCATGATTCTAAATATATTGATTGCATATATATTTTTTTTTATCTAAAATCGAAAAATTCATAAAAAAAAATCTATGTTGACTATCCTCAAATGAGTAAATTATTTGTATATATATTCAACTAGAAATAAATGAACACCATTAATTAGTATTTATTACTAATCGTTCTCCAGATATTAAAAATTATATTTTTTAAAATAGTGTGATGTATATCGAAATAATCATGTGTCACTAATTTCACGAATATTAGTTTGTTCTATGATTAAAAGTACAATTTATAGAAATATTCCCTTGATTTATCAAAATCTGTTCCGTCGTTCAGAAGATGTCACATGAAAGCTTCTTTTGAGTTTCCCATTATATATATTAAATATTCCAGGTTTGTTATTGTTTCTTAATATAAAATATTACAAACATTTAGAATTTCAAATAACAGGTTCTTCTAATCGTTTGAATTCCAAACAATTTCCCTCTTGTTTCTTACACACTTCATAAGTATGAAATTTTATGTGATATGCACATAACTTATATAATGTATGATGATGATTATTATTGATAAGATTTATTTCTCTCTGAGAAGTTTCTAAAAATTACAAGGCCAGGAAAAAAAAAAAGATTGATATGAACATTAAATAATTTCATTCATTTTAATGTTCATATTTTGTGTATAATAACAATTAACCAAGTATTTAAGCATGCTTAAAAAGGATAGTTTTAAAAACTAACTACTAAATTTTATACAAGTACTTAATTAATGGGCATTTTCTTATAGGCAGATACATTAGTAGTACTAAGCAGTATCCGGTATTAAACAGTACAAAATAAAATAAATTACCTTATTTTTCCTTTCATGCCTTTAGAATCCATCCCAAGTGATCACATTATAAAGATCAACTAAGGTAAGACAGATGTATCCAAAGCTTTATACATTTTAATTACGAATGTAAGCAAATGTTTCAATGTTCGAAATATATTTTAACTTTCGAATAATTTTCATTTGTATTGTTGCGCGAACAATCGCTTTTTATTGTGTTAATATGAAAGTATTGTTTAAATGGACCATTGATTGAAACAGAGGGATTGACCGATTGTTGCGAGCATTGTTAATTATTTAAATTTGATTTTTTTTTTTAATCTAAACATTTGAATGATTCTGTCAGCGCATGTGCAGAACACGACTCAAAAATTAATATTATTCGACTTGCAATGTATGCGGAAAATTCGGATTGGAAGAGCCACAATTATATTGATGTATCGATACACGACTTTCCGATATATCGATATTTTGTATCGAAACAACATCTTTCGATATCTATAGTATCAGCAATTTTCCTCAATGTGTGATCTTATTTCCTTTTCAATGATTTTCTCTAATTTGGAAATAAGTCATATAATGATTTTATTATAATAATAAAAGAAATTCGACAAAATATTACTATTATTATTATTATTATTATTATTTTGGTACAATGTATTCTTGAAAAACATATAGACTGTCCTAAAATTGCTGGAAAAAAAAATGGAAATTCTTAAAAGTAACTGCACCTCGAAGGGTATGTACGAAATAGCTTAATCAAATGCATTTTTACTTTCCGTATATACATATAATGTATAAGGAAAGTATTGTGACGGGGTCGAAAATTCGAATTCGGGTTTTCGACGGGAGAGCACGTTTCAAGCATCCCTGATCACGAATCAAACATTTTTGAGGTGATGTCTGTGTGTTTCAGTGAGTCTGTGGAGACGATATCTCGCGAACAAATGGAGCGATTCGAGTAAAATTTGGTACAAAAATTACAATCCGTGAATACTGGAAGCCTATTGTTTTTAAACACAATCGAACGTTCAGAATCCCCCTAAATTTTCGAGTGAAATTTTGAAAAATTCGTCAAAAAATCAAATCCTTTAATAAAGTTACACAAATAGACATTTCTTATGTAATTTTTCTTTAGAGAATGATTTACATAAACTTTAGAACGCTAGCATAAACCGTTCTCGATATTGTGCATTTTTCACATAAATTTATAAAAAAAATCTCATAAATTAAAAAAATATATTAACTGTTGAGAAACACGTTCACTTTTCATATGTAATATCATGCGATAAATTTGGTGACTTCATTTTCGTGGATCGAGCTCGTTCCATTCACGAGAAAAGATACTTTGAGTAATACTTTTGTATTCGAACGGCAATCTGCTATAAGAATAACTTATTTCTCCGTCCATAACGGTTGGCAAGATTTTGGCGACGAGTTTGGCGGAATGTCGCCAACTTGACGACTTTTTAAATGTTGCCAAATTAATGAAAATCTCGCCAAATGGATAAAAATGACGCTAAATCAATGAAAATGACGACTCATTGACAAAATGTCAATATCTTGCAACGAATATAAATATCCACTATAGGAGTAACCTATTTTCTTTTACTGTAAAAATAGTAAATTCATAGCATTATAAAAGGAAAGTCGTGTGCTGCCCACATTAGATTTTTTTTTACTCTAATCCAATTAAGTGATATTGGGAATAAAAAATATGTATTGATAAAATAAATATACTGATAATAAAAAATATGTATTAATAATTCAATTTATAGTCTATTAGAAACTTCTTCGACTCAGACCATCCGACCTACCCGAAGGGGTAAAGAATCTGTTTGGACAGCCGGGAAGTGCCACCCAATTTAGATCGGAACCCAGTGGGGACGGCATCCACAGGGACTGTATCCTCCTTCTCCTACTATCAACCTCTCGGAAGGACTTACGGACCCTCATATTTAACGTGACCGTACTCTTCGTGAACACGGGGCCAGTTTGGACAGAGCCGGGAATCAAACTCGGGTCGTCCGAATGAAATCCCCGCGCGCTAACCACTGGGGTGTCCCACCCTACTAGCAGGACTGTCGTTGCCCGGGATTGAAGATATAAATCCCTGATTAAAATTACACTTGAATATAGAGCAAATTCTCAAAAACCAAACAACGCTTCCACGATACGTCCGCGTAGAACAAAAGATAGTAACTTGCTACACTTGAGAAATATCCCCTGAATAAGCATGCTGGCTACTGCTGTCTGACACAGCTTTATTTAGTTGATGTACCTTGAAAAACATCACCTTGAGGTAAAAGGTGTTACAATTTTTCAAATACACCAATGCTACGGAAATATTCCTATTCGCATTCTCATGTCCGCTTTGTTAATTTAGATACACCTTCAGCAGAATTGTTATAGCATTAAAGCATTCAAGGAAAGCCAACGAGCTTTGTAAAGGGAAAACAACGTAACATAAAATACGTTTTTCTGCCATCACAAGGCCTATAGCTAATCTCTAGCATAATTTGAAGCTGAGATATGGTCAAATTTGTGAATACAGCACGATAGATTAATAAGGCTCACTATAAATAAATTCAACTAACAATTTTATAAAGAAAAGCCAGCACATGCATGCATGCATCGAAAATTTAAAAAATAAAACTTAAAAAAAAAACAGAAATATGAAAAAATAAGCTGCAAAGTACCTCATTGTCCGATCACAAAACGCTAACTAGGCTATTTCTCGCTGCCTGAAACTAAAGCAAAGCAGGGTATCTAGCTACGTGGTTAATAACTGAGAAGTTTATTTCATGAAAGTAGTAAAACACTCAACATATTAAAATATAAATATTAATTACTAGAACGTATACCCGCCATAGGACGGATCTCAAAATTTGCAATATATTACCTCCCATTTGGCATCATTTTTATCAATTTAGTGACATCCTACCAAATTTTTTGTCAAACGTCGCGGACGGATGAACAGCAAAATGGCTTTTTCTTATAGTAAATTTTTATATTCTTTCCAAGATATTGAATTTTGATCGATTTGGTGACATTTTCTTTAATTTTTGTGATATTTGTTCAATTTTGAGACATTTGAAAAAACTCGCCAAAATTGTCACCAAGTGGGACAGTTGGACTGACAGACAAACGCTGCCGAAACATCATTACAATACTATCCCCTTTCAAAACACAATTAATTTATTGATCTGGCGTCATTTTTATCAATTTGACGACATTTTTATCAATTTGCCAACATTGTCGTTAATTTGGCAATATTTTAATCATTTGGCGACATTTAGAATTTTGCCAAATTTGTCGCCAAGTGGGACGGTTGAACTGACAGACAAACGATACCGAAATATCATTACAATACTATCCCCTTTCAAAACACAATTTCTTTCATTTTGCGTCATATTTATCAATCTGGCGTTATTTTTATCGATTTGGTGACATTTTCGTCAATCTCGCAACATTAAAAAAAAGTCGCCAAGTTGACGATATTAATAGTTGACTAAATTCGTCGCCAAAATTTTCGCCAAGCGTCACCCAGAGATAGATAGACAAACAGACAGATAAATCAAGGTGTTTATATTATTATTAATTAAATATTTACTTTACAGAATTACTGTAATTATTAAGTAATTACAAGACAACTAGAAACTTGTGCAATTTTACAAGTTATACCGAACATAAAATTCGATTTGACGTGTGTGTATTTTTTTGAAATTAATTTTGTTTCATAAACTTAACCTTATCTGACCTTTGACCTCATTTTGGGGGCCCCCCATACGGCACACAAAACACCATCATATACAAAATTTAGGAGCCCGGGATCGCAGCACCAAAGGCTCTATTGTATATATAGACTTTCATACTTTTTTACTTCAAACAATACATTAAGAATTAAAAATATGTATAATATTTAAATATATTGATATATTTGTAGAGAAGCAAAATGTCTACGTTCTGAAATTTCAGAAAAAAATTCTTTTTCAATGCATTATTTTCATAATTTTAGTTTTATATGTTAATTTTAGGAATATTTACTTCATGAATATTATTTTTGGAATAAAAGTAAAAATTATTTCTACTTAAAATTTATCACATATAAAATTTAGGGGGCACATAAAATTTTGAGGCCTGGGGCCCGTGCGTTAATCAGGCACTGCTCCGACAATATGACGACTGATACTTCAGTTGAAACCAACCAGCTTCCCTTAAGCCTATGATGCGACCTCTCTGTAAATCCAACTATTGTTTGTAGCCCCGTTGAATACTTACTTCTCAAAGGTATTTTTATACACAACTTGTAGTATCAAAGCAGAAATTCTAGTTCCAATTACCCTAAAGTGAGAACACCGGTCGTTTAAAATTCTGTAACATCATTGCCGTGACAGTTTAATCATTTGCATAACTCTTTGTCAGTTTTATTGGTAATCTTTTATTTCTTCTTCGACTCTGACCGTCTGACCTACCCGAAAGTGTAAAAGGTATCTGTCTAGATGGCCGGGAAGTGCCCCCAATTTAGCCCGGAACCCAATGGGGCGCGGCATCCAGAGGGACCGTACCCTTCTCCCCCTACCACTAACCTCTCGCAAGGACTTAGGGAGGGCACACATTGAGGACTCATACTGCATTATGCAAAATGCAGTTCAGTTTGAACAATGATTGCTACCTACTGTCCATACACTGAAGACACATAGCCACACGCTGCAGTAGAGACGCAATACCCATGAGAAAAACCGGTTTCTAGTTCATATTTGAGTAACATACGAGATGCAGTGCACAACGTACAATGCATCGTGAAACCTCAATGTGTGCCCTGACTTACGGACCCCTCATTTAAAGTACCCTCACTCCACGTTAACGCGGGGGGCAGTTTGGGCAGAGCGGAGAATCGAACGCGGGTCGTCCGAGTGCAATCCCCGCGCGCTAACCAGTGGACTGCCCCACCCCGGCAATCTTTTATTTTTGAATTTTCACTATCTCATACTACAGAATATAGTATAGAGAAAGTATTGTTTTACCGAAAATTTTCGATTTCAAGATTAAGTGAACTAACTGACCTGCTGAACTTGGCCATCTAAATAACTCTCATCTTCAGGAGGCAGATATGCAAAAGTTAATTAAAAACTTCTAGAACATTGCAAAATCAGTACTAAAAATCTCCCATATCGCAAAAAATGGAAAGAAACCATAACATACAATCTAACACACCCCCCCCCCACACACACACACACACACACGCACACCACCACCACCACCACAGGAAAAATCGAATACTTAAACAATGCAACAGCATAAAAGTGGCTTTATTGTGCACAAAATATTCATCGTCAACAACTATATATGTTTGCACATGTGTTATAAGAGGTTTTAGTGCGTTTTTCGATGTTTCTACGTTTATACCGTTAAATACATTGTATCTATAAAATTGTATCTATTTATAGAGTTATTTTGTAACTTTCGCTGTGGGATAAAAATGCTTGCAACAAATTTAGAAACGCTCTACAACTTTGCCATTGACATTTTTCTATTTTCTGTAACAGGGAGCGAAATAACCCCCCTAAAGTTGCCTCATCATGTAGCACCATAGTGGTTTCCTATACACCTGCATCAAGAAATATACGGTAACCCTCATATTTCTCAAATTACACGACTTTCCTTGATACTGTGTAGAAACTCTACACACAGTGTGTAGAACATATACTGTGTACAACATGATGTATATGTACGTCATGTTCATGTTCTACGCTCACACTATTTCTCACATTTGCAAGAAAGCAGCGACAGTTTCGAATTAAATATTTTCAAGGATAATTCTATAAGAATAACTTACCTTGTCTTGAGGATTGCCTGCAGCGTTCGGTAAACGCACAGTTTATTATTCGCCATGCGCATTACTTACGTAGCAGTCGATGTTTCGTCAATGGCTATATTCAGGAGTCAAGGCCGGTCGGACAGTTGAGTCAGCATTAGCCAATTAAGTTCCCCGAAATGATCCATTTTGCGACGTTTCAATCGCCCGATCGCCTCAGTCGTCCATTCTGAACGCGGCCAATGTCGATAGAAGTGAAGCAGAACGGTTGGCTTCGCATTTGTTTACACAATCACAGATCTTGCCAAGCAAGTCTGGTTTGGTCACTTTCAACAGACTTAATTTGGGACTGTAATTTTACAAGTGAAATATTGATTATTCTAAAATTATACACGGTTTTACTTCAGATAAAATTTTTGAATCTAGAGGGAAAATCATGTGCTACTAATGGCGGATTTTTACATTCCCTACAGTACGTGATAGTGTATTGGTAAAGAATTGGAATCGTAGAAGGAAGAAATTCATCCCTCGACGATTGGAATAGGGAAGAAAATCGGAATTCAAGTTTTTCAAAGAATTGACGCGTTTGCAGCACTCTACAATACAAAATACAGGCACTATGAGTGAGGAATGTGCATGAGTGTATTTACTCCACTCCAGCTCAAAAACAATTTTCACCTTTTTGAAATTTTGGCGAATTGGAAACATGTTAAAATGCGCCAAGTCGATAAATGAAAAAGAAAATTTTTTAATCTTATTCTTGAGGTTTAGTTTTCGGGTTGAAATTCGAATGAATTACATCATGGCAGAAAGCAAGCACAAATGGATTCTAGTGTAAAGAAAGCCAAAAGGGCACCTTGGCCGCTCGCATCAGATATATTTGCTAGTTTTTCAGCAAATTCGATCTTCAATTATAACCATCTAGTTCTGGACTCTAGCACTTTAAAGTTCAATAATACAACACGATTAATTCGTACCGCGTTATATGGAAACCGCATACCGTGTTGTATGGCAACTGCGTTATAAGAAACTCAGAATTAGTACAAAACAGAACAATTCGTACCGCCTTATATGGAAACCGCATTAAGAGAAACTCAGAACATATAAATCAGGCTGATTCGTCCTACTTTATATAAAACTGCATTTTTAAAGCACCATATTGTGATGAATACGGTTATGAAATATAAATTTATAGATACAAAAGGCAATAAATATATGTTTACATATTTCGAATTATTTTTATTGAGTTTAAAACTTCATATAAGAAAATTAAAAAAACAATGTTAAATATAAACTTAATAACATTTTAAAACAAAATTTTTAATTTTTTAAACATTTTTAACAAAAACCATATTAGCATTTATCATCGCTGTCAAATATTAGTAGTCTAATTCTTTTTCTTTTAATGTCCTCTTCACTTTGCATATCTTCATCTTCGTTTTCAAATGTAGGTTTATTTTGTAACTCTACCAAAATCTCTCTATAAAGAGTTAGGCAATTTTGTAACTCTCTTTTAAACTTTGCACTTCGAACTGTTGAAGGATCATTTTCAATAAAGAAATTTTCTAATTGTTTAACCAAATCCAGTCCCCTTTTCACATCATTTAAATTGAAATTTGCAACCCACTCTTTACCCATATTTTCGTCTACCAATTCATTTGAGGTGAATGTATTAATTTTTTTACAAGGGATTTCCCTGATAGCTGAAAAATGGTGATATACAGAAGAAAAATTGTGATAAACAAGGGAATTTTCCATTAATTTAAACCGTAAAAGTGTAATTGAAAAATTCGAAACCGCGTTATAAGACTACCGCGTTGTATGGAAACCGCGTTTTATGAGTTCCGCGTTATGAGAGGGCTGTCGCAATTTTTGCCCCGCGTTATATGGAAACCGCATTATGAGAGTACCACATTATAGGAGGGTTGGCTGTATATGGGTGTATGCGAAAACAAATACATGTGCTGATTTTGTGTAAAAATGCACATACCATACCCCATTAACCCACCAAGTTAGGGAAGTACAGCCCCTTTTGGAGGCTCTACTTCGATCTTGTGAACATAGCCCAAGAAACATTTTCAAAATTAATTTTCCGTGCACTCAGCAATGCTCGAAATATCCTATTACCCAAGTTACTTGGATCAATTAAGAGTTCTCATCAAGCAAAATTTTTTTAATCTGGTAGCCTGTACCAAAATCCCACCCTCCAAACTATAGTCTATTTTCTTTTTCAATCGTTGGCAGTCAGATTTTACTTCTTATTTCATTCAAATTTAAATATTAACTGCCACTTTCTCTTTTTGTTGTTAACAGTTTATTATTTAAAATTAAAAAAAAGAAGTACGGGAAATTAAAAAATTGGGCTCAAGACAACCAACATATTTATTTAGTTATTTGCCTGTTATGGCAAAATATTGTTTAACTTAACGATCTAACTAATAACTTAAATTTAATAACTGAAAAAAGTGTGTATCGGAAGTGCAATTTGAGGTTTCCCTTTAAATGTTTTGAAGAGAAGTATGTGCTTCCTCCGGTGCCTTTTTGGTGATCAGGCCCTACGTACTATACAGAACATGGCTGGTATTCAGCTATGTACCTGGATTTGTTGTACCTGGACAGCAAATTGTTTCACAGAAACCGACTTTTTGCCTGAATATCTTGAATGAATTTGTGGAAGTGCATTTTATAAATAAATTTTATTTACATAAATCGAATACACCCTCCCCCCCCCCCTACCACCACCACACACACACAATCACAATTATTCTAGTATAAATAGTTCTCGACATATTTTTTTCTTTTCTTTTCTTCTATCTTGTCGATTTGACAACATTTTAAAATGCGCTAAGTGACCCAATGAAAGGAAAACGGCAAGTTTGATATAATTTAAAAAAAGTATCTATTTTGTGGCGATAGAACTGTAATGTATTTCAGAATTTTTGACGAATAATGAATATCTGTAACGAAAATAATGTGCTGCCCACATTAAATTTTTAATGTCTGTAAGCAGTAGAGTCGCCAGAATTCGTTCAGAAAAAAAATTCTGAGTGGGGAGTACCAAATATTTTATTTTCCATATATCATTTCTTCCAAAATTCATTTGGCTCGAGAGGGTTATGACTTCCAAATCCCCCTCCTCTTGGTAACGACACCTGTGTTTCTTTCAGGAGTTTTTGGCTGGAGGGCGCATGAAACTTTAAGGGGGGGGGGGGGCGAGTTTTCTATTTGCCCTATATAAATACAAGATAGAATCAAAAAGTTCGGAGACTGTGCTGATATCTCCACCCCTGATTAGAGGAGAGGGGAACTATTTTACCGGGGCGTAGAGGCACATGTGACGCGAGATGCGGAAAGGAAGAAGCAGGTCCGCAGTGCAGGGTTTTTCCAGACAATGCGTGGTCGTTCGCGTTTGTCGAAAACGGAAATGGCGTTTGAAGAATAACGTGCGAATATCAAATTCTGCCAGCGTTTGGGGAAATCGTCGACAGAAACATTGCACCTGCTACAGCAGGTGCAATGTTTCTGTCGGCGATGTTCTTCGAATGCCATTTCAGTTTAAGACGAAAGCGAACGACTACAGTTCACTGACACGCATTGTCTGGAAAAAAACCTACTTCTTCCTTTCCACATCTCGCGTCACATATGCCTCTACGCCACGGTAAAATAGTTCCCCTCTCCTCCAATCAGGGTTGGAGATATCAGCACAGTCTCAGAACTTTTCGGTCCTACCTTGTATATGTCTAAATGCTATCACATAAATAAAACCTCGGTTAATATAAAATGTCTCCGGGAGGCTTCGCCCCACCCCCCCCACCTCGGGACGTATGTCTGAAAGAAACACTGAACGACACTGTCTGTGGGAATATCTCTGGAATGAAACTGATCGATTCAAATAAAACGGGTAGTACAAATATTTCAATCGGTAGAGGGAAATAATCGTAAAGCTGTCTGATTCGACTGGATTTGAATATTTTCACTCTCCTGTGAACTCGTTACGCACACATGGAGAACTTTCGCCCGGACTTTTAACTTAAAGCGAATTTTGAACAATTATATCAGCGTATATGTTTGCATACACAGGAATTCCCACCCTTAGTCGGGATTCGAACCCGAAGCCTGTGGATCTGAAGGATCTAATAGTGGGGACTATTAAATCCTTCAGATCCATAGACGTCAACCTAACAGCCTATGGATCTAAGACCACAGAGAGTGGAGGACCTAACAGCTCGAGGAAAGACCCTCTATAATGCCCGATTTTTTATGCTAGGAAATCCTTTAAAATATTCCTTAGTTCGGAAACGACAAGATGACAAACTTTTAATTTATTACAAAGAAATCCCTAAAATTTTTGTAGAACAAATCGGATAAGACACTAGAAAGGAGGCAAACTAAATAAAATGTGAAAATATCCAATTTCATACAACACATAGTAATGTATTGGAAAAGCATCGAAAATCGGAACCAGTGTTTCTTTCAGGATTTTTTGGCCAGGGAGACGAATGAAATTCTAGGGGGTGCAAGTTTTCTAAATGCCCTACATAAATATATCTGAAGGCTGTGTCACATAAATAGAAACTAAGTTAACATAAAATGTATCCGAGGGGGGGGGGGGGGGGGGAGAGCTGCGCTCCCCGGGGGTATGCCTGAAAGGAACACTGATCGGAAGTCGTGTTTCCGAGCACTCTAAAACACGAGTCCACCATTTTTGACGTACTGTCTGTGTGTATCTGTGCAATGTATGCATCCACTCTAGCTCATAAACTAATTCGACGAAATTTCACAAAATTGAATAGGTAAGCTACCCTGGTTCTCATTGGCTTTTGGTACAATTTAAAAAATGAGAAAGAATCCTTGCTTGCGGAAAGGACCGCGAGAGCCGTCAAAATATGTTTAAAAGAAAATCTGAATATGCTTAAGGGGACGGTGGACGTTGAAATGATCAAAAATCGACTAAAAAAAGGTTTTTTTTTTTAAATATATAACATTGTTTTACACATTTAACCATTTGCTTACGGGTGGGACAGCGTCCATCCCAAACGAAGAACCTCTCAAAAAGACAGGTATTTGACACACCCTATCCTAAACAGTTCAACCCCCTTTGCAGACATTGGCGTCCAGTCGTAAGCAAAAGGTCTTTTTGAGAGGTTCTTCGTTTGGGATGGACGTTGTCCCAGTCGTAAGCAAAAGGTTAAATGCATTTTGTTCGAAACTGAATTTTCAAAGGTTTTACATTTTTAAAATGCTCAATGCGTCTTAATTTTTGTTTGAGATGCATGAAATTTGGTAAGAAGACACCTTTGATACTTTTTAATGAAACTGGGTATGTATTTTATAATTTGACTTTATTAAAGTAATTAAAAGTGAATAATAACCCAATTAAATGATGAAAATTAAGTTTTAATGCAGAAAAATATTTTTAAAAAAATCGACATTTTAAGGGATTTAAAAATGAATACCCAAATTTGTTCATAATATGTTTTTGAGTGATCATAATGTACAATGAATCAAAAATATGAACAAATGGCACGCAAGGAGCATTTTCAAATTTTCGTTAAAAAAAAAATTAAATTAAAAAAAAAATACAAAATTGAAAAAAAATTGAATGGTACTTTAAATAGTAATGTTAAGAAGAAAATTTATACAAATTTTCATGTTTCTAAGTCAATAAATAAATAAAAAAAAATTTAACGTCCACCGTCCCCTTAAATGAATCGATTAAATGCTTCTTTCGTACGTAATTTATGACGACAAAAGGAATTAGACCAACCCCGTTACTGTAGAACTGGGAAAAAAACATTAAATATTTCGAGAATAAACTGTTCTCGAGATATTTAATTTTTTTTATTGTAATTTTTGCGAATTGGCGACGTTTTATATCGCTATAAATCGCCAGATAAAAAAAATAAATAAATAAATAGTGAGTAACTATTACTCATTATAAATTGATATGAAACTGCCCTCCTTTCGCATATTTCGAATGGAAAAAGGTTGATGCATGTAACAATGCACCTAGAGGAATATTTCTATAGTTTTTTCTATAATTTATTATTAGTATTTGGGGGAGAGGGGTAATACAGTTTCCATAGATTAATAGAATGCAGTTTAATTCGTCGGAATCAGAACCCAAACAACGAAGTTACCGACGATGAAGCGTTTACAGTCACTCTACTGGACGAAAGTGCGATCTGCGCAGACTAACATATAACGCAGATGTTGAGGCACAACTTAAAAATTTAATTTTTTTTCTTCTTTAATTTACCTGAATTGTTTAATAATACAGCTTAGAGGGTGTATGTATATATATATCATCTATACCTATGTGTGTATATATATATATATATATATATAGAGAGAGAGAGAGGGTATATTATATATATATATACTCAGAAAAAAAATTATATATTGGATTCTGTATTGAGTTTGGCAGATGTTTTTACTCGTATTCTGTCAACAACCCAACTAAACAATGTATATATCACATTTAGTTGGGATGACCAACTAAGCAATGTTAAAATATATATTCTGTAGAAAGTTCTGGATAAAACACATAACTTATGAAGTTCTTCGCCAATCTATAAAACTTGAGACATTTCTAGAACTCATAAAAAGTTGTCAAGTGGGTAAAATTTCTTCAAATTTTTCATCTAGGTTACCGAATTTGTGGGCCACGGTTAAGTGACTCTGACCTTCAAATTATATTACTTGTCAAATAGTCCAAGCAAAAATCATGACCTCTTCAACTTCAATGAATTTTGTAGTAAAAAATTGTGGTTAAAACCCCACTTATGATCATATTATGCCTTGTAACTTGAATTAATAAACAATATACCATTTCTTCGTTTCTTTAAGGCCACATCATGTCTACAAGTAACACATGTAAAAGCAAGTGTAACACACATAACATGCGTGTTAAAATTAACATGCATATGATGTGATACTAAAAGAAAACCAAAACAATCTAACCCAATTTGTAAAATAATAGACTCGTTAAAATATTTTTAATGAATCAGAAAGCATACTAAAAGTAAAACCTGACGATCAATTACAAAAATATGACAACAGACTTATTTCCCACTATGTCTATAAGATGTAAATTTACACTATTCAAACATATCCAACCATGTATGTATTTACATATCGATTTTAACTTCTAATTCTTGGTGTAAAAAAATCAAATTCTTTCATGGGAAGTAAGAATCTTGGCAAAAGTTAAATTTTAATTATTTACAAAAAACTGATCCCAAAATGTAAACACTTAAATGGAATGTCTTTATCTCCTCAATTTAAAAGTCCTCCATGTAAAAAACTTGATAATAGCCTGACAAACACAAAATATTTTAATCATGGATAACTTATTTAGCTATTTATCTAAACCTACCTTATCCTTACCTTAATTTGAAAACTTCATTAAATGTCACCTATTCGGTGACATTTAATGAAGTTTTTAAATTTATATAAATTTTAGTACACGAAAGTTAATCAAACCAATATTTACTTGCATATTTACAGTTTCCATAAGATGCAAGTCATGTGATAATAAAATGAACTTCAACCACAAAATGTATATGAGCAATTTAACTCATGTAGTCATGTGACAACAAATTTATAACTTCCGTTTTGAATTCCTCTTGTCAAATTACTGTATTATGCTGTTAATCCCATAACAATTACAAATTTTCTAAAGGTACATGCACAATTTTCACAGACTGGCGTAATGTTTAAGTGTAATGCAACCTTAAGCATTTGGTCAGGTTGACCTAATACAACTGGTACAATTTCAATAAAAAATTGTATTTTTTAAGATGAATTTTTCTAATTACGCCATAGCCCACTGCACTGTGTTGACTGAATATGTGAATACTTCAAAAATTAAAATTACTTGTAAAACCAAATTTTTTTTTTTTGTTTTATAATGATTTTACACTCCCCCCCCCAGCAAGATTGTAAATCAAAAAGTCTTTGCCTTAGAGCCGTTTAAAATCAAAGTTATTATTGTAAAAATGTGATATATGTTACAATCTTATTTAAAAATTCAAATCTCTAAACTCTGAATTTTAAATCGTATTACTGAAGTGCCAGCGTATGGGATTCTCACTCATGCACATGTCTATGACCTTGCCTTCGTACCTTAAATGAAAATCGTGCTGCATTTTTGTCCATGTGTTTTTAGAGATCACAGAAGAAATTCAAGCCTATAAAATAACTAAAAAACTAATTCAAAATTTAAAAAATAACGAGGTGCACCGTCCCAGGTCCTCAAGTACCCGTGTACCAAATTTCATAGCTGTATGGTGCTTAGATTTATCGCTATAGACTGCACACACACAGAAATTTTCCTTTATATTATGCAAGATACAAAAATGAAAAGGCTAGATTTGTATTTAGTTTTCTACTACCTGAAACAAGGCCCCCCTTCCTTTTGCACCATAATATTTAGGGATGTTTTTGAGGTGCTATTATAATTTTAAGAACCATTGTCACACAGTTCACCTTATGCAATGCCCCCAAGAAATGAATGTCCCAAAAAATATGAAAAAATTTTCCCCATCAAAATAAATAAATTTTCAGATATTTTACCAAACCATTCTCTAATGATTCCTAATCATCTGGAAATTAGTTCTTCAGGATTCGTTGAGAAAATTAAAGTGCTTAAGCCTTTTTAACTATATGTAGCATATGTATTTACATCTACATTATGGTGGTCCAAAAATATATGTAAAAATATAAAATGTTTACTATAGCGCAAAGCATCCCATTTTTAACATTTTACAACAAAGTTGAAAAGTGTTTATGACTTTGTTCATTCTGTCTGTTAGCACGATAACTGCCGTAAAAATGACTTAATCAAAATGAAATTTTAGTATGTTGTTCAGACGGTCTGTAGGACCTATGGGAATATAAATGAATAATATCACCCAATTAGTTTTGGATTGTACTTAGGTTGAAAAAATGAAATACATTGAGCCCCATGGGACTTAATTTTTCAAACATTTTTTAAGCGGATTTAAAATTCACAAATTGTTTCGAAAATTTTAGGTAATATTCAAATTGCTCCATAAAATATATAAAAACAAATTCAGCGAAATATATTCTGTAGTTTTTTAAATAAAAATTAAAATAATAATTACACCTCTAATATGAAGCATTCACGTGACCCACTTCAAAATGATATATGATATCCATCTTGTCTCAAAATCGTGATTTTTAAAGTTCTTTTTAATTCATATTGAGTGTTGTATCCGTCCTAAAACCACTTTATTTTTGCTTAAATTCTGTGCATCTACATACTGAAACAACGCAATTACAATATATGAGTTTAAATGCTCATCCAAATTTGATTATTTTTACAACGAAGCCTGTTTACATTTTACATAATTTGCTGTTTACATTTTACATAATTTTTCACTTATGTAAAATGTAAACAGCAAAATATGTAGAATGAGTTGTATTAGAATTGCTGTATTTCCTTAACACAAAATTATTTAGCTCATGGAGTCTGTATAGCTGATATGAATGAAACATGTATTGATTTTACAAAGAGAAGGACGATTTTTTTCGATGAAGTTTTAAGCATAGAGTTTAATTACTTGTAGCTCCATGGTCTTAATTTTTAAATAAAATAAACTATTATAGTATTGTGATGAATTAAATGAATGGGAAATTGTTTATGAATGAAATGCTGCTTTTATAGAGAGAGCCAGGCGTACTATTTTTTCTATGACGTCATTTGAATAAATTTCAGTTGTTTTCGATGAAGTTTTCAAATATAATAAATTATCGTAGTATTATGATAATTCTAAAATTATTACCGAGGAATATATCGCATTTTAGAGATGTTTACACCAGGCAATTTATATTTCAATGCCGTCATTTGAATGAAGTTCAATTTTTTCAATGAAGGTTTAAGTTTTCAAATATAATAAATTATTGTAGTATTGTGGCAAATTTTTAAATATTACTTAGGAATGTATTGCATTTTAGACATGTTTAAATAAAATTGCATTGAAGTTGGAAAGTGTTTCATAATCAATGCTTTAAGCATGATTGATCTTTCTTGTTTACACTTGGTCATAGTCTCTTCAACACCAAATGATGGCATTCTGCTCCAGACTTGTCTATACTGAATATTTTTTTTTTTAAAAACAATTCCAAAATTATTGTTTGCTTACATTTTTTTTTATGTGAATGTGAATAGCATTTATGGTTGGGGTATTTCTAGTGGAAAAAACGGAGCGTTACAAAAAATGTAAACACTTTAAAGGCCTAAAGTCTCAAACCTAATAAATAAAATTGTAAAGAATGTTTCTTGTTTTGTTGGAAAGTGTCCAGATTATGAATATATATATAATTATAATGTTTTAAACTTTTTGTTTTCTTTTCGATAAAAGCTGTAAAAAGTTACTCTCCGATCTAGTATTTCCTTCATTTTTCTAACTTTCATTTGAAATATATAGCAAACTATGAGAGACAGATATAAATAGTAAATGATAAAAATGTGTACTAGAAAATTTAGTGTTAACATCTATATTTATTATTATGAAACGTTCTTATAGTTTCTGAGTAATTCTCATGTTAAGATGAAGAAGATCGAAAATTTTCCATTTTTCAAATTTGTAATGCTTAACTTTAAAAACTTACAACCCACTTTAATTACACATTATTCAAAATATTTTATGCATATATTTTGAATAATATGCAATTAAAATAAAAGTTACTTGGTAGCAGATTGTTTGGGTAGACACTGTCTGATTAATTTTATGCTTCAATACTGTGCAAGTGGCATCTTATGGCAGATTGCAAGTGCAATGAAGCATAACAATAAATTTGGGATTGGTTGCAATCTTAATTCGATTGATTGCATGTTTTGTAATCACAATAGCCACATGTTACACTTAATGTGCCTCTAATAAGGCTGACATCTTTCTTTTGAAATTTTTATCATAACACTAGAATATTGTATAATATAGATAGAGACACTTGCATTTTATATACAGTTTATTAATCTAATGCAAATACAAATGTGCATTAAAAGTTGATGTGATATACAAAATATGATTATTGCAATCACAGTTTTTTTTTAAGTATTACAAAAATGATTAAAAGTGATGAATATATATTTACATGAATGAACATGAATGTTTTTTTACCAAAATAACTTTAAAAAAAAAAACAATTTTATTTGCTACAGCACTTTCTTGATCATGATTTTTCAGCTATGTACAGATTCAGCCTCAAGTAAACAGCTGTGAGTGAAGTCTGAGCTGCAATAATAATTATGCTGAACAACCATATAAAGACATTGAAACTTATTGCTTTGGTACACATAATTTGAACTAAATTGTACAATGAAATAAATATTCATTAAAGAAAGCTGATAAAAACGCATTACCATAAATGTAAAGAGATTGATGTAACTGAAAGAGAAGAAACTTAGGATTGTGCACCATCACACAACAAAGGCTTTTAGGCACAATCAGAGGAAAAGTATGTATAGAAAAATAAAAGGTATTATCACTCTGGTTAGGCACAGGATGACAAGTAACACCATAAAAATAAAATTCAGAACTAAAACAATGTAACTACCATATTATTTCAAATATATGCCAAACGTCAGCAGGTATAGGTGTTAAATATTAAAAGAATCATTTTATCTTGTTGCAACAACCAATAAAAAAAACAATTAAAATAAACAATACCATAAAAAATAGTTACAGAAAAAATAAGTAAATCTGCTATTAATAGCAATGCAAAAAAACTGTTTTTGCTACTTTACTATAGTATAAAAACAGCACTTACCCTAAATATTTAGAATTCCAGATTTTGTAGGACACACCTATTTTAAGACCACCTGAACAAATTTTGAACAGTTTGGAATGATATATTATTGTGGGGCAGTTGGCAGGGTAGGATGTGACAACAAAGTAACCTATCACCTACAGGTAATGATATAAAATTCTATACATACAAAGAAATCATTGCCAATTTACCTATTTTTTTCTGTGACTATTTTTTTATGACATTATTTCAATTGTTTTATTTGTTGTTGCAACAAGATAAAATGATTACTTTAATATGTATAGAATTTTATTCTATATTGCTGCCAAAGTAATAAAACTAAAACAACAATAAGTATTGACAAGCTTCGAAGGCAAGGCGCAGCCTTCTCCATCAGGACAAACAAGAAGTGCAATCTTCACTCATGAGAGTTCGATTGGTAACTGATGTAAGAAGAGCAAACATAGCTGAAACAGGAAAAGGGGTTGCTATAAAAAATTCTTATTATTTTTTCTCTCATCATTAGCATCCTTCTTTCCCTGCATTAGTCATATTTTCTGTCTTTACATCAGTCACCATGAAGAAGGTTGTTTCTTGTTTTTGCCTTTGAAATAAGTCGATGCTTTATATATATATATATATATGCTCCTTTAAATGAAGTTATTTTAGTTTTATTGTAAAATTTTATATTTAGAATTGTGTAAAAAAAAACTTGTCTGTTGTGTTATATATAAAATTTTTTGTTGTGGTAAAACATATTTCATAATTTGCACAATTAGAACAAATCAAAATCATCCATGATAATAAAAGAGAATATATGTTTGTTTGCTCATTGGCAGCGTGGAAGAAACTCAACATAACCAGCAGTTGCAAAATTCAGTACAATAATAGTTCAGATCATATCCTGAAATACCTCAGGGCGATTTTTTTTACTCGACTTACTACAAATAAAAGTATCTCTCCCATGCTCATAATGTCACACATTAGCATTATATACAGGGTGATTATAAAGTTCCCGGTTTAAAAATGGTCTCAAATAAAAAGCACTGGTCAGAATGATTTGAAATTTTGCGTGTACACTCGTGGAGAAATGGAATTTTGTTTGGTGAGGAAAAAACAGTAGTTCAAAAAGTCGCCGCTGAGAATAATTGGCGCTTTACTACACTAGAATGAAATACAAAAGTAATAAATGTTGACTTACTCATTGGCTAATGACGTAATAAATGTTCAATATGCTGTCCTTCGAATACTGAATTAAAAGTAGATCTTTCATCATCATATGCATGCAAGTAATGAAAAAACAATTTCATCCATTGAAACAATGCTAAATTCTAAGCAAACGTTAGCCGTATCTTTTTCACAAAAAGTGGACTTAACTGGATTTGCATAATTGCTCTTCAAATGCTGCTGCAAATTTACATAAGAGAGTGACATTGCAATAAACGTTTGCTATAAAAAAGGAAGAGCGGAACTTGTATCTCATAACTTAATGAAAAATCTCTACTGTTCTGTCACAATGACTCTATCATTAAGATCGTGCTCTTCTTGTCAAATTGTTTTATGAGAATAACAGCTCTTGTTTAGTAGCTCTTAGAAAGTTCAGAACTTTGAAAAAGTTTAAATCTGGTCCTCTGTGTGGCAAAAGCTTGCGCAAAATGATTTTAAAATTTGAAGAGACTGGCTCTTTGGACATCAAACCTGGCAGGGGACGGAAAGCAGTCGATGGAGAGACAGCGGAAGACGTATCTACAGCATTAGAAGAAGAGCGTAACGCTAATGCATCTATGAGTGCATGTGGAATTGCCTGATCATTAGACATAATCTCCAGTACGGTGCAAAAAATTTTGAAGCACATTTTGAAATATTATCCTTACAAACTGACCCATGTGCAACAGTTGCTACCTGCGGACAATGTTGCAAGTGAAATGTTTGCACTTAAATTTCTGGCCCGGATACAAGTGGACGATAAATGGAACTGGAACGTTTTGTAGACTGACGAAGCACACTTCCATCTCCACGCAACTGTTAATACACAAAATTGAAGAATCTGGGCAACCGAAAATTCACAGGAACTACGCCAGGTGCCTCTTCATTCCCCCAAAGTCACTGTGTGGTGCGGATTCACAGCAGCGTTTATTATCGGGCCTTTCTTTTTTGAGGAAGTTGGTCCTCATGGCCCCGTCACCTGTTCTGTCAATGGTCATCGATATGAACGTCTTTTGAAAAGTCACGTTATACCCACACTGCAAGAGCGTCAGTGTATCGATAACACTATTTTCATGCAGGATGGGGCTTCACCACATATCGCAAAACCAGTGAAGCGGCTACTTCGCAGTCATTTTGGAGATGACAGAATCATCAGCCGCCATTTCCCGTAAAATGGCCAGGACGTTCCCCTGACCTCACTCAATCCATGTGATTTTTGGCTTTGAGGGCATCTGAAGAATGTGGTGTTTAATGGATACATTACCAATTTAGCAGAACTTAAAGCTAGCATAACGCATCACATCAACAACATCTCCACAGAAACACTCAAATCTGTTGTTGAACACGCTATTTTGCGCTTTCAGCTTGTTTCAGAATGCGAAGGGCAGCATATTGAACATTTATTACGTCATTAGCCAATGAGTAAGTCAACGTCTATTACTTTTGTATTGCATTCTAGTGTAGTAAAGCGCCAATTATTCTCCTAGTGGCGACTTTTTGAACTACTGTTTTTTTCTTCACCAAACAAAATTCCATTGCTCCACGAGTGTTCACGCAAAATTTCAAATCATTCTGACCAGTGCTTTTTATTTGAGACCATTTTCAAACCGGGAACTTTATACAACTTAACTCGACTCCAGTATTCTGCATTGTAAAATACATATATTTTATTCTCACATGCTGGATGAAAAAATATTTAAATAAAACATAAATCATTTCAAATAAAATACCTTATGAAACTTTAAATGCACGTACACAAGTATATTATCAAAACAACAAAAACAATTTTTAACAAGAAAAACAAATTTTAAACCAATAAAAAGCAATGGTTCAAAACAATAAAGTTTGGTACACTAATAAATTACACACTTAAAGATAGATTTCCTGAGTAAAGTAGAATGAAATTAGCTACTTATTCATATTGTACAAAAAAAAAAAAAAAAAAAAAAAAAAACAGGAAAATGCACCCAGGAAATAAATATTCAATTTTTATAACAGAGCACTAGCAAAAAAATACATTATTTACAAAACATATAAAAATACATTATTTACATCAACAACATTTAAGGCAGTAACAGTTGTTTGTTCAACCATTTCCTTGTCCATTGATCTGCATTTGTTGCCTCTGAGACAACTGATATTGTTGCATGTTGATCATAGGCTGTGCTGAAGAGGCTTGGACTTGGTTTTGGTTTGCAATCATGTAAGTAGGAATGTTCATAAATTGAGGACTTTGGGCAACCTGTAATGGAAGCGAAAATTGTGGTTACAGCATGTACAAATAAAGATACAAAAAATTATATATAAAAACTTAGTTTAAAAGTGATACGACTAGAGAATAACTACTTAAAAAAATTTACTACTTTGATTACCATAATTTCCACTAAAATGCTCAGATAAATTAACTAGAGTATGGCTCAACTCAACTGTCTCATACAAAAATTCAATTTTAGTAGCTTGTGATTTTTTTTTTTTTTTTTTGTAAATTTTGCAAGAAAAAATGTGAAAAATCTGTATCATTGTTATCTCAATTATAGCATTATCTTTCATTTTTAAAGAGCTTGAAAAAAAACTTTCGGGTTCATACGAAGTTTGATAATGTACCTTTTCGGGGGGTAACTTGCCCCCCACCCCATAAAAATTGTATTGCAGCTATTTTTTACAGTAATGACTGAAACTATTAAGTTTCTTATCATTGAGCCATAACTTGCATCTTTTATGTATGATTATGTAAAATTTTGTCTTATGATGCCATGTTAAGAAAATATAAAATTTTGAAGTTCTCGTTTGAATTTCAAAAAATTCTATCTAACTCTAGATTTTTCGTTATTAAAGCCAAATAGAAAGTTTCGTGAAAATCAATTAATATTTGTAGCATTGTATAATTGATTTTATAAATTGTACATACGAAATTGACCACATACAGATACACACCACTCCAAAAATAGTCAAAACGTATTCAGGAGATCCTAAAACATATACTGGCATCAAAATCTTGAAATCAAAATTTTTTTATGAAAACAATACTTTCTCAATACCACATATGAGAAAGTAGAAATAAAACCAGTGAATGACTATTTAATAATTTTCTACTTTGATAACCATAATTTCTGGTAAAATACATATGTTAAATATAATTTTATAGAGTAACATAACACTACTTAATAATTTACATCTTTGATTACCGTAATTTCCGGTAAAACAGCTGCAGTGGCAAATGCTGCAGGGATGATAATTTGCTAGAAAAAAATCAAAAAGTAAACAGAAACACCACATTCAGTGTAAATGCTGGAAAAAAAGTGGGAGGGGGGAATTCTAATAGACTGCCACTGCTTAAAAAGAAATATAAGCTTAATTGGTAGACAAGACTTATAAAAACAATTAATATTCAATATATAATTGATTTCATAAATAAAATCAGCATAATTAGTAAATATCAATCAATTACAAATAATCATTTTTTTTTCTACAAAATTTTACATGAGCAGCAGTGTTACTTAACACAATCTACAAATGTAGTTCAAACATGAAGTTATGTTTTCTTTTATCTAACCTATAATAATAGGGATGGGCAAACTTATGCAGAGTATAGATATAGTATATTGATACACATAGTTTAGCAATGAATTGATACTACCTTGATATTGCTCTCATTATATCGATACTGTATCACAGGGGTTCCCAAACTCTTTGAACAAGGGCCACATTAAAGCATTATAAGTGATAGGTAGGCTGGATCGTAAAAGACATTATATCTCCTTTTTAAGCCTGATAGCAGTGTTTTAAATATTTTAGGAAAACTCATTGGTTTTAGTGTTTTATCATTTTATCATTGATTGATTGCTATTAGTTCATAATTCATTTTTATGTTTATAATTCATTTATTTTTCTATATATATATATATAATATATATATATATATATATATATATATATAAACAAATTTAAAAAATCAAATAGTGAAAAGAACTATAGTAAGAATGTTTTGTAGACACTTACTGAAGATTTTATAATTTCATTACCTTCTATCCATTATTATTCATTCTCTTTTTTAATTAGTTTGAATTCATACAGATTGTTTTCTGTTTATTCTGTCTAAGTTTTATTTTGCTGACTTTCATTCCCTTGATTTTTTATTATTTAGTAATTAATTTGAATTCTTTTATTTAGCTTTGGGTGCTATGCCTTTCTATAGCGTGTCGCACATAGGCAACAAATGGCTGTTTTCAATCTTGCTATCATACGCATATGTATTAAAGTATTTTGTGTAGTGCATACAAGAACACCATTATTTCCGTATTCGTCATAGAAATTTTTTTTTTAATTACAAATTCAGGAAAATATACAAAACAATGTTTTTTGATCAAAGCATTCGTGGGCTGGATAAAACTATTTGGTGGACTAGATCTGGCCCGCCACAGTATTTTGGCGTATCCCTGCTATATTGTATCAATGTCACAAATACATCAATCACAAATCATATATTATTTTCCATTCTAATGCGAAGGCAGCACATTTTTAAATGGTGCTGAAATGCAAAATCCTATGAAATAAAGAAAATATCTTGAAAAGGTTTATCCTAACTTTGACCTAATGTTACCCTAAATTTCTACTTTTGATTTGCCCCAAAATCAGCACCAGATTAGAGCAGAAGTTTATTGACAAGCAAATTTCATATGAATCAAAAATTTTTGTACACGAGTAATCACATCAAAAAGACCGATGACTGACACAGAGAAACACTGTCAAATTCAAGAGAGAAAATGCTGATTTGTGTTGCATTTTGTTCAGAGTGTGTAAATTCATTGAAAGCACCAATTTCCAGAGAAAATTTTATATATGATATGTATTGCATCTGTACACAGTAAGTATACAAGTGTATTGATACGAAATACTGATATACTACACAATAATGCAATGATGTGCCCAGCACTAATCTTTAATCAATTAGAATTGACTGCTAATGGGGAAAAAGCAATGTTATTCTTATAGTTTTAAAACAAACTGGAAATCATCTAAAATGAAGTAAAATACTTAACCCCCCAAACTTATATAGAATAAGCAACAAAGAAAACCATATATATTTATAAAAAAAACATGACACTTTCCTTACCTGAGTGAATGTTTGGGGGCCATTTTGTGAGACTGCTTGAAGCTGAAGACTTTGCATCACATCTTTGTTCACTTGCATAATAGACGTTGGTGCAACTATTTGTGGTACAACTTTTGTTGCAAAATTTTGACTCATCTGTCTAACATTATTCTGTGGAGCATTCTCTCGATGAAATGTTCTGTTGACAGTATTTTGAGGAGTAGCAAAAACTAATTGTCCACCATTCTGAACTTGAATTTGTTGAGCACCGGAGGGAATTAATACTTGTTGTAAAATAGGCATGCCGTTAGGCATACATAAATTGGAAGGTACTCTAATGGTTGTACCAGGGTTGTTCTTGAACCTCATATCAGTTTGATTGGATGGAGATTGCTGGTTGAACCCTGAAAACACCACAGGAAGAGTCTTGGAAGCCAATGTTTGGTACACATTGTTCTGGGCTATAGTATTGTATGACTCATTAATATTTGAGTTCATGTTGTAAGAGGTGGTAACAATTGAATGTGGGTTCGCGTCTGGTGCCTTTGCTCTAATGATGGTTGGTTTATCCCTCTTTGTATGAGACATAAAAGAATTTACAGGAACAAAATTTGAACTTGTGACAGGCAGGGATATCCTGCTTATAGTAGAAGTTGATTTTGAGGATGGGGAATAAGGCAAATTTTTAGAAGGCACATGATTTGATGCAGCCTGTACCTGAAATGATACAGGAGACTTTTTCTGAGATGGAGATGTTCGATTCACAACATTTTCCTGTAAATAAATAAGCATATTGTTAAAAAGTGACAAAACAAATTGCGTTCAGATGTACCTCATTAAATCCTCAGAATATTGTATGCAGTTTAACTTGCTGTTTAATAAAAGTAAGATATTCAATTAAAATAACTAGAGTGAATTATTCTGCATTGCCAGGGGTGTAAAAACAGGGTGACTACAGAATCTCAGATAAGAAAAATTTCCTGATATTTCCCTGATTTCCAGATAATATCTTCAAAAATTCCCTGATATGTATCACTACCTACTTTTATTGAATATCGGTTTAACAAGCATAAAAATGTTAATTAATAACATTAAAAGCGTCAATTAAGAATAAATAATTAAAATTAAATACTTTCAGCATTGAAAATTATAATAAAGTATCGTATTTATGCAATAGTTATATAAAAACAATATTATTACAAGAATATTAATCCTTCAAGTATTAAAATTCTAGATAAAGTATAAAACTCAGCTACAAACTTAGCAGTGTTCTGTAAAATCCAGTCAAGAATTCATAATTAAATATCATTTATTGCAATAAGCTAAATGTATAAGCTAAAACAGTATTTTTTTCTTTTCCTGTCATATGAAATATCTTGACAACTTTCAAAACAATTAAGATTAGAGGGATCCCTGAGAAACGTTGAAATTTCAGAACTCTCCTCTTTCTATTGGGGTGTCCAACAGGCATCATAATCCTGTCACATGAAACGGAATTCTATATATGTATATTGTTGCGAGTCGAAAAAAAGCTATAATTACTAAAAAAATTCCAATTTCCCTAAGTGATTTTACAGTTTTGTTTTTTTAGGTTTTTTTAATTCCCTGTTTTTTCCAGAATGTTGATACTCCCTGATTTCCTTGAATTCCAGGTTCTGTAGACACCCTGTAAATAGGCATATGTTACTTAAATAATACATTTACCAATAACGCCACTCAATTTCCAAATCATATCTTCAAACCATAGATATACAAAACCAATGTCAACATGCAATAGTAGATATCCAAAACCACTGTCAATATACATGCTCTCTGCAAACAAGGAAAGCAGAAAAAGTAAAAGAAACTATTAGGAGAGAAGGCGTGGTTTAAATCTATAAAAGCAGGCATGGTAAAAAAACCACTGGAAGAAATATGGAATGTGGGTAGAAGCCTCAGTCCTCCACTTATTTAAAAAATGATAGTCCTTTATTTGTTTAAATCACTAAACTTAAAATACTGCATTAAATAAAAAACATTTTTTGTTAGAATGTGAAGATATGCATGCAGCTTTTAACCAAACTACAGAATTAAGCTAATGTTACTTTTTGGATCCGACGAAATAAGTATCAAATAACATAAAAAATGCAAATTTTGACGCATTTTTTAAAATAATAAGAAATATGGATGAACTGTTACACGAATTCGGTTCAAGCATCATTGGAAAAAATATTCTTTGATCTTTCCAATGCTGTCAAGATGAAATCTCTGTAATAATATTTTCAATCTGTAGGAGTTGAGTTGTGTGAAAACCATTCAAAATCATGCTAAAATATAAAATAACTAAAAAACTAATTCAAATTAAATAAATAAATAAAACTGAAGTGCACCTTTCGGGATCCTGAAGTACCCATGCACCAAATTTTATAGCTGTAAAACACTTCGATTTCCCGCTGCAGATTACATGCACACACACAGATAGACATCTTTATGCAAGATTAGGCCAAGCATAAAAAAAATTGTATACACAATGATGCATAATTTATATAAATTTCTTATGATCAGGGGTTCTATCAACATGCCTTTGATCATGAAGTGCGATGCAGTATCTGCACTGTTGCATATAATTAATGCAATCTTGCAGAAGAGTAAAAAAAAAATTTGTGGAATCACACAATGCAAATGCCATCCACTAAAATGTTATCAAATTTCACATTTTTTAATTAATCACTGAAATTAATGTCGGTTATTTGTCAAAATCTGAAGGGGGGGGGGGGGGTTAGCATCTATAAAACATAATTTAAGAACACTTCTAATTGATTTCTTAATTATTGAACCATAGTAGCCAACTAGCATTAAACATATTCTTTCAGCAGTATTGTGGATTGTATTTATATACATTTGTATTTATATACATTATATAAATTTGTATTTATATACATTTGTATTTATATACATTATATAAATTTGTATTTATATACATTAGTATATTTTGTTTTAATGCAAAAAATGTTTCAATTTTTGTAATCTGTTTTCATCTGCTAATATTTTTATATTTATTTTTCTTTTTATACACGAACATTATTATTTTTCAACATATTAATAATGAAATAAATGTATATTTTCTAAATACAGATAATAAAGCGCTATTATTTATTTAGGCACTTAGAATGATTTTAGAAACAAATTTGGAGAGCATATATTAGAATTTGACATATTTGCATTTATAATTTTAATTGAAAATTAATATATTTGTCATCATTTTTGAAGGTGCCCACAATAACTCCTGATTATAGTAAGTTCAGTGGCATTACTGAATATATATATATATATATATATATATATATATATATATATATATATATATATATATATATATATATATAATGCTACTTGATTGATGCAACACAAGCATCAACCTTACATTTGCAATGTGCAAATTCTTTTAACTAAAATTTTGCTACCAAAATTGGCTTTTTCAAACATTTAATACAAACCCAATTATTTACCCTTATTCTGTAAAAAAATAATTAGATTAAAAATTCTATTTATGATTGATCTGACTAGCTTTTTAAAATAATAAACCTTGTCAATTCTCTGAATTTTTTTAGCAGGTGTCTTATTAATTCTTCTTTTCTGATTTCAAGCCAAATATACAAATCTCTTGGATTTTAAAAGATTTTCCTGAATATTATCTAATTTATTATTTTAAAATTAAAGTCCTTATATATTGGTTCTAACTGGCTACAAGTTCCTATAACTGGCTCAAAAATACCTTTCTATTTACATTTTTAACTTTTTATTGATTGTGCACATCGCTAAGGAACAAGCCTAGTTGAACCATTGAAACAGAGCAAATTGCACACAAATTGCATCAATAAAAACATTAATTATGTGTAGCTGTGACATTATGGATTCTTAGCAACAGAAAATATTTTATGGGGGGGGGGGGGGATAATTCCCCTTATATATTTTCCTGATTATATACATTCCTGCCACATGAAAATTAAGCAGTTCTTAACACAAATCATGTACTTGAATTTATAAAATTAATTAAAATGTTTCTAAAGAATTGAAGATATTTCAAATTTTCTACAGATTCCTGCATTATGTAGAAAATTTTAGGAACCTTTTTTTTTTTTAGTGAATTCTAATTTTCATTGTTACAACTCAGAATATTTTGCAATTAATAAAAACAGAATATTGTTCCACATTACCTGGTTATCAGTCACTCTGTTATCGGGTTTAGAAGTCACTGTTGAAGTGCTACCAGGATGATAATTAACTGGTTCTTCAACTGCAATCTGATCCATTTTTGACTGGGCATAAACATGATAGGTCACACCTGATCCTGCATTTGCATCAGAAACAACCACAATATGTGCACCAGGGGGTGGTGCATTCACTCTCACTGTATTATTTTGAGGCTGAATCTGAATGTTTGCTTGCTGCTGTACTGCTTTAGGATACACAGCAGGAATCTGCAATGGAATACTGGAATTTGAATTATTCATAACAGAAGTTGCAAAAGTTGTCTGACTATTAACAGGCATTGGAGCATTCATGTTTAACGATTGATACATCACATTAGGAACATTTGAAGCCTGCTGGTAGTTCAAGATATCTGATGATTCATAATACTGATTATTTAGTTCATTTGGTGACAGCCGTGGCTTTAGTTGTACAGGATGACTAGATTTTGGAAACCCTTCTCCGTATTCTACATTAGGAATTGCATTTCCATGACTTTCATTATTATTAAAATTTTGCTGATTCTTCATTAAAGATATGCTTGAATTTGCACTCTTCTTTGGTAATGCATATGATGAAATGCCTATTGCAGAAGCATCAATAGTTGTAATATTATTAGATGTGCTACCTAAACCAGGTTGTACATTTGTTGGATCCTGGATAATTGAAACATTTGCAGCAGCTGCATGGCTAAGAAGGCTAGAAATTGTAGCAGGGGGACTTTTTCTAGAACTTTTATTTAAACTAGCATTTTGCTTTGGTAAATTCACACTATAAGCTGAAGCACTAGGATCCTTACTACTTTCAGGTACTAATTGATTGTCAGTGTTATAAATAGGCTGCTTGATTATTTGTGATATGATGTTGGATACATTATCGTTGCATTCTAAAATATTATCAAGGTTTTGATCCATGTTATTGGAATTTCCATCATCTTTTGCATAGCTAGAGGCAGATTCTGAAATGGAACTGTTATCGCTGTTCTCGTGACTGGAACCATTGTCAGACAAAATATGTGCCACATCATTGTTGGAAAGAAAGTTCAAAGTCTTTGATTTGTTTTTCTCAATGAAATTGGAAAGATGGGTCAAGTTATTGCTTACATAGCTGGTCGATTCATTTGATACAGGAATAGTTGCTTCATTAGGATTTAATTTGCCATATTGTCCTCCATTAATAATCTCTTGATTTAAATATGAAGAGTAGTTGCCATAACTTGGTTCGTTTTCTGCTGACCCTTCATTAGATGAATCTGATGCAAATTTTTCTATAAGAGATGGTGGATGACTGTTAATTGGCATGACTTTTAAATTGGAAAAATCACTTGACTTCTTCTGTCTATCATATGTATTTGATTCATTTATCATATCATTGCTATTTGAGTTCTGAAATAAAACAAAGAAATCTAAATTTAAGTTAACTTTATTTTTTTAATTAAACTGAGAATTAAATAAAAAAATTTATTTGGTGAGGAAAATATATGTTTGGTACATTTCAGTTTAAGAATAAAAATACATAAGTAAACAAAATAATCCATTTGATTTTCAAAATAAATGAAAAACAAAAAAGATACTAATGTAAAAACCACATTTTCATGGACACAAAACCTGCTGATAGATGATATTTAAAACCTTCGTGGTACGACTGACTTTGTTGATCACAACAGATTTGAAAAATTGTGGCACACACCAAATTTTTTTTCTTTTTGCCAGTGCAGTTAATGGCTATTTGGTGCATATGAGCTCTAAGAAGAGCTAAACTAACTCACCAGTGCAAATAGCAGTACTAAATGAGAATTGAGAAAACAAGTTAATTCACTTGTTGTGTATAATTTAAAAAATATTTGGCAAAGTGGATCCTTTTTCATCCAGAATAGAAGAAAAAGAGCTAATCAAATTTATACTATTATTTTTCTTTAAAATGTAATAAATATATTTTAAAGAAACATATTTAATATGTTTTAAAGAATAATGCATGCATAAATTGGCCACAGAAGTTAAATGAAATATTAGCTAAGTCAATATTTCTTTTTCAAAATTACTTAGAAGTCTTACATTTCAGTAGCACGTAAAGTCTGTCTTTGTTCAACTATCTGATAATTGAATATATGTGAATGTGAAATGAGATCTAATTGAAATTGATCAATTATTATTTAGGAAGAAGCCAAAAAAACCTTTTAAAAATATAAAAAATTAACCACAGAAAACTTATTAGCCAAATCTAAAATCACTGAAAAATATCTTAAGTATAAAATTAATCTAAGGTTCAATTTAAACAAATTTATTTAGCAACTTTATCTTTTACTAGCCATGTTGTAGTAGAAAATAGCATGATAGGAAAACTAAAGAAATTTATAGCAATTAATTGCAGTTAGTTATGTTTAAAACATATTTTATTTTGCAACATTCATAATTGAAAACTGAACATTCATGAGTTTCCTATGTAATAATTTATCTACTTTATATTTTAAAATATTTCACAGAAGGGAATATATATATATATATATATATATATGTATATATGCAATGACGCATTATTAGGAATAAGATCATTTACTACAAATCAATGACATATTTGATGTAACTACAAATAGCATTAAAAGATTCCATTTTAAATTGTTTTATAGTGCTCATATAACCAAGCTAAAAAGTCAATACTCTAAAATAGTTTTACATACTGTAAATGCAAAATCCATGAATAAAATCATGTATCTGTGGGAGATGCAAAGTGCAAAAAATTAAAAAAAAAAACACTGATTTACATAAGAATCCCTAAGTACTAAAAGAGAAATAAATTTTTAATTTTTAGACTATTCATGAAAATTGAGAATAAATTCACAGACCTGTGAGAGATTTATTGAAGTATAAAAAAAAAAAAAGCAAACCACAAATCTGCAAATACTGGGGGGGGGGGGGGGGGGCGGGGGGGGGAGAAGCAGCAGCAATTGCCACGTTATAACATTCAATATAAATAATAACATCCACTATAAATGGCAACTTGCGAATCCATGGAAATTATTTTTTAGCCTTGTTTATTACAACAGCTGCTAGATCAACTACCAGAACACACAACTACCTGAACTGTTACAGAAGCATGTCTAAAATGATATTACTCAAAATTCGCCTAATTTTTATCATGCATTCATATTTTGAAATATATCAGAAACTTTGTTTCAATGAAATAAAAGAAATTTGAAACTAGGTTATAAAATATATACACTACAAAACAATGAAGGTAGATCCTAACATTTAAATTGCTGCATTTTCTCTTACAGCAGTCTGTTTAAAAAACAATAATAAACATCCAAGAGGAAATTTCAATACATGCTTCAAACTTAAACATTTCCTGAACTATGCTATAGATTCTTATGATTTTTTCTTTATTTTTTAGGCAATGAGGGTCCCAAAAATATTTAAATGTAAGCTTTATCATCCTACAGTAAAGTGAGAGTGTTTTTCTTTATCTGTCATGACTGCTGATGACTCAAGAGATTTATGCATTTTTTCCCATGAATTTATTATGCTTAATAAGAAGTTAGTTTGCACCTAAAAATATTTCCAATTTTGTTATGCTTTAATATATAAAAATGAAAATTACAGAATGTGCTTCCAACATAAATATCTTCTGAAATGAACAATCTATTTCAGAGAAACTTTCCACAAGCAATGAGACTGGATCCAAAGAATGTATCAGCATAAGCTTCACCTTCCAATCAACTTCCCGTGGAACAATGAAAATTAAAACACCTGTTTCATTAGTCTACTTATAATTAGACAACAGCTCAACAGATATACATATTTTTTCGGTTGATTTGTTAGGCTTGATAGGGAGCCCATGTATGGCTAAAATATTTCAGATTTTCTACTGTGCTAATTGTATTTGTGATATTTTGGACAATGACAGGTAATTCTGCTAGTACTATATAAGAAAAATCCTTTTCTCTGTCTGAACCCTTTGCAACAAAGTTGACAAAATATTGCCAATTTGGCAACTTTTAGAAAATGACGTCAAATTGGCAAAAGTGAATATATTGAAAATTAAGCTGACAATTTCTGTTGTTTAGCAGGAATTATTAATTTAATATTCTTCCTTTAAAATATAGTGAGTCTTAATTTATAGAACTGATGTTTTATTAGAAGATTTTTTTTTTAGATAAGACAGTAAATTGTGTTTAAGGGATGGTATAATTATTTTGTTAGTGGACCATATAATAATAATATTGATTAGAAGAGATGCATAGTCCACATGTATCTAAGGATATTAGGAGTGCAAGTGATGCAAGGGATCTTTTACATAAAAGTATGCTCTCCATCATATGATGGGTTTAACATATAGTATAATAAAAAGACTGTGCAATGCAGAGATGAAATTATAAAATTCAAATAAAAACAGCATACTTGAATAGCTAATTCTGAAGCATGTTCAAGCATTTCAAGAGCCATTTTGTTTTTGCTCTTCTTTTTCCTTCCTTCTTTGGGTTTCTTCGAAGATCGAATGTGAGGTGAGCTAAGAACCAGACTTGTGCTGTTGCTGTTCTCTTCTGATTCTGCATTGGAACATTCTTCAGGAAGGGTAGCCAATATTTTAGACACATCTTTACGGAACATTTTATATAGAGTTTGAACCATTTTGGAATATGCTGAAATGAGAAAAATATTTCATCATCATACGGTTCATACTTATTACTTTTATGTTCTCAAAATTAAGCATCCTGAATAACAAAACTCTTAACTTTTAAATAAATGCAAAGTACAAGTAACAAAGCCATTACCAATTGTCTATCATCCATCTGGAAGGATCTTATTGTGCAACTACAGTGGATTCAAACTGCAGGTATTCATTTAAAGCAAAAATGGCCAACATTTTGATCTTGATCTGGTAGACAACTGCCGAATCATTTTTGATTGGTCACCATTGTTTTACAGAAAAAATATAAAAAAAAATTGGAGAGCTGTTTTAACTGAACAAAATTTCCCTGGAAAATGAATAACACTGTGGTGTGACATATTTCTGAAAGCCAATTTTCAAAATATAATTTCTGGAATTTTGTTTCCAAAAAAAAAAAAAAAAATACCCTAATGTAAGAAAATGTAGTGAACATTTACATTCCTGCCCCGGCCTAACATTTATACGAATCCACATTTTCTTACAACAATCAATAAATATTACTCAAATTGGATCACCACACAGAAGATTGCCCGAGATTGGTGTTATCCGATTATACTTCAGATTTTTTAGTCTTGGCAGAAGAAATGTAGGTGCAAACATCACATTAATTTTTTATTCATCATTTCATCATAAAAAATAAATATTTGTTCACAACAACTAAAACCTATGAATAAATATTTAAAAATCATAAAATAATTCAAATTGTTTTATTTACCTCAAATACATGCATAAAATCAATAGATTCTATCTACAGGGCAACAAAGATATAGGTATAGAGAGAGAAGCAAGTAATTTTGGAGGACGAAATTTGAAGTAGATCATTTGGAAAGGAAGGAGAAAAGGTAGATTTTAGTTCCAATCAAGTTGGCTACCATTGATTTAAAAGATCTATCACCTTGCAAAAGCCATGTAGTGCCAAGCTAGTAATGCAAAGAGACCAGGAAAAATAACTTGCTTTATCTCATATGCGGCCTTACATTCTTTAACAAGACCTTTTGGCAAATAAATTATATACTTAAAGTACAAAATTTGACCAGCTTTCAAAGAAACATTTCCAGTCTCCCAATGATCACTGAAATTATGCACATATTTGAATAAAATTTTCTTATTATTAGTCCAAAAGAAAAGTTAAATTATTTTCAAACACTGTACAGCAATATAAAACCCCTTTTAAACAAGGTGCTTTAACTTTTAAAATGCATAAAATCCCTGCATCATAATTGAAATTTCAATACAGTGTACACTGTATAACATAAATTGGTAATGTTTCAATAGGCCCAAAAGGATTGTGTACTTTCAAAATATAAAAATTAAAAAACATATTATGCAATGTGACAAACACATGACTTTCACTACAAACTAACAATCTTAATTTTGCTATTTATTTTCACTGAAATGGAATATGTCAATTTTGTTAGAACAAATATATTCATGAAATTAACAGATTCATAAAATTTGATTTTGCACTTTTCTAATAGTGAAATTGGTGCTTACTCACCAAATAGTTTGCAATTGAATTATTTTGCTCAAATAAATAAACTGTATCTAATAAAATATATCTGAACTGACTTTACCCTAAAAACTATTTAAAAAGTAAACACTAATCATACCAATATAGGTTTAATTTTATATAAAATATGAGTTTTAACCCAAACTAAATTTTTGCAGCAAAGACGGCTTTGAACTCAAAAGACACGTAACTCCACAACATCATTTAATAAAAATAATGAGATATATTTTATACAACATATTTAAAATAAAGGGAAAAAAGAAGGGAAAAAAAAGACTTTTGTTAAATCTTGCAGTTTTATATAAAAAGAATGGCATATTTAAAATATGAAAAAAAATCTCAGCAATTTAATATCTAATAATAAATTTACCATGATTTTCTCCATTATAAAGTTCACAATTAGAAACCATCTTGGCAAAATCAGCATCTAATTCTCCTACAGTTTCATAATGTCCTTCATATAATCTGGTTCCAATCATAGTTAAGTCAATTGGGTCCTAGAAAAAGGATTTTATATATCACACACACATATATATATATAAATATTTTAACATAATTTCTGTATCGAGGTATATATATATATATATTGTTTATTAATATATTTAGAATGACTAAATTTTATCATTAACCACATGGGTTTAAAATTCACTCCCAGAATTTTAATATGAAAAACATATTACCCAGTATAATATGGAACTAAATGCTCCAACATAAATGGTTTGAATATAAACTGATTCTTTAATTTTTTCGATATTTATCTTGTGTTCTTTTTATGTTCTACTTCAAATTCTTAGTAAATTTGGAAAAAGTGATGTTGTGTATGCTGTGCATTTTATCTCAATCTAATGCTGTTGTTAATTATATATATATATATATATATATATATATATATATACTATTATTATTATTATCATAATAACCCAATATACAAATTCTGCAATCTTTGAATATTGTGATAACACTTGAAAGATCTATTACATATTGAAGTCCTTATAAAAATTTACATCTACTTTGATCGGAAGAACTAAAATCAGTAGTTTTAAATAATTAACATGTCTGCAGAGTGGGTGACCAGGTGAGGCAAAGCCGTCACCCCCGGTAGAAAAGGCCGAACTACTTTCCCCCTCTGTACCTCGTGACGTATGAGCTGTAGGCCCAATTCTGGCCTTCGAATCCGAATTCCTCCGTCTCAACTTTTCTGGAAAGTTCTCCCCTAGTAGAGTAGCCCACACAAAGAAGTATCGTATGTGCAGTGCAGTGCAGTACGTGGGCTCGCGCGTGTGGATGCATAACGGTCTTTTTATCGTATTTTTGAATGTCTTATATGTTAGTTCATGATTTAATAAACATTTTGACCAGCATACCTTCGACTACATACCTTATAACATTGGATTACTAATTACCTTATTACCGTAATGTGAAAAACTGAAAATGCTATTTAGAAGTAAGTGCTTACCATTTTTTGCTTATTATCATGTCATTTAAAATTACATAGAATTTTAAATATATGGCAATCAAATTATTGCTATTCAATTAACACTAACTGGATTCTAAATTGTTTTGTTGCTAATTATAACATCAACAAACCTTTTAGAGTTTTCTCAGTTTGTTTTAAAATTTTATTGTTGTCATATTAATTAAGAAAACTGTCCAGGTACTTGTAAAATTAAGCTTTGCTAAGTAATTGCAAAGCATTTAAAATCATTCAATTTTTAAAATGTATATTTTATCAAGTTAGCTTGTGTCATTCATTGCATTTACCTAGTGTACTTAATGTTGTCATAAATTATACAGTTTCCTGCAAATATTTTAAAATTACTTTAATAATGTTGTTAGTTGTGCAATATTTTATAATAGACTAGCAGTATGTCCGTTCTTCATACTGACCATATAATACAAGAAACCTAAAATTCAGAATTTGATGTGAAGTTTTAATATTTAGAGTCTCAATTTTTGAAATTTTATAATTCTAATGAAATGAAAATAGGTGATCTCTACCGTGCTGAGATAATAAACAGACAGATAGATGTACAACATACAATTTTATGTATACTGTTAATAGCAGATATACCCGACATTGCCCATGATTTAATATATGTGCAAATTCCTGCAGTATTCTAAATGACATTCTTACTCAAAACATTCTATTAAAATATTTCATTTAATTCTCCTTTCTGTGTTTTCTATACAAAATTATCTTCAAGCAGATCTGAATAAAACATCCTCGTTTGAAAACAAATTATAAAATATATATGAAATTGGATCAATATAAACTAAAATAAAAGCGCTAAAATTGTATAAAAATGGTTATAAAATTTTGTTTTATATTGATTTCTTTATTATTTAAATCTTAAAAAATTTAATAATCGTCTGCCTAATAAACACATTTGATTTAATTGCGTTGCTAAGCATCATGATATAATTTTCTTAATAAATTTGTGGAAAATATATCATCTGCATAATTCTATTTTTATGGAAGGTTTAATTGTGGGATTTTTATTCATATCTCGACAATTCCTGGTCCTAGAAACTCGAAACATGGACTAAATTTTAAGTAGGGCTATTTCAAAGCTACCCACAGAATGTTCATGAAATTCGATGCAGCAGTTCTACCGTGATGATGAGATAGATAAACACACAGACAGATACATGTATTTTCAATTTTATTTATATAGATAAAAAAATGTCATTCTCTTTTTAAGATATTGTCAATAGTAAGAAATCGTAGCAATAAAAATGCTACACTAAAGTTATGAAAGTAAAATAATGTAAAATGGAATATTTCACACATCAAATAACATATTTTAACTGTTTGATAAGTAAGTAATTGCATATAAAAGATATAGTATCTTAATATATTGCACGTATATTTTTTATTATTTGTTATGGCATGCTGAAATTTTAGAAGAATAGGTTAGGAAGTCATTTGTGTTTAGGTTGGGCACATTTTATTTTTTATGTAGCGAGTTATTATGTTATTGAAAATTGTTAAAATAACTTGGAAAAAAGCAAAGTAACTAACTTACAATTTCAAGTTACCATTGTATATTTCATTATATTATAGTTAATGTTATTTTAATAATACAAAGCTAATTTAATCTTTCTTACATTTTCACTTCAATGGAATTGTAAATGAAATCTTAATACCAAAAAGTTTTATTATACAGCTTTATTAAATTTTCAAAGCCCCTAAGGTATTTCAAACTCTATAATTAAGCAAAATTGTTTACAATTTGTTAATGTCTGGTAGTAAAAAAGGGAATATAAGATGTGCTATATTAAAAAACCTGAACTTCTACAATTTATAGTGCATAGGTTAATGAATGACATTCAACTAGTATTTTATCTTAATTCTAAATCATTTTACAATTTATAACAACAACAAAAACTGAATAACATAAAATGAAATAAAAATAAATAAACACGTAAGCATATTAAAAGTTAAATTCTGAGTTTCTTTTTAATGATTATCTTATGATATTTAAAGATATAGTATTCAGTAATCATTTTAGTTTCTGCATACTTTATCTGTAAGTACGCATACTTTAGCTGAATGTACTGAAGAATTATTCAAATAAAATGCCTGATTAAGCAATAAATATACAGGGTTCTTTTTCAAACTTTTATTAAAACACTAACTGAATGGAATCCTTTCATCTTTGCTCCTACAGTGAATGAGTCATTATAAATATTTTATTTTAAGGAAATGTACAGCAATATTAATATTTTAAATCACCCATTTTAATGAACATTATCGAAAATACTTCCAAATTTCATGAATATTATTTGATTTACTGATAAATTATGATTCCTTTACATCAAACAGAGAATTACAAGGGAAACAAATAGCAAAAGCTTCGATCGCGATCTGGAAGACCTACTCGCAGTGGGCCTACAAGTCAAGACGTCAAAAATTAGTGCTCCGGCCTCTGCTTTCGGAGGTGACGGCAAAGCCGGATGGTCGGGGCATTATTAAAAAAAGATGAGGCAAAGCCTTTGTCTGGCCATGCTAATTAGTTACTCAAAACCCTTAGGCGAGTCACACGGTCTGGGTTCTTTAACCAAGCCTTCCTGTTTGTTCACTTCTTTCAAACACATGCATTATTGCACTATTAAAACAGGTTCGTCACCTCACCCGAAAATGTTAGCAATAGAGCATGGGCATGTGACGTCACACGAACGATTTTGCCCTTACATTTCCAAAACAAAATAGTCATTTGCTTAGCAGTATGGAAATTTTCATTATTTCTGTATTGAAAACAGCTACTTTAGAAACTCACAATTGTTTAACCTCTAATTTTAGTAGGATATATCTCAATTTATCTGCTTTGATGGATATTTTTAATTAGCCGGAAAATAAAATATTCACTACTTTCATTAAAATATATACACATTTTTTTTTTCTTTCTAAGAAAATCGTTATGTACCTTTCTCTTTTCTCTCACATATACATTGCAGAATTTGCTAGTAAATGTATATATCTTTAGAATGCTAGTTAGTGACTGCAGTAAAAATGAACAGTAGTGTAAATTTACTAAAAATCCCTTAAATTGCAATGGACATAAAAGTCCATCCTGCCAAAGAAGGATGCCTTCCTTTAAAACTTTTCTTAGATAGTAGTTCAAAGAAAGATACTAAAATATATAAATACATATACTCTGCAAGTGCATATATTGGGAAATATAAAGGCATACTGAAAATGTTGAGGACTAAGTTTTTTTTTTTAATTATTATTATCTCTAATTATTACAAATATTTCTCTGACATTTATCAATAAACATTATGCAACTGCTTTCGGTGTTTCAAAGGATTTAAAATAAGGGTACTGCAAACAAACTCGCAGTTAGAAAATAGTGTACCTTGATGATTTCATAGTAGCCAGGGGCATCATCATCAGAAACAGGATACAGAAACGGCCAGGCATCCTTGTGCAACCTGACACCACTCATCACTGGAAAGGTAAAACATTCTAAACTAAGTGAAAGCTATCAAACATTCATGAATCAAAAGCAAGACAAAGCAAAAACATTGTGGTAAGTATTGCACTCCATGCTTAAATTTTATGTGAGCAGCATATATTCCATTATAAATTTATATAAGCATTAAATTACTGGACAAATAATGATAGAAAAATGATACTATTTTAAATTTTACGGTTGGTTAAAGCAAAAGTTTTCAAAAACATTATGAAACTTACTGGCTAGAATAATTACATATTTTCCTATAAATAGCTTTACATATGTCAGAAACAACTTCTAGCATTTATATATTTAAGCTCTGACAATTTTTCTGCCCCCAGCAGGGTTCCTGGAATCTACTTAAGTCAATTTTCATAATTTTTTTTAACAAAAGTGTCTTTATCTGCAGATTTGTTCAATATATTTAACAAACTTAAGAACACATTCAAATTTGAATTATTACCATTTATTGAATTTACAGCTGTCCACAGCATGTTTATGAATTCTACTCGACCCAATAGAATCTAAAAATCAAATCTGGCCCAGTAGAATCCATTTTCATGATTTTATTTTTAAACCAATGACCTCTAAATCTGTCCAAATGAAGAGCATATAAAAATTTGCGGTATGGCCATTTATTGAAGTCATTTATCCCCAGTGTGCTTGCTCTTAGAATGTACATGGCTGATTTTCATGATCTTTCCCTAAACTAAAAACATAATCAAATTTGAATTTTGATCATTTATTGAATCATTTATAAATAACTATCATCAATTTGTCCCAAAATCTACTCTACCAATTAATTTGCTTTATTTTTAAATGAAAAATATCGATCTGCAAATTATTCGAAAATTTTTCTTTATTTAAAAATACATTCATATTTAAATTGATCATTTACTGAATCCGCCAATGTCCAGCCTGTTCTCAAAATCCATGAAGTCAGTTTTTATTTATCTTATTTATTATTTAAAAGAAACTTCATAAAGCACATGTTTAACCATGCTACATTACGTGCTAGATCATTTGAAAATTTAAAAATTGAAATAGTGTCTACATAAAAAACAAACATAGAATGTTGTATGTACTTAACAAAGTTGTTTGATGAATAATTACTCACTCCCAGTTGTGAAATTTTAGAAAAAGATTCAACTGGTGCTAAATAAAAGAGCAGTACTGATTTTCATTACCATAGTGTTTCATAAAAAAATTAATCTCCCAAAATAAAATTTCTGCGATTCCTTTATACATTAAAATTGCTGCTAAACTAATAAAAAAAAAGTACAGTGAAATTTTGTTTCAACAAATTTGGAAGATCATAGATTACATTCATTATTCTGAATTATTTGTTAAAAAAAATTTAAATTTATCAACATAAACAGGATACGAAATTTGAATTTTTTATATTTTTGTTAAGAAGTCTTAAAAAGATAGATATCTTTACTCCTATCACTTGTTTCATTTTCCTCAAGTTAACCTATGAAAAATATTGCCTAACTCTTAGTTCATCTACTTTTTAAAATTTTCGTCTGATTTTTTTTGCCAAACATAAATGCCGAGAATACGAAAGTTTATGTTTTTGTTTTTTAAATCAATAAAATAATTAGAAGTATTTTTAATATTTTTGTAAATTTTTAATATTTTTACATCTCAATACATATTAAAAATACTTTAACTATTCTGCCCATTTTTATATAAAAAAAAAAAAAAACATAAGCCTTCCTCTTTTAAGCACCTGTGTTTGGCAAAAAACAATGGGAAAAAATTCTAAGAAATAAACAAATGAGAGATTAAGGAATATTTTCCATTGGTTAACATGGGGGAAATGAAACAAGTGACTGGAAGGAGACTATCCTCTGAATTGGAAAAATCAGTTCAAACAACACTCATTTATGAGATTTCATTGTACAAAACAAAATTTTTAAATTTCCTGACAAAGGAAAAGAAAAATACATACATCTTTCCATTTGAGACTGTAGGTCCATTTTCTTGTCACTGTGGATAAAAAAACGCTACTTTAAGAACTAGAAAACATGATTCATACATAAGAATATAAATTCTGTCAAACATACTGTACGTTGTACCAAAAATAATTTTTGCAAAAAGTTAATAATTAGAATTATTAATCAGGATACTTAGACATCCTTCATTAGAAAAATTAAGCATTTTTAAAAGCACTTTTTAAGGACTACAAAAAGAAAAAAATATTCTTTAAGTACATGAAAAAAAGTTAAGTTACATATATTTATACACTGAAGTTTTATCAAACCACATAATATATCTTTTAATTTCAAAATATTAGAAATTTTGAGGAATGCTTATAAAAATTTTTGCCATCACTGCTCAGGCACCCCTGTACTGAATTTTGCAACTGTAGGTCATTTGGTTTTTCCACTATGTTGCCAGCAGATGGGTGGATGCTTGGATCGATATCCTCTTTTATTATTTAAGACAGTTTGCTTACTTAAAAAAAATCAAATCCCTGAGTTTCCTGAGTTCAGTAAAGATTCTCATAAGAGACTTGTAAATTCTTCTACTGTGACTGCCATTAACTTTTTCATTTTAATTCTTTATGAAAATATATTTTTTATGAAAGAGAAAATGATTTAAAGTCTGTCAAGGCTGTCTACAATCTATGTTGCAAACAAATAGAAATACAAACATTAAACTTACTCGGATTTTTGAAGCAAAGCCCAGCTGTTTTCATCTGTTTCCAAAGAAGACTCAGACTGAGAACTGGTGCTATCATACATTTCAGAATAGCTCTGCCTCCTCTCGGTTTGAGAACTGGTGCCCTCATACCTTCCAGAATACCTCAGCCTTGAGTCAGAATGAGGACTATAGTTCTCATAACATTCAGAATATCTCAGTTTCTTCTGCTTACCTCCAATTGTACCTTCACTGGCTCGTTCTAAAACAATATAAATTAGATTATTACTTCTAGCAATATGTCTTAAAAGTTACATTAATCATTTTAATAAATTTTGACCCAAAGCAAGTAAATGCCCATATAGAGACAGTGTGTGAATATATTTTTTCAGCTGAAGCAACTCAATGGCAGATACATACAATCAAGACTTGCTAACAAAAGGGTGCCGTAAACAATGTCTGCTGGTGATTTATTTAAACATAAGAATTTGCAAAAGAAAAGGAAAAAATAAATTAAAATAGAAAATAAAACATATTAAAATAATTATTGATGACAAAAAATAAAAGTTGAATAAAAATATTGAAAAAATGAAAGTAGAAATGCAAAGAGTTTTACAATAGCAAGAGTCCTTTGTACAGAAGCATGAGAAAACACCTCGTGTTTTTATCTTGAGCAATGGAGCAAATGTTCAAAACTGAAATTGGACAGTTAATGGCTATCTATGAAATATGTGGGATGGCTGTAGAATTGTAATAAAAGCCGGCAGAAGGTAAGTATGAAATAAAAATAATGTCCTTTTGCTGATCATAGAGAACCTGCAATAATTTGTCAATTTTCATTAGTAATAAAGAGTTTTCATGGATGTGACTGATCCCGAAGTTATTGACATATAGCTTTTTTTAAGTGAAAGAAGTTTGTGGACTAACTGACGGTAGTGAAATTCTATCTCTGTCAAAAACACGCCTTAGAGAACTAACTGCTTGATTACAGGAGTGGGGGGGAAGTTATGAAAAATGATTCATTTTTCTTGGGCTATTCACCAACATAGCCTGCGCTATATTTATCTATTTTTAATTCTATTTTCCCAATTTGATCAATCAATGTGTATCCTTAACTATAACTTGTCTATGTAATGGGCAGACACCACACATTTTTAATATACTATTTTTTAAAGCCAGATGCTTACTGAAATTCTTTAATAACTAAATAATTTAAAGAGCATTTTAAGGGCTAAAAGCATGTTTTTAAAATTTTACTTTGATATAGGTTTTGAACGCAACAAACCAATCTTAATGAAATTATAACAACCTTTAAAATGTTTTCTTAGCTATCAATTTATTATAAAAAGTATGAAAAACATTGCTTTCTTACTGAAGGATTTCACAGAATACCTCAGTCTTGTATCAGACTGAGGAATATAGCTCTCATAACAATCAGAATACTTCGGCCTCTTCCATTTACCTCCATATGAACCTTCACTGGCTCGTTCTAAAACAGTGCAGTTAGATTATTATTACCTCTGGCAATATTTTTAAAGTTATGTTAATAATCTTAATGAATTCTGACCCAAAACAATTAACTTTACAAATGGAGACAATGAGTGCATATTTTTTTTCCAGCTGAAAGTGACTTAATGGCAGATACATATGATCAGAACTTGTTGATGGTAAAAGGACTTGCTGACGGTCCAAGCATAATTTACTGCAAACCATAAAAGGTATGGTTTACAATAAATTATGTTTGGAGGTAATATATTAAAATTTGAGAATTTACAAAAAGAAAAGGAAAAAAATAGAAAATAGAAAAGAAAAATGTTGAAAAAGCATTATTAATGAGAAAAAAATAGAATAAATTTTGTATAAAAATATTAAAAGAATGAAAACAGAAATACAAAAGAGTTTATACATTATCAAGCATCCATTGTAGAAAAGCATGAGAAAGCACCTCAAATGCCTTTCTAAACTGAACACAGGGGCAAAAATGCATATAACACAAATCTCAAACTGGACATATATAGCTATATATGAAGCATATGGGATAGATGTATGGCAGTAATAAAAACTGGTAAAAGATTACTAAGAAATAAGATGATCATTTGTAAATAAGAAATAAGATGTTATTTTGATGATCATGGAAATACTGCACTAATTTGCTGATTCTCTAATAAAGAGTTTTCACAGATGTGGTTGATCCCGAAAACACTGATATTTGGCTTTTTTAAATGAAAGGATCTTGTGAACTAACTTACAATAAAAGATACAAACAATGTAGTGAAATTTCATCTTTGACACAAACGCACCTTGGAGAAATGCTGGCTTTCAGCAGAGGGAAATGGTGAAAAGTGATTTTTAATTTGATATTTTTCTTGCTTAGGACTGTGGAGCAAACAAGAAAAATATCAAATGCGATATCAGTTGGAGCAAGTTACCAACTGACATTGCATACTAGCAGCCAGGACATACTACATTCAGGGTACAAAATTTCCACTCGCAAATGGCAAGTAAAATTTTTCATCAAGTATAAAAATCTGTGTATTATATGGAATTATAACGAACTGTTACTCAGATCTCATTAGGTATCTAAGAACTAAAAACCTCACAGAAATAAACTGTGCTGGAGATGGCAGATTATTCGTTTAGAGAAATGCTGCAGATTCCGCTGGTGTATAAAAACCATCATGAGAAGAAATATCTTTCTCACCTAGATCTATAAATTTTGTTCTTGAAATATGAAAAAAAATTGATCATTTGAGACCCACACATAGAAATGTGTCAGTCTATTTTATGTAGGAGGGAAAGTGGAATTTCCACATCTGTAAGTACTAAAAAGGAGCTGTTTGAGATTTCTGTATATAACACCGGGAAAAGGAATCTCAAGACTGTGTTTCAATGTTTTATACTTATGGTGTCACCTCTGAAAAGCTGTGAACTATGACCTACCAACGGTGTAGGGAGAAAACTTTGAAAAGATAAAAGAGAATGATTTGAGAATCCGAAGGTGCTACTAGTCAACCATCCTTCTGCAGCTTACAGACTAAATTTTGGCCAAGAGTCGATACTTAAAAATTACTATGATTCTAAAACTTCAAATTTGTATATAGTGTAAATAATACTTTTGCAAATTAAAGTTTTATTTTGAAATTTAATCTGCTGTTTTACCTGTGCCCTCGGCTTACACGGCTACTACATTACAGGGTGTTTTTTTTATGATGTATACTGTTTATTCTAAATAATGCTACAATATTTGTGAAAATCAAAGTCTTCAATGGCCCATATACTCACTGTTTTGAAACACCCTCCAATGAAATTCATTACCCTGCTTATCATAATGTAATAGGAGTACAAAAACATTTTATTGTAAAATGGTTTAACTGTGTCATGAAGCTTCATTGCATGTGCCCTAACATGTCTACTAAATAAATTGACAACATGATAACAAGACATGGTTGGGGGCAGACGTGTACATATGCCATATCTTAATAACTTCCATGTTATGTGTGTATATCAATTTTTTTATACGATTACCCAACTGCTGATAAAGTTTTCTACAATCATTATTATTTTTTTTATTATTATTTTAGAAAAAATGACAAAAACATTATGCAATATTTATTATATTTTTGGTACTGTTGAGTGAAAAAAAATTTTGGTGAGTAAACATTTGAGTTGAAATTTCTTACCCTGCTGTATTTATCTATTTTTAGTTCTTTTGACCTGATATGAACAATCAATGTATATCATTAGCTACCACCTGCCCATGTAATGAGCAGACACCAGGTTAAAAAACTATTTCTCAAAGCTTCAACTATTTTTTAAGTCAGCTACTGACTGGAATTTTTAAAAACTATTTAATTTAAAGAGCATTTCAAGGGCCAAAGGAATGTTTTCAAAATGAAATTTATATTAATATAGATTTATAATGTAACAAACCAATGTAATGAAATTATAATGACCTTTGAAAGATTTAATTAGGTATCAATTAATTATAAAAAGTACAAAAGCATTGCTTTCTTACTGAAGGATTTCACAGAATACCTCAGTCTCGTCTCAGACTGAGGATTATAGGCCTCATAATTTTTTAAATACCTCAGGTTCTTCCTAATGGCTCTATATGTACGTTCACTGGTTCGTTCTAAAACAATAACTTCAGATTATTACTTCAGACAGTTCTTTTGTAAGTTATATTTAGCATTTTAATTGATTCTGATCTAAAGAAAGATATCTTAAATTTCCTTAAAATTCTACCTTAAATTTAATATAATAAACGGTTTTAATGGATTAATAAATATTCCTCCTATTATTACATTGTACCAAAGAGAATTATGACATGACTATTAAAAATAGAACTTCATTACAATTACGTCAGTTGGGCAGAGGCAAAATTCCACACCTGTAACTTTGATATAAATCATTTTATGAATGATTAGCTTTGTAAAATATTTTCTACTACTACAAGTTAAACCTGGTGATGGAAAGTTACAAAATATTTTTGTATCATATTTTGGAGCAGGTAAAATATACTTTTGTAGCAATGGAATAAATATTTTATATATAACACACAAGCAAAATATATCTTTCAGGTTAAAAAAAATTCATCTTTGTCGCAAGTTAAATATATTACCAAAACTACAAAATATGTCTTCAGCAGGTAACGTATTTGAAATCATATTTGCCAACTAAATTTGATGAAAATTCAAATTACTTTAAAAATTTATAAAATGATACAAAAATTTGGAAGATTTTTTCTGTATCTGCTTATGGTATGAAACATTTTAGTTATTGCCTGCTGTTCAAAAGCTACAATATTTACCTTTATAATATATTTATACGCATTAAATGTAACACATAAAAGGATATTGAATTTAATATTTTGATAACTATTTACTGTGGACTTTTTTGGCCTTTTTCAAAAAAAAAATTTTTTTTTTAATTTGTCTTGGAGCAGCGTACGATTTCTCTGTATTTAATAAGATTTTCCAGAGTCTCATCTAATATAGATTGGAACATTGTTCAATTTTTTTTTACAATAGGTCATTCTGACGATGTCATCAGGGATCTCCATAGAAATTGTACGCCCCCTACAAATGTTTCTCATTTTTGTGAATTTTTCATGTTTTCTCCAACCTCAAGAAATATAGGTGATCAGGACCCTACCTGGAACCCTCCAACTCTATAGTGATGCCCGTTCCTCATATAGATAGCCCTGATGTCACTATCACAATGTTTTTGCAATTTTAAATGCAATGTTATGTCGCTTTTTCCACAATGATTTATAAAAATGTCAGATGAGTAAACACTTATGATTAATTTGGTGATTTTGGATATTTTTTTCGAGCTCATTTTTTAAAATATAATGCACAAATACTTTAGATATAACAAAAAAAAAATATATGCTAAGACAACAGACTAAGTTCTTAAATAAGTAGTATGTGAAAAAACCACTACACAAGAACACATAACAGACAAAATGATCTTATTCCCTCCATGAACACACTAAAAGCATATATTTTCTAAATGAAATTTGTATTGAAGTAGAATCCTGATAGACAAACCACTTTTTAATAAAATTATGAGATTTTTTTTTTAGTTATTAACTCATTATAAGTAAGAAAAACATTGGTTTCTTACTAAAGGTTGATTTCACTGAATACCTCAGTCTCAATTCAGACTGAGGATTGTAGCTCTCATATATTTCAGAATATCTGAGCTTCTTCAACCAATCTTTATTTGTACCTTCAATGGCTCGTTCTAAAACAGTAAAGTCAGAATATTACTTCTGACCTTTCTTTTTTAATTATACTTATTATTTTAATTAATTCTAACCCAAAAGCAAGAATACAAAATCAAACTGCATATATTGAAGTCTGATAGAATTTAATTACAATTAGGATAAAGAAAATAAAATTTCTCTTATGTTGAATAGAAAAGTATATGTTAAATTTACTATAACAAATTGTTTTAATGGCTATTAATGGGTTAATAAATTTTACCCATGTTATATCCTTTTGTTAGGGTAAAATGCATACTAAAATGCATAATATTAAAAACAAAACTTCAATAAGATACGGTCAATAGGGTGAAAGAAGCAAAATTACACAACAGTAACTTAGTTAACTTTAAACTAGCTGTAACCAGTGGTTGGAAAAACTATTTTATTTTTGTAGTGAACTACAGCTACAACTACTTTATGACAAATGTAATTAACTACAACTACATTTTTTAAAAAGTAGTGACTACAAACTACTTTTAAAATGTAGTCACTACATAACTACTTTTATAAGACGAATTTTGGAACAGCTTCAATTTACACAAAAAGTTGAGGATATGGGTATACTTTAGTAATTTAACAAACTTATTCTGAATAAGTAAAATCTACTGATTCCCAAATTTACTGATCAACTAATCTTACCAATCTTTATGCTTTTACCCACTTCTGAAAACAATAAAATAAAACAAAAGTATAAAATAAAATAAAAGTAAAAACTATTTAATTAAAAACATGTTTGTTCATTTTTAGTAGAATTTGCATCCCAAAATTGCAATCAGATATGCAGGATCTTCTGGGAAATAGCACATCTAAATATATCCATATAAAAAATCAACTTCATCAGGTAATGACCCTCCTAACCCTGCAGCATCGAAAATCTTATGTAGTTTCTCCTCGTTCTCTCACAGGAACTGACATATGCGTTCAACGGCAGAATACATTGAGTTCCATATCATCTAATTTGGTATTATAAGATGGGCACATAGTTCTGAAGATATCTTGTCAGCTAAAACAACCGACATTTTTTATTTATTCCAAAGCGTTTAGTACTTTGCAAATCATAAATCGCTGCACAAAACATCAAATTTTATAAAAAGGAAGAAAGGGTGATCACGTGATATGTAGAATGGTGCCTTGTTTGTTTACTGAAGTAATCTTAAAAGTAGCATCAAAACTTGATAGACACTAATGATTTATTATACTGCGCTACTTGATACACTACTTATTTTTAAAAGTATTGCGTTACACTACAAACTACGATAAAAAGTAGTGACTACTGTAGTTTCGCTAATTGTAGCATGCTATTTCCGACCATTGGCTGTAAACACATTGGGCATCTATGCTCTATTTGTTTCTGGTGTGAAGAAAAGTTCATTCTGGATGTTTGAAGCGCACACAGACTGCATATTGGTGATTTTAAGGATTTCATAGAGAACTGTCCAGAATCATCAAATCTGACAACTGAGATTGTAAATGATTGTAATTGCAAAGTTTCCAAGTATTGTTATCACATTTACAGTAACAACCATATGCAAAAACCCAAATTTTTTTTTTTTTTGGCTACTAAAATTTGTCACTTTAAAAAATAGCCTTTATGTTATATTTTTGCCAATCCAGGGATGTATCTACAGTGGTCGGCGGTGGTCGGGGTTTCCATCACTCAGAATTTCCGACCACCACTCAATTGCCGAACACCACTCATCCAAAAAAATATACATATTAGAATTACATTTAAAAAAAGTTATATTCAATTTTATCAAATGTTTTTCTTTAATATAAAAGTATAGAATACTAATACTGTTTGTGTGTGCGAATTAACGCAAAGCTCGTTTCGAAATTTTATATTCGCAATAATAATTGTTCTGGAAAATCAACCACCACTCACATTTCTCTAGATACATCCCTGCAATCGTAAAATTAAAATCAGTAGTACAATAGTTGCAACTATAATTAAACTCCTTAAGAACTAAATAATTTAAGGGCATTCCATGGGTGAAAAGCATATGTTTCCTAAATGAATATAGTAATAATTATGATTTAATCTACTATACACATATGTGTTCATACTTCTTGCAAGTACTAGATTGCTAAATAAAAATACTTGCAATTTGATGGTTATTATATATGATTTTAATCCTTCCAATTTCAGAATGATTAGTGAATAAAAATTGGACATTTTGTGTTTTGAAGACTTAATTGATTTTAAAATCCTGATGTAAACGGAATTGACTGACAATCTGATCTTCATAATTTAACAGCAGCTCCTTCGAATATTACGCACTGTCCTAATGCAAAATTTCTATTCCTGCAGCCATTAGTTTATTAATTATGACTTTTATAAAGCATCATCTCAATTTTAGAATGTGCTATAGCAGACAAATGGAATTCCATTTCTGACCCTAAACTGGGAAAGGCATTATTTTATTTCCTTTGTTCATTCCATTTGCAAAAAAAGAAGGCATGAAACAAGCTTGTTTCTAAGGTTAGTAGAAAAATTGCCTATTGTGGGTTTGTGATTTTACAAGATACCTTTCAATCGTGATTCGGTCTGAAATATCTGTTTAAAATCATGGAGTGTTAGTGACTGGTTGCTGCAGAGCGGAAAGCTAAATATTTGGAGATACAGGCATTTTCATTTATTACTGGAGAATGTACCCGGCATTGTGTTTAGCTTTCAAAAATTTGATGACAGATCTGTTACATTTTTTAATTAGAGGTTTGCATGTTAAATCCAAAACAATTCCAGGTACATAGCTGCCAACCTCCAAATATGAAAAACCAGGAGATTCTTATGAGAAAATATGAAAAAAACGGGGGATTTTGCATGACAACACAATCTATACTTCTTACTGTTATACTTAATCTAAACATAAAAAGGACAACATTTCAACAAATAAATCTGAAATATGTAATGATTATAACATTCAGCAAGTATCACACTTTCATTTCCAATAGCAAAGAAACTATATATTTGATGGCTACATTTCCTTCAAAAGAATTTTTTTTGTCCACATGCCTTTTGGTTTTGGCTTGGGCAATAATATCCGCTCTTCCACTGTGAAATTTTGAAGTCCGTTGCACAGATTGAGCAAAAAGCATATTCAAATTCACTAAATTTAGACAATTTCAAAATAACATAGCTGCCAACACACCAGAAAGAAAAATAAGCACACATTTCGCCAGGGAAAAAAATTATGATTTTTGGCCGCACTAATGAGGCTCATTAATGCAATTAAGCCTTAAATTGTACAGTAACTGGTACTCATATATATTGAGCTTATTTAACATATTACTCAGCAATGAAATCAAATGGAATAATTTTATCAAATTATTTTTATTAAGTTCTAAAATTCATTGCAGCTGATTTAGCTTTTCATAGTATGATCTAATAATTCTGAACCTATATTTTCTTAATTTTTATTATTCTCAAAAATCATTTAAATTAACATTATTATGCTATTTTCATTTAAACTAAGGGATGAAACAAATGTTAATTTTTAATTAAAATTCTAAAAATATGTAAATTTAAATACAAATATATCAAATTCTAATTTATGCCTTTGGAATGGTTGTATTTCTTAAGTATCCAAATAATTATTTTAATATTGTTTTTCCCCGAAAATAGTTCTTCATTTCATTAATAATAAGTTTGCAAAATAGTTTCGTTGTATAAAACATGAAATAATAACAAAAATTTTAGACGATGCAGACAGATTGTAAAAGTGGAAATTATTTTCACAATTAAATGAAATATAAGGAGGATGGAACTCTTAGAAAAACAGGGAGAGTTAGTCGGCAGCTATGCAGGTACATTTTCTAGTTAACAATAAGAGTAGATTGCTAAACAGTAAATGCATAAAAGTATTGCCAAACACATACTGTTTCTCTCTTCTAGTCGACGAGCTCTGTCCTTCACCATATGTAATCTATGAACTTCATCATCATACCCATTATCCATTGGAAACTCTAATACTTCCTGTAAAAAAAAATGCAATTATGACATATGATGTTTAGAGATAATAGTAAAAGCTTAATAGATGATATCTACCATAACAATAAGAAAACTCACTATGTGCTACATATTTAGGAACCTCTGTGACATCTGACAAATTTAGTCTCTTTACACAGCTGACTTCCAATTTCTTGAAAATTTAGCTCAAACTACACAAGGCTGTAACAACTCAGTTCATAGTCATAAAACTTGCCTGTAGGGGGTGGGGGCCATACCTGATTACACTTCAATTACAGCTAAGTGTTAGAGCTGAATTTGTTTGCCTCCATAGAGGTTAGCACATAATTAGCCGTTTAAGCCACATGGAGAAAGTCCATTCAATTATGGATCTTTCTCCTACTTCAAAGCTAATTTGCAAATAGAATGAGAACTAAAAACAGCATGATGAGCTTGATCAATAAATTCAAAATAAATAATAAAAAAAAAATGTTATTGATTTGATGAATGTTACAGATGAAATAACTATCAACATCATCAATCAGGAAAGCAAAATCTGTGATGAAGAAAATTAAGATTCAACACTTCAAATTTTCCCACACAACTAACTTAGATAACTCAGAGCTATTGAAACTACAAATTAATACATAAAACACGAAGTTGGCAAACCAATTTTGTTAACTTTAAAACAGCAATAAAATATTGCTGAAGATATACTCAGAAATTATGTTAAATAAAGAACAATTAAAAACTCTGTCTGTTGTTAGCAAACCATAGCATTTAATTGTTATACAATGAACCTATACAATTTACACGAAAATATTTTTATTTGACTCTTCCTAATTTATTTGACTTTCCTTAATTCCAACTTTTCCTCTTAATTGTTAATTGTTAACTAAGTTGGACTTGGTCCATATTGACACTACTAATTGGTATTCAACTGTAAATGTGATGTGCTTTTTACCATAAATTTACATTTAAAAGTGATAGGAAAATATACAGAGGTATACTCTTATCGCTTCAATACAGGTAAATAAATAGTATCAGATCTGCTCCACATTCTGGGCACACATTAAGCATTGGAAAATTCATTTTTAATTTTTAATTGTGATAAAGAAAATTATTATCACATTACACGTAACTTTTTTAAAATACTGCCCATATCATACAAATTTTAATTTATTACAAAATGTTTAATCCAGTCATATTTGTATAAAATATTTATGTCTTTGGAATACTGATAAAACATTTTGAGTACTGAAGGGATTTAACGATAAAGAGAGTCACTGGTCAGATATACTGCAAAAGAAAAGTGTGATGTGGTGCGCATTCACAGGCAAAATAAATGCATTCCTGCCAACCTCATAGAATGAAAAATTTCAAAAATTTTGATGAAAAATCATAAAAAATGATTGAAAAATAGTAAAATATATGCACTTTGTATCGAAAGGATACATTTAAAAGAATTTTAAATGAATACACATATTAATTTACTCTTACAATTTTTTTTTAATATTATAACTTGTTATGATAGCTTAGGTAGTATTTAGCTGAGCATCACTATTTTAAAAAAAAGTTGGCTATTTACTTGTTCACATCAAGGCTGGAAACATAATTTGTGCTTTTGCATATTTGCATGTGTGAAGATATTGTTTTGGCCAATATGCGAAATGTTTACATCGTAATTTATAAATAGTGCAAAATGCAAATTTTACACCCTTTTTAAATTCCTAGATAAAAGGAAAATTTTTGACATATGCATCTTTAAAATGATAGAAATACTGTTTATCCTTGATGCAAGTGACCAAAGCGTTAAGTCTAATAGCATTTCTCTCATTCAACATATTGCAACAGTGTTGAGGTTGTCACGGTTTCTTCAAAGCATGAAAACTTGCATCCTATTTTTGGAGGATTCACCATCCAGGATAGGAGGATTCACCTTCCATCATTAAAGAATGGGTGTGGATTTAGAAGAAGTTAACTGCTACTCGCTACCACCATGATGGCGGTGCAGAGGTCTATTGGTGGATATGGGCATGGCTAACAGTGACATACATCATCACACTTCTTCCACAAAACATGCTAAGGAACTAATGAGTATTTTTTTGAAAATATTAATATTATATCTAGAGGTGGTGGAAAAAAGCACATAAGTCATAAATTCAAATTTTTTATAACATACATGTTTGGTTTAAGAAATTTAAGACCTTTGTTGTGGAAAAAATATGCTAGTCAGTTGGGCTTTTAAGATGTTAAAAAAAGAAAAAGCTTAAATACCTATTTGATTTTACAAGGATATCAGTGGGGTAATAAAATATAAAGAAAAATTATTATTTATTTCATAGTTTATAAATGTATAGCAAACTCCACAAAAATTTAATCTATTCTGAAAAATAAAAATTTAAATTTAAAAATAGTTCTAAAAGCATCAAAATTTTCATTCCTCGAAATTTCAAAATCTTTGTTTTCAATGTATGTGCATTTTCCCACCAGCTCTAGATATTTTTGAAAGATATTTACCAAAATTCACAAAAAAAAAAATAACTGAGAGATCATAAAATGACTTGTAAATTCATATAGTTTATGGAGCAATCGTAAAAGTTGGCATGTATGTCGTTGTTGAAACCCAGACCGTCCGACCTACCAGAAAGGTACTACCAGCATGTATGTGAATGTATTGGACAGAACTCACTAAAACATTTTAACATCATACAGAGAGAGTGTACTTTAACCAATAACATGGAAAAATGTAATTCAACTGTGTGAAAAACAATAATAAAATTAACACTTACACCTCTCTGCTTCCTTGTTTCTCTCCTGGTAACTATCTTTTCACGGACAGGCATGAGTTCTTTCAGCTTCTGTTGAAGTTTTTTTTCCTGCAATACAGTTGATTATGTAGAAAATACATTTTCCCTGTATACTTAATTTAAATACTATTAAGCAGTGCAAAATAAATCGTATCGCATCACAAATTGTGATGGAAAATGTGTTTTGCGATGTAAAAATTAATTTGCATTACATTTTACAATGTAATTTTTAAAATCTGAATAATTGATATAAGGGCAAATGATCTGCGAATGAAAGAAAAAAAAAAAAATTTCAGAAATGTGCATCGCTCCTTACTACAAATTTCCCTCCCACATTTGCATATTCTTTTTTTTTTCAAACCAGTTAGAAACACAGAAAGTGAACAAAATATGTTTCTTTGTCAAATTCTGAATAAGAACATGATTTCTCTGATGGTTATCTTATTGCACATAAATAAATATAAATAAGTATATATAATAAAGAAGTTTTTTTTTTTTTTTTTCAAACCTAACATCTCAATATGCTTATTGGTACATTTATTAAGAAATTGTGAAATAATAGTTGTAAACTAACTGCTAGTCAAACTGCTACACAAATAAAATTCTGATTAGCAGTTTGCTACTCAATAACATTCCCTTATTTTGCACACTGCTATTAACCTTTTTCAACAACTGTACAAGATATCACTCCTCCCTCTAAATTACACTTTTGGGTGAAAATTATTTTCAAATTCCAGACATAATACAAATCCTCTCTTTATCAAGCAAACATACTTCTCCCGTCAGGTAACCAGAAAATTGCTTGAAGAAAAAAGGGCAAGAATAAACCTTATTTATGCTCTTTACATTTGAAATATCAAAGTACAGAGGAGCCCAATTACAAGGCAAAATATAGCAAAGCATCATTTAAAATGAAGTTTTTATAAAAACTACTTGAATCTGCAATAACATGCCCATGTTAAACTGAACAAATAATGCAAATAATATAATGGTAAACTATCAGTAACACAGTTTTCAGCTCAAGGAATAGAAAGAGAATCAGTTTTACTACTTTTTAGTCTCTGGACAGGACTGAAAAATAATTAAAACTAGGTGCTATGAGTATTATTATTTAAAGCTGTGGAGTTTTAATGAGTGGAGAGTCAGCAGCAATTTGTGAAATTGGCATCAGTAGAAATATACAGTCTCTGACTCCAAAACAAGATTATTTATAAATAATTCATTTTTAGAATATTTAATATTTTTTATACTTTTTTAAAGTCAATGATAAATGAATTATTGTATTTATATGAATAAATTAATTGAATTTATAAATAATCCATTTTTGGAAAATTTGGCTCTAAATAAATCAGAATTATCTTCCATTTAAATTATGCACTAACTCTGATTGTTGCCTAAAAAACTAGTATACAAATAATTAATATCAAATAAATTAAGCATTCTAAATCACCAAGACTGAAATAAAATACCTTTTCTTCATAAATTTTGTTCAAGGTAGGCAAAAAATTCTCTTGGACAATTTGGAATAGACCTTTTTCATTCTTGGACTTGCTATCCTTAAATTTCTCAGCAAAGTTAACCCATTCTTCAATAGTATCGCATACTACAGACCATCGAGACTTTTCATTTGCATTCATGTATCCATCATTGTTCTTTGCATCCAGATCCTCAAAATCATCACTAAAAATAGAGAAGTAAATTGTAAATTAAAGTGGACAAGTTCTAAGTATACAACAGTGATGAAAAGTTGATGTATCTATGATTAAAGTATGTGCTACATACAGTAGACTCGCCTTATAATGACTTTCAATACAGCAACTTACTGCAATATAATGTCTGATTGAGGTCCTATCAATTCTCTTATAGGTGTAATTCTATTTTAACCTTGACTGCAAAAAAGGTATAAATTTCACAATAACCTTATAAAACATTGATCAGTATACATGAAGAGCAAAAACTAACCACTGTCCACAGTCCCATAGCAACAGAAGAAGGTTATTTTCTTAGAAATTTAATGAAGTCAAGTTAAGTTACAACAGCTTTGTTTGTGCCTAAGTATGTATCCTTTCCTTTCACCTCTTGGGGGCTGTTAGATTTCAACGTTTTAATTGATCTCTGAATGGTGTTATGCTATTTGACAAAAAGTTTCAAAAGAAACAAGTAGCAAACTGCTTTCATCAAGCATGTTTTCTCAAACTCAAAAGGTAGAGTTTTGTTTATGATGAAAAATTGATGTATCTATGGCCAAAGTACGTGCTAAATACAGTAGACTCACCTTATAATGACTTTTGATGTAGCAACTTTAAAAATCAGACTCATATAGCAACAGTTAAACACAATTATACTTTATTTTAAATTGATTAGACAAATTCATAGTTTTAGAAAATATAATAACAACATATAATGTGCCTGCTAGTAAATTTTAATTTAACTCCAATAATATATTATTGAAAAACATACCTTTCTCCATCAGATCGTCTTCTGGTCTTCCGTGGACGTCCCCTACCTCTCTTCTTTTTAAAAGTCTTTTTCTTTTGATCTTTCCATTCCTCATCCCTAAAACAGGGTAAGGAAATAAAGTTTAGCATGTTATCTATATAAATATAATTGAAAGTTTGTTTGTTATGTTCCATATATAGAAATCCATAGATTTTGCCAGATTTGATGTGTATTCTTTACGTCATTGTGAGTAACCTTGTTCATGTTTTGAGTTTCTAGTCCCAAGGATTGTCTAGACATTAATAAACAAGAAAGATCAATCATGCTTAAAGCATTGATTATGAACTTCAATGCAATTTTATTTAAACATGTCTAAAATGCAATACATTCCTCGGTAATATTTTAAAACTTATCACAATACTACATTAATTTATTATGCTTGACACCTTAAACCTTCATCGAAAAAAATTAACTTCATTCAAATGACGTCATTAAAGTATAAATTGCCTGGTTTAAACATCTCTAAAATGTGATACATTCCTCGGTAATAATTTTAGAATTATCATAATACTACTATAATTTATTATATTTGAAAACATCATCGAAAACAACTGAAATTCATTCAAATGACGTCATAAAAAATAACACGCCTGGCTCTCTCTATAAAAGCAACATTTCATTCATAAATAATTCCCCCATTCATGTCATTCATCACAATACTAAAATAATTTATTTTATTTAAAAATTAAGACCATTGAGCTACAAGTAAGTAAACTCAATGCGTAAAACTTAATCGGAAAATATCGTCCTTCTCTTTCTAAAATCAATGAATATTTCATTCATATCAGCTAAGCAGACTCCATGGACTAAATGATTTTGTGTTAAAGAATTACAGCGATTCTAATACAACTCATTCTACATATTTTGCTGTTTACATTTTACATAGGTGAAAAATAGGCTTAATAGTAGAAATAATGAAATTTGGAAGAGCATTTAAGCTGAAATATATTGTCATTGCGTTGTTTCAGTATGTAGATGCACAGAATTTAGGCAGAAATAAAGTAGTTTTAGGACGGATACAACACTCAATATGAATTAAAAAGAACTTTAAAAATCACGATTTTGACACAAGATGGATGCCATATATCATTTTGAAGTGGGTCATGTGATCGTTTCATATCATGGACACGTGATCGCTTCATATAAGAGGTGTTATTATTATTTTAATTTTTATTTAAAAAACAACTGAATATATTTCGCTGAATTTTTTTTTATATATTTTATGGAACAGTTTGAATATTGCCTAAAATTTTCGAACGTGATCGCTTCATATAAGAGGTGTTATTATTATTTTAATTTTTATTTAAAAAACAACTGAATATATTTCGCTGAATTTTCTTTTATATATTTTATGGAACAGTTTGAATATTGCCTAAAATTTTCGAAGTAATTTGGGAATTTTAAATCCGCTTAAAAAATGCTTGAAAAATTAGGTCCCATAGGGCTCAATGTATTCCATTTTTTCAACCCGGGTTCAATCCAAAACTAATTGGGTGATATTATTCATTTATATTCCCATAGGTCCTATAGACCGTCTGAACAACATACTAAAATTTCATTTTGATTAAGTCATTTTTACGGCAGTTATCGTGCTAACGGACGGACAGACAGACAGAATGAACAAAGTCATAAACACTTTTCAACTTTGTTGTAAAGTGTTAAAAACACAAACTTAAACTTTCCATTAAAAAACCACTGTGCAAACTATTATTTTTAAACTTTATATATAAAGAAAACTATACCATGTTGCTTAGAAACAGAATTAAATTATTTTCAATGTGTAAAACAGTACAGCAGATGACTTTTTAATTCATCAGATTTAAATAATGAAAAAATTAATAATTTTTTTTTTATAAATGAATGGTATTTTATGATTGTATTACATGAATTACATCAGTGAGATACAAGATTATGGAAAATAGAGATTTTCAACATTCAAGCCATCTGTTTCACTTTGGCAAAAGGTATATATGTCCAAATCTGGTAAAATAATTAGTGCAATGCAATAAAAAATGGTACAGGAATAACTTTTGTTACCATTTCAGTATATGTTGACCAAGCTTCATATTATTGTAAATTGGTTTACAAATGGAAGCGGGATGATCCTCAGATTTGACTGTGCACATAGTTTTATACAAGAACAGAAATTCTTAACTTTTTTATATTTTTTATGGGAAAATAAAATTAAATATTTTAATTATTGTAAAAACAATAAAAACAAAAATTTTAAATCAGAAGCAACACCGGCTATATCCGACAGTTTTAATAGAAGTTTGGCAATGAAGATGTACTGTAAACAAACTTTTCTTTTTTTCCCCAATGGCCAGGCATTGACTCTTTCATCTTCACCTATACATTAGCCAGAACAGTGAACCTCTTAGCCGTCAAATGACGCTGCCCCACCGCACCAGTGGAGGTGGGGACACATTGTGCCCAACAACACAAACATCCATGTCTTACGTGGGACTCAAACCCACAACGTGGCAGCCGATCAATCGCTGGAAATGCTCACCTTGACCATTCAGCCACCACGTTGACTGAAATGAGCCAACAGTATGCGGTGTTCCCAGGTGGTCACCCACCCAAGTACTAACCGCGCCCGATGCTGCTTAACTTCGGTGATCTAACGGGAACCGGTGTTTTGAGCACGGTACAGCCGTTGGCTGCAAACACAAACTAAAGAAACACAGTAGATTCCTGTTAATTTGATAATGTAACCAAAGGTGATCTAGTTACCAAGAAAATCTACAAAATGCAATAATTATCTACAAATAGCATAATAAATAGACAAAATCAATGTTATCCAGCCTAAGAACTGACTACAACTTGGCAGCTAGAATATATTTAAGTAAAAAGATATAATTTTGTAGTATTTATTAATTATTAAAAAAAATAGATTTTTTCAAATTCAAGATTAACTCCACTATTACAAGATTAAGTAAAAGTCAATAATTTTAGTCTGTATGATCTGGAATTACAGATAAGTGAACCATATAACAGAATTTGCAAATAAATATCCCAGTCCAGACAAAAAGAAGATATTTGGCAAAAAAAAAAATTACACTATGCAAAAGACAGAAATTATACTGAAAAGTATATAAAAAGACATTAAGAAGCTATGAATACTTACCAATTTTTTTCTTTATTGCCTTCTTCCTTATATAACCTGGTTCCATAAAAGTACCAATATGTATTTCCCGTATCATCTGTACCCAACTTCTGAACCCTCAAAGCATCAGCATCCATGGACTACAATATCAAATTTCAAATAAGCTAAGTATTATATAATCACTAGTAATCTGAATGAAATACTGAAGATAAAATTTGAATAAAAATTTTTAGAGGTGCAAAATGTTGGAGAAGAAATTGAACTGGGAACTTTTCAACTGTATTTTGTAAGATACTTTATGTTTGGAAATTAATTCAAACACAAAGTATCTTACACCATGCAATTAAAAAAAATATTGTAGCTCAAATATATGTATAAAAAATATGTGCTCAATAAACAAATTTATTATACATAATTTTCTTTATGAATCAAGAGTTAATTATTCAAAACAGTTATACCAAACAATTTAAAAACACAAACTAAAATCAATAAGCACAGTACTCTTTGTGCAGAAGATAAAAACTTAAGCAACATATAAAAGTACAAATAATACAATAATGCAGCATACAGCTATTTCGAGGATACACTGGATCCCATTCCTCAGTGCAAGAGAACCAACAAACCCGAAGTCCAAAAGAAGGCCCGAACATATTTGCTTCCCAAAGGCCCGTTCCTCTTTTGGACTTCAGGTTTGTTGGTTCTCTTGCACTGATGAAGGGAATCCAGTGTATCCTCGAAACAGATGTATGATGTATTATTGTATTATTTGTGCTTTTATACATTGTCCAAGTTTTCTTATTACAAACTAAAGTATCAGAATTATCATTAGTGGATACTATAACTTTTAATCTTTTTTCTTAGCAATAACATTTCAACTTTTTTGAATTCAATAATTTTTCTATTGTAATAGGACTGACTGACTCTCAAGCATTACAAGTTAAAACTCACAGCTAATTATCAAAATTAGTAGATTTTGAAAAGCTATTTACCCATAATATATATTAATTGCTATTTCAGCCATTTGTTAATTTAAATTTCCTTGAAATACAAAATAGATAAATAAACTAAATTAATGCAACAAGTTATCAAATTCAGCAGATTTTATCAAATTATATACCTTTGATCCTCCCAGTTTAGTAGAACTTTTACATTTTAAACTGCTACTACCCCCTTTAATCTGTTATAAAATCAGGGAATTATCAGATTTAGTTTAAAATTAAAAAAATAGAATATCTATAAACAAAAATGGAAAGTCTGTGTCTGTCTGTTCCACATTAAAATCCTCAGCTTTTAACTTATTTTGTTTTTCTCCCCCCCCCCCCCCCACCACCACTTAAATTTGGTATGGTTATTCTCTACCTCATTATGGATAACTCCATTTGTGTTTCGAGTTTCTAGGGCCATGGGTTGCTGTGATATTAATGGGGGGGAGGGGGGGACTACGATAGAAATAGCATTCTGTAAACAATTATATTTTGAAACCATGTTTAAAAAAAACTATATCATGTTGCTTAGCTAGAGAAATGTGTTCATACAGTAGATGATTTCATTCAATTATCTGAAAATAATTAACAAATACAAAATCTCTGTTTATAATAAAAGAGAGTGTGTGTTTGATGGGGAACGCTTCCAAGACAATCCACTTCTCAAACTCGGATGTGAATCTATGGGAGAATCAAAACAGAAATGTTTTACATTTGCCGCCATCTATCGGCCGAAAATATAATTAAAGTTCTTGCAAGTTGAATCAAACAGAAACTGTCTCAATAATATTCTCAAAAGAGTTTCTTTTTGATTTGTAATGCCCTTTGAAGCAATTGAAATAGCTTTCATTTTTTTTTCAAAGTTCATCCTTGCAGATAATTACCCTACAAGAGTGGAGCGATATTGTAATCAAACCCTCCACGTGATTCTTTTGCCGTGATTTTCGTATATTTAAATACTTTCGTCAAAAATAAAATACTCAATACGATATGAGTTTAGGAAATGTTTGATTTTGCTGTTGGCAATTGGCAACTATAGTTTATATTTTCGTTTTTAAACAGTTTTTTTATTATTTTTTCAGTAACATTTCTTTAATAGTAACGATTCTTTAACTGTAATGATTCTTTACAGTAATGTTTTTTGATATTCTTATATATTAAGATAAAGGCAAACAGAATTGATTTAATTACGTTGCATGTTCACGGATTGGAAGTAAGAGTAATCTTCATATCTTAGCTCAAAATGGTGAAACAGCTAATATTGTGTATCCAGAAGCTCAATATTAATATTAATAATGGGGTATTAAATGATAACATAAATGATACGTAACATAAATGATTTTTAACATAATTTATTTGATATTTTACAGAAGTTACTCTTCTCTTACTGTACATACATTTTTTACATGCTTTCTAACTTTAATTTAGCCATTTACTCAAATATTATGTCAAAAAGGCCCATATTATACTTGATATGATTTATAAATTTTGGTTGCAAAGAACTATGTAATTTTTTTTTGGGGGGGGGGGGGGGGGAACCACTGAATGAGGAAATATGCCTATAGCGGAACCCGCCTCATTTAGCGGTGTGTAACAAAAGGGGTAACACATCCATGTACTCTACCTCAAAAAAGATGGATGTGGAAATCAGTACAAAGGAGTAACATTTCTTTATTTTTACACTTCAAAACATGCGATCACAATTATAAGATTTAAACACATGATATAAATGTTTAATTGCATTTTTCGTTTTCAAATTTTATTTCTTGTCCAATTATGTTCTTATGTTCATCAAAGATTTTTGATGGTTTTTTTTTGTTTGACTGTGCCCATTTCACCTAACTATGCTGACCAACCATCGTCTGGTACAGCTATCGATTCTCACACTAACAGCCACCTGGTTGACCTGCAGGGCCCACGCACTTCCATTATCATGATGAGAGATAGTTTTTAAGCGAGCAGCATCCCGTTAGGCACCCAGGGCCTGCTCACACTTTGGTAAAAAATCGATATTTGCACATTTTCTGGTAGCTGTACCAAACGAAGGCTGGTCGCTGTAAGCGGCTAGTAATTAAATAAAATAATAAAAAAATTGATATAAAAATTAATTTTAAAAATAAACAATATTATAATTTACATTCAATTAAGTCAGTTATGGCTGGATGCTGATAAAATTTCATATTTTTGTAAATTTGTTTCTAAACAGAATTAGGATGTTTTATTATTCTGTTTGCCTGTGCTAATTTTATACAGTTTGAACAGAAATTCTTATGCTTCTTTTTTTGAGGAATTTAATTAAATAATATAATAGAATTTTTCAAAGAACAATATCATTTAGAATACAACTAGAATTTTAAAATAATTTAAATCATAACCAATTCCAATGAATTTGCTAGTACGATATTGATGAAATGCTTTCAAGACATATTTAAAAACTTACCTTCATGGCGTCCACTATATCATTCCTATCTAAACGATACAGGCACAGAGAGTAGATAATTTCTACTTTAGAACGAAGACTTAGTTGGAAAAAAGATTTCTCAGGAGGAAAAGGGTTCTCCTGTCCAGTTGGCCCCTTCCTTTTTACAAGCTTTTGAAATTCGTTCTCCCAATTATTATTACTGAAAGTTAAAAAAAAATACATAATCAAAACTTAAAAGTAAGCATAAAGGAAATATATGAACATAAAGATCAATAGTTACAGAACCTATGTGCCAGAGCAGTACAAAATGAAAGACAATAACCATAACAAAACAAAAGTACCAGAAAACTTGTAAATGGATAAAACTGAAAAGTATTTGCCCAGATAAATGCTGCAAACTTCTAGTGTATATAATAGCAATAAAATTAGACAAAGCATAGAAAAATTGCTTAAAAGAGTAATTATTTGCAAATTATGAGGTCCAAATATGACATAATATGTGTTTTATTGTTGTTGGTGTAGCAAAGGAAGAGGAATAATTTTATTTCAGTCAAAAGTACTGCAAAATTAGCTACAATTTAGAAAATATCTGCCAATGATGTACATATATACTTAAGTTTGGAGCTTGCTGATATGTGAACTTAACATAACTTGAAATTACATTACCAGTGGCAGCAATCAACATCGATAGACTAAGTTTTCTGCTTATTAATATTCATCACTAACTAGCTCATAATTATAGGCTATTCAGTGCTGAAGAGCAGGAAACCAGGGTCCACTGATAGTGACTGCTGCACGGTATAGACGTATAACTGTAATATTTTCTAGTATTTGATGAACAGTCCTTCCAGACAATTTGTCATAGATGGGATATCAACATCTAGAGGGACGAAACTAAAAATCTTATGTAAGTTTGCACAACTTTCCCTACAATAAATTTAATATTCTATCTTTGAAATTTTATTGGTCGTGTGGTCTGGGTTTTCTACATTAAATTGAGTGTTATTGAACAAAATAATATAAGACATACATTAATCAAATTGCCTCTTTTACTTAAAAATTAATAAATTTTTAAATGATGCAAACACATATGTGTAGCTGGGATCTCATGCAAGGGGGGATTAAAGATTACAATGATGCTAGAATTCATTTTTCAATATGCGCTCTGTGGAGAACTAATGTAATTTCTCAGCTATATCCATTTTGCACCCTTTTTATGTTTATAAGCCTACTCTCCAAACATTGAAACATTTTTTAGAATAATTTATACTTTAAAGGTGGCTATACTTGATTTTTTAGCAAAAATTAGAAAATCAGCATTTATTATGCTTAGGTTAAGCAGATTTTTTTTTATTTTTGCATGTTATTTTGAAAAATGTTTGCCAGTTTTTTCAAGTGGTACTGAAATCTAATCAGCAACATGGAAATTTGCTGATAAACACACAGTAACACAGCAAGTACAAGATTACATAAAAATAGAACAGATTTTTTTTTTTTTCAGAGTGGATACATACACCACACAGATGAACACAAATAAATGATGCTAAGAATAGTTTATCTGTGTTCTATGATGCATAAAATGCATGATCTATCAAAACTTTGATTTCAGATTTTCAAATCAATTACAAAACTTTCCTAAACACGTACAAATAGTAAAGTAAGAAGTGAATGCACAAACATCCTGAAAAATTTAAATGGAATGAAGAATGGTGTTAAAGTCTTAAGTTACTTCATATAAATTAAAATTTGAAAATCATTTTATCCTTTGTAGACATAAGACATATTTAGGCACATTTCTTTCATAAAGATTTTTTTTTTTTCTAGAAGAATTTTCATAAACTGAATCATATAATTTCGAAGTGTATTACATCATCATCTTTCAATACTTCAACCATTAAAAAATTACTCATTTTTAAGCAAAAAACAATCATTAAATTAATTTCTAAAAATCAACTTCATAAAAACTCTATATATTTTACAAGTTCATAAAGAATTTTATTATGAAGATAAATGCAATCTTCTATGAATTTTTTCTGACATTTTAAGCTGTTTAAATTCTCAGAGGATCCCAAGATTTCAGTGAGCCATAAAAACTTGGATACAGTTATGTTTAAATAAAAATCTTCGAGTATAGCAATCTTCCAAAAGTTTTGTTTTGACTTCTAAGAGTACTTGTAAACTCAATATGCAGTATTTCAAAAACATAGAATTTGTGTATTGCAAAAGCACTGTTAGATGTATAACATTATAATGACTAAAATTGAACTATCACAAAAACACAAAGTCAAACAAAACAGATTGGACATCCCACTCAATATCGAAGAAAGGGTAATAATTTAAATAAATCTGAATTAAAACTGCAATAATCAAAATACAAAATAAACTAATATGCATAATTTAATTTAAAACAAATATTTCACATGAATTAAAATTACTTCACGAAAATTAAGTTTATAGTTCTTGCTTCAGTGGAATATGCGCTTTTTTAAAGAGTAAAAAACGAAGAATCTAAGTCTATTGAAATAAATACAAAAAATATGAAATGAAAGACAAGAAAATGTTACGTACTACAGATACAGGGAACTCACACCTTCGTTCCTCAAAAGTAGAAAACAGAGTGAGAGAAACAATTTCAATACAAAAGAGCAGAAGACTCCCTCCCGTCACTGACCAATAAAACTTTCACTTCACTCCCATCCAACGAACCTGATTGGTCAATGCAGAAGATAATTGGAAACGCCGGCAGACACTCGTCGCAAAAGTGGAAGAAAAAAAAAAGCGGCTTCCAAAGAAAATGTTTAAAATAAAAAGAAAATTGCCGGTTAGAGATTTTGATATAAACAGATTCGGAACAGACGGAGTTAAAAAGTCGTTTCTACATAAATAAATCTAAATAAAACTTTTCATTGGTGGATGAGGAAGGTCATCGAACGTTTCTCAAAGAATGCTTTTAAAATGAAATTGATATTGGTCGGTGGTTTTTATGCATGTTTACAAAAAGGAGCAAATTACAAACATTAAGTATAAAAGGAGCATTAAAATTACAACATAAAAGAGAATTGTCTTATTTCACATTTTAAATGTATACTTAAAAAGCAATTTGGAATACTTCTTCAAAATACAGTAACAGATAATTATATTCTTTAGAAAGAAGATAATTAGTCTAATATTTCAAAAATTGTATAAACATTTTCAATAGACGCTTCTAATCTAAATATTCCCTGACCACGCAAAAGATTTCGATGGTTCATCACCCTACAGTGAAGTGCGGAATAAAGAGAATTAAATGCCTATTTCTCGCAGTCATGCCCGCTTATAACTTGAAAACGAATCAACTCACATACTTTCTTCACTGGTTTATGTAACTTAATAAGAATCAAGTTAATTGCTGAAAACACTTCTGGTTTTGTACCAATTTAATACATAAAAATGAAAATTCCAAAATACACCTCCAAGCTAAATATCTCCGGATTTATGCAATCAATATAGATGATACTTTTTCAAGCAAAGAGGCTAAATACAAGAAATATTTTAATATAAGCTTTATTCTAATACGCCTATCCACAGAACAATGGTAATTAAAATAATTGTTTTATCTTTCTGTAATTGCCACCTCTAATTCAAGACAACACATATAAAGCGTGAATCTCCACTTAACTTTCTCATATATTCATATTTTATATTTTTTACTACTGTCCACAATCTGTGTCAGGGAGGGAAAAAAAAGAATATTTTTATAAGCTTTCGCAAATTGTTCTTTCAAAAAACTTTCTTTATTTTATTATTGCTATTATTACATTACTATTTCAATACATATGCATATCAAATTTCTTTGAACTATCAGTTTCGTGTTGCAGATCATGGTTCTATGAATTATTGTTTTCCATAAGAAATTATGCTATGGAAATTTTAAATTGGAGTAACTCTATCTAGTTCATTATATTCCAGTTTTATACAAAATGTATATACACTTGAAAATTGTTGCGCCAACACCTCACAAGCACATACAGATGCAACATTATGCAAAAGTGTTCGAGATATTTTCAGAAAGTCTTAGAACGCGACTAAAATCTCGAAACCGAAAATCTTTGGAAAATACAATAGTTTGATGATGAATTAATTAGAAAATAAAGATCAAAAGCGCTTAATTAAGAATTTTGAAATTTCGCTGTAAGAAATACAAAAACACGACAGAATTGCTATTTGTATCTTTAAAGTCATTCCAATTTGAAAAAAATCTAATGTGAGCAATCCATGACTTTTCCTACAGACTGAAATTAATTTTCTTTCTTTGATAATGCATTAAATTGAGTTTAATGGCCCCAAATAACAAGGGTATTTATTTTTTATAACAACGAATTCGAAATTTAAATTAAATGTTTGACTTCATTTGGCGACTGATAACACTTTCAGTGATTCTTTTCGGCGTGAAAAATTACGCATAAAACAAGCATTTAATGAATACATTGCAGCATAATAAGTCCTTTTAGATTTTGACGATTTTTGCGAAATATTTCGCAAAAAAAGGAGGTTATTATTTTTATAGTACCAAAATCTAATCGGCAGCAGGGTAATCTACAAATGACTTAACACACCAAATTTTGTAGAATAACTTATCTAAAGTGGATACATTGCACGCACACACAGACGTCAAGCAGAAATGGTGCATTTGTATTCTAGAGCGCCTGAAGCGTGTAAATCCGAACTGATACTCCCATTTTGCGACAAAATGACGAAATATCATCATAATACTATCCCCTAACAAAACACAATTAATTTCATTTATTTAGTGCAATTTTATCAATTTCAAGATATTTTTATGGATTTACAAACATTTTTATCAATTTGGTGACATTTTAAAAATTCGCTAAATGTGTTACTAAGTAGAACGGTTGGTCTGACAGATAAATGCTAACGAAACACAATTTCAGTACTCTTTTCTAACAAAACAAAATAAATTTCATTGATTTGCGCCGTTTTTATCAATTCAGTGACATTTCCGTCAATTTGGCAACGTTTAAGAGAAGTTGCTAAATTAGCGATATCCCACCAAATTCCTAGCTCTGAATTTGCAGATTTGAATGAAACATCCTGATGATCCCGTTTGTATATACTAAATGAAAACACTAAAATTGTATTAGAAGATATATCCATTATACTATTTTTCTGTTTCAACAATAGGCTAAATGAATTTATTGGCTAAACACAATGAGTTTATTATATTAGTTAAACACAATATATAAGCTTGAAAACTCTTTGCCAAAATAAATGAAGGTGATGTACGCAGTCCGCAATTAATATAATTAAAAGAAAAATCAAACCGTTCATTTATAAGATATATTTTTATATCCATTTATTTATTATTTAAATCGAAAAAATAATAATAAACATTAACAAACACATTTAATTTAACTGAGTTGCCGAGCAACATGATATATCCTCATAGAATGCTAAAAATTAATTAACCATTTTGATTTCTTAATACTTTTCATCGTTGAGTAAAAGCTTGTGAAAAATAAACCATGGTGACAGATTTTCCATTTAAATTCATGTTTTCAAACAATTCATGATTTCAGAAAGTTTGGAGGAACCAAGGAGTTAGAGAGTAGAACTCCTAGGAAAAAGTTTTGGTTTTCATTAATATCTCGACTATCCCTGGTCTACGAAACTCGATACTTGGACTAAATTTAAGGGGGCCTATTTATAGCCTACCCACAAAATTTCATTACATTCGGTTCAGCCGTTCTCCCGTGATGATGAGACAAACAAAATTTCGTTTTTTACTAATATCTTGAGTACCACTGGTCGTAGCAACTCGAAACGTAGACTAAATTTTAAGTGGGGCTTATTCAAGGCTACCCACAAAATTTCATCAAATTCGGTTCAGCCGTTCTTCCGTGATGATGAGACAGACAGACAGATTTTCAATTTTATTTATATAGATAAATATTGTTTACGTAATACATACACTAACTGTTTGCCTTCTTTAAGAAACTAATTTTATTGTGATTTATTTTTAAATTTAAAAAAAAAATTACAAAAACATTAAGGGTTTTTATTTTTTTTTTTTGTCTAATTAAAATCAATCTCGACAGATATCAAGTCCCAGACGCACAGATACACACACAGATCATTAAAAACATGGTTAGTTCGTATTTAGAAATGCTCAAAACGTGCAGATTTATCAAAATTCAACAGTCGAGACCCCAAAAAAATTATTTTTGACGAGAAAATACATGAATTTATTACAAAGAACAGAGCAATAATCAATTTAGAAAATAATTTTCATAAATTTGAATGTCACTGTAGTTTTTCAGTGTGTTTTTTACAGTAATATAAAAAATGAATTAAATAATTAATGGCTTCATTCATTTACATAGCTTTTTAGCTTTCCAGACGTTATTTTATGCTATAAATTATTATTATTTTGAAAGAAATCCAGGGAAAATTAGTTTTTAAAAAAAAACTGATTTTATTTTCTTCATCGCCATGTAATTACTATATTTTTTCAGAATTTTTACCTTTTCAACATGTAGCCTGTAATTTGAATTTTGGGGGCCCTTTTGAACAAAGGCGGCCCCAAAATTATTCAGCCCCACAAAATTCCCCATTACATATACTATGTATTGAACTTACGCTCTGGAAAGTCAAGAGTATGAGATTGAAATCAAGATGAAAATTTTGAAGACGGAAAAGATAAAACTTCGAGGCTGGTCAAAGGAAACTCCAATAGGAAAAAAACTAAAAGATTAAGTAAAACCAGTAAATGATTCTCATTATACATTAAGCAGATAAAATTTCCAAATTGTATGACATTTCAAGTTTTGTTGTTTTACATGTAAGGTTTCCACTTACTTCTTGAAGAAAATTTAAGGAATCTTAAAAAACCTTTTATGGCGACTGTCAACAATTCACTTTGTGTGGCCTTCTCCCTTCCCCGAGCAACAAGCTTCAAAACTATTGAGAAATATGCATACAAATGCTTGCTTAAATGACACTGTTTGTGAATGTCACAACAGATTAAAGTACAAAGGGGGAAACATTTCTGTTTGTTAAAAAAAAAGGCTCCAATATTTCCAAATTATCTCCTTTTATAATTGCTGAAAAGCTAAAACCTGTAATGAGTTCTCAAAAACCCGAAGCAAAAATTCAGTACTTCAAAACACCCTCCAAATAAATATAAATAAAGGGTTTTCAATTACTTTTAAGAACCATTCTTACATGTGGCATATCCTAGATCAGGGGTCGGCAACCTGCGGCTCGCGAGCCGCATGTGGCTCTTTTGATGTAAAGTTGCGGCTCTCCAGATCCATACGAAAAAATTAATATTTTATTATCAAAACCCTTAAAAAATAAGAAAATACATTTTTAAGTACCTAATTTCTCAATAGCTTCTATTTTCATAATCGTTAATTACAAATCGCTACGCTTAACATGACCGTAATGAGATAAATTTGAACTATTGTTTTGTTCTTAGAGATGAGACTCCGTGACCATATTTATCTTTCAGCCAATTGAATTTCATTTCCGCCTCACCCAAACAGCCACCGTCTAGAGTCTAGACAACACGTCTAGGCTCTAGACGTGTTGTCAGTCAGTCATCTTCGGATGTCGCGGTCGATGTTACGTTGCATGTGTGTTAATTTAATCGCTTGCGGTTTCTGCGAGTCTATTCGCTTGTTGTTTCAAGAAGAATACGATTTAGAAGCGAATTATCTTCTCAAAGGTATGTACCCGTATAATATAATAAAATCAGTAACAGAATTGGATTACATATCTGAGGATCGTGTTAACGAAGTAATAATGGCAGATAAATTGTTTGCCGTTTTAGATAGCTAAGTAAAATTTTAAAAAATCATTTTTTGAGCTCCGCCGCCAGCATGGCATCTGGTAAAAAAAGAGACCTGAAGAAGAAAACCGAGAATTCAATCAGGATTGGATGGAGTCGTTTGCATTCATATGCAACACAGATGGCCTTCCGACTTGTCTCATTTGCCACGAAAAACTCGCACACAATAAGAAGTCAAATTTGGAGAGACACTTCACTACAAAACATACCCAGTTTACTGGTAAATATCCAACAGGTGACGCACGAAAAAAAGCTGTTGAAGAGCTCCAAAAAAACAACAACAGTCAAGTTCCATGCTAAGTAACTGGGCGCAATCTTCTAATAATGTAAATCTGGCAAACTTTGCAGTATCATTAGAAATTGCAAAAAGAGAAAAACCATTCACAGATGGTGAGTACGTCAAAGATTGTTTTATACGTGCATCTGGAGAACTGTTTCGTGATTTTAAAAACAAAGCAGAAATCATAAAAAAAATCAAAGATTTGCCATTATCTGCTAAAACAGTACAAGATAGAACTGCTAAAATGTCTTCAAATGTAACAGATATGCAAGTGGAAGACATTCAACTGGCTTCTGCCTTGTCACTTGCTATAGATGAGTCTTGCGACATAAAAGACACGGCACAAGTTACCCTTTTCGTCAGGTATATGTCGTCCCAAGGTCCAAAAGAAGAACTGCTAGGATTGCTACCGCTCTCAGGGCAAACTCGTGGAGAAGATATAGCAAATGCTGTGTAAAAATGCCTGGAAGACAATGGAATCGATATAAATAAAATCGTTTCTATAGCAACTGATGCAGCCAGAAGTATGACAGGAATACATAGAGGGGTAACATCAATTCTTCAGAAAAAAATAAACCACTAAATTCTAACGTTTCACTGCATAATTCATCAAGAAGCGCTTTGTGCCTAAACATTTCCGGCCGAAATAGTTGAGGTCATGAACTTGGTAATTAAGATTATTAACAGCATTTTGGCAAAAGCACTCTACCATCGCCAGTTTAAAGATTTCCTTGCAGAAATAGATAGCCAGTTTTCTGACCTACTTCTGCACAATAAAGTGCGATGGCTTTCCAGAGGTAACGTATAGCAGCGTTTTGCTTTGTGCTTGAGTGAAATAAAAATATTCCTCAATAAAAAAAGCATTGACCATCCCGAATTGGAAGAAGACAAATGGCTGCAAAAATTCGACTTCATGGTAGATACCACAATGAAACTAAATGAACTAAATCTAAAACTGCAAGGAAAGGGCAACCCAGCCTACACCTTGCTTGAAGAAGTAGTTTGTTTCGAAAAAAAAAGTACTTCTTTTTGTTGAAGAGATGGGAAGCGGTAAATTACTTCATTTTAAAAATCTGAAGCAATATCGCGATGAGACCAATGCAACTATTGACACGAATTACTTCAGCCTAGCTTTAAAAAACATGAAGGATGGATTCGCTGAGAGATTCGAGCAATTCAAAACAAACAAAAGTACTCTCGCGTTCATAGTAAATCCTCTCAACACAAATGCAAATGAGATCAACATTGAGCCATTTGGAATTGATGCTGGATCGCTCCAAACGCAATTGCTAGATTTGAAAAGGAAAGACTTGTGGAGTGGCAAGTTCACAGAACTCAAGAGCCAGTTGTAAGAGTTGGGGGTCCAGAAATGCATGCGATAGCACAAGTGGACAGCTCTAAAAGAAATTCCTAGAGTTGAGGCCCTCATATTCGGCGCATGGAATAGTCTTCCAGAATGCTACAGTGAGGTGAAGAAGTTGGCGTATGGAGTGCTGACGATCTTCTAGTCGACATATTCGTGCGAGTAAGCGTTCTCTAGCATGAATATAATAAAAAGTAAAGTTAGAAGTCAACTAACAAATAAAAATCTAGAGTCGTGCTTGAAACTTAAAATAACAAGTTATAAGCCAGATTTAATCAAACTTTCAAAAGGCATGCAAAGCCAATGCTCCCATTGATGTAACTATCTATATTTGTGTTTTTATATGAATAAATATTATTCCGTATTTAAAGCCGTTTATTTTAAATCAAAATCCAATATATATAAGCAAATACTATAATATTGAAACGAAAATTTTTAGTGGCTCTTTAAAAACTGGGAAATTTTGTAAATTGTAACTTTTGGCTCTTCCGTTTCAATAGGTTGCCGACCCCTGTCCTAGATCCAAAATAGAGCTATCGCATCCCACTCCAACCCTCAACTATTTACTTTTATTCCCCCCACCATTTACAAGTTTCATTCCTTCATTTTCAACTATTTTATTTTATCATATTTTCTATTACTTAACAAATGCAAAACTTTTCTACTGCAACGTTTTTCAATTAACAATTTGCTACTGGAGAAGGAAAGATAGCCTAGTTTCGGATCCAGGATACGACACTAGTAGGTGACAAGTAGCGTAAGAACTACGGTGGAACTTCATTACACAAATACGAATAAAAAATGCACTATATCACAATACAAAAGCATGGATGATCAAAACTTACCAGCACAGCACGCAAATTGATGCAAAAAAAATTCGATACAACCACAGAACAAGATGATGCTATAGCAACACCGAAATCCAATGCACGAATGCTCTCTCTCCAGAAAAAATACCACAACAAATCAGCCGAAAAAGACCACCAACGATACGCCCTCTGAACTTTTACTTTGCCATTTGTCAGCCATAAAAAGATAACAGCTCATCACAACACCTCCAATTACAAGGGGGACTGTGATAAAAACCGAAGACTCCACTGGTGAATGGGGAAAATAATTGCACGGGTCATAAAGTGGACAATGCCGGACAAAAGGTTGTAGATTCCCACTTAGCACGGTTGCAACTGTTACGAGATGGGGGTTAAAAAAGACCTTGGGGGTCCAGTGGGCAGTTCCCACGCCAGTTTCAGTGTACGTGAGAAGACGAATGTGAAGGGCATTTCTAATTTTTAACAAACGCTTGAAACGCCAATTTGAAAGCATGAAGGGAATTGGATTAGAAGTCTTCCCATTTTACAAAATGGTAGTTTTGTGGCAAAATATCGTATCGATGACAGCCTCAAAGATTCTAACTCGATTTTATACGCATCTATTTCATTTTCAACTATTTTATTTTATTATATTTTCTATTACTTATTAACAACTGCATTTCATTCATTTTCAAATATTTTATTTTATTATTTTTTCTATTACTTATTAACTTTATTTTCTTACTTATTAACTTTATTTTCTATTACTTATTAACTTTACTTATTTATTTTCTATTACTTATTAACTATTAAGGATTTTTATTCCCTTTTGCACGCTTATTTCGTATAGGCATGCGAATTTTCGGTAAAACAAAAACGAATCTATGTATTTATATTCCGAAGACGACGACATTTCGCGCTTGCTGAGTTCTGTAATCTACTAGGATGATTTTCATAATTATTTTTTAAACAAAATGTCTCGACCGACAGATTTGCTTAATATTTTTGAAAGCGAACTAAGCATGCTATATTTTGTTCGTATAAAATGATAGTATATTCGTATAAACTGGCAATATAAACTAATAGTATATTCGTATAAACTAGTAGTATAAAACTGATAGTATATTTTGACTAAAGCGAATATTTTTGACTAACGCAAGAAAGCATTCAAATTTTAATTACGACCATTAATTGAATTTAAAACTGTCCCATGCGTGTTCTCAGATTTTATTCGGCCACTTTTTATGATTTTAATTTTAAACAAATTATTTGAACCTGCAGATTCGCCCACTACTTTTGCCTAAATGGAGAACGCATCCAAATTTGAAGTATGGTCCGTTTGTCATCATTGCGTTCTTGGAATATACTTCTCCTATTTTTATAATGTTATTCACAAATGAAAGGTACCGACATGCATATTATTCCAAAATGTTTACCAAATTCAAGGACATATTTAAATTTGAACTATGATCAATCATTTATTGAATCACTCTGTCTCCGGCGTGTTCGCGGTATCTAAAACAACGCTTTTTAATATTTCGTGTTTAAACACAAGAAATTTATGGAGCTTCCATATGCTAGCAAGCGGTGTGTAAACTTCATTTTTGACTGAACAATTAAGAATTTATATTATCCTTTGCACACTTATTTCGTATAGGCATGCGAATTTTCGGAAAAACAGAAAGTGGTAGACTCCAGAACCGGAAGTTGAAACCCTTAGTAGCGACTTACCCTCGAAATTCGATACTGAATCCATATCAGTCATCACCTAAGCTATATAGCCAATCCTGAGAAATAGATATAAGGAAGATTCAATTTTTTTTTAATCGGAACTGACATACCTAAAGTTGGAAGTGGAAACCCTTAGTGAGACCCTAACTCTCACTAGAATGTAATGCTGAATCCATACCAATCATCACCTAAGCTCTCTCTCTATCTTTTGACGATTCTGAAAAATAAATGTTTCAGGTAAATTTTGTAACCGGAAGTTGAAATCCTTATTAGTCATCATCTAAGCCCTACCTACAGTTAATTTTAAGAAATATATGTTTCAAGGAAAACGAAAATTTTTTGACCGGAATTGGAAAAATACCAGAAGTAGAAATCCTTAACAACCCCCCCCCCCCCCTGGAATTTGATGCTGAATCCATATTAGTCATCATCTAAGCTTTATCTATAACTAATTCTGAAAAATAGCTGTCCCAGGGAAAACTTTTGAACCATAAGTGAAAAAAAACTGGCAATGGAAATCTCTACCAAATCCAAAATGTCCAGTTGTCATCTTAACTCTTTCTATAGCCGACCCTGAAAAATCAAGGGAAATGTAGAATTTCTTAATTGAAAGTGACATCTTGAGAACTGAAAGTGGAAATCTGCAGTGAGCCATCCAGTCCCTTCCAAAATGTAATGCTAAACCCACATCAGTCATTATCCAAACTCTATATAGCCAATCCTGAAAAACAGATGTTTGAAGGAAAATTTTTGAAGAAGAATTGGAAATGCTTAGTGAGTCACATTACCCACTCCAAAATTGGATGTTGAATTCATATTAATATCATCTAAACTTTATTTATAGTCAATCTTAAAAATAGATGTTTCAAGAAAAATGAAAATTTTTGAACCGGAAATGGAAACAAAACCAAAAGTGAAAATTCTTAGTGGGTCCACCTCCTTCGATGCTGAATCCATATCAGTCATCATCTAAGCTCTATCTATAGCAGATCCCGAGAAAAAGATGATTCAAAAAAATTAAAAAACATATAGATGGCAAATTGATTTGTAAGCAACAAAAAATTTTCATAAATTGGGTCTATATTTATCACAGCCTGTGTTTAGCGAAGCTTTGTCAAGTACTGTTTCGTTTAAATATTTAAAAATTAAAATTGTACTAACAAAAATATTGTATAATTTTAAATTTTAAAATAGTATTAAAAACAAAAGCCTAATGCTGTACTGAAAAAAGCATTTGTGATGAATGAATTATTTGCAGCGGATTCAGCAAGCCAATTTAAAAAATCTGATGTGGGCAGCACATGACTTTCCCTACAAGTACTTTGTTTCTTTCAATGCGAAATAAAGATGGACCAGATCCAGTGCCCAATATTTTAAACAGTGCAAAGTACACTGACATTGGCGCTTTTCTGGATGACAATATTTGAAATTATTTTTAAGTACCAAATTAAATTATATTTTGCGCAAATATAACTTAACAATTGAAATATTGCTAAGCAACTCCATTATATTACAATTTGTTAATTATTAATTCATCAATTTAGCGTCATGTCATAACATTAGCGTTATATTTGCCAATTTCGAGACATTTTCGTTGAATTGGCACTAATAAAAAGTCGCCAAACTGGCGATATTTCGTCAAATAAGTGCCGACGTTCGCCAAATTTATCGACAAGTGTTACATATCTGATAATACTTACTACTATTCATTTTAATGAATTTTTTTAAATAATTGAAAAACGTGCAATATCTCGAGAACGGTTCAAGCCAACGTTCCTAAGTTTATGCCATTTGCTTTAGAACAAAACGCTACGTATAAAATGATTATTTGTTTAACATTATTAAATATCCTGTTTTTTAACGATTTTTTCAAAAATACGTTCGAAAATTTGGAAGTCTTCTGAACGTTCGATCGCGTTAGAATAAATAAAATTCCAGTATTCACGGATAGTAATAATCGTATCAAATTACGATCGAAATACTCCATTCGTTCCTGAGGTATCGTTCACAGACTCGCGGGCACACACACATATATACAAACGGATCACCTCTAAAACGTTCGGTTCGGGTTCAGGGATGCTTGAAACGTGCTCTTCCGTCGGAAATTCGACCCCGTCAAATCCTTTTCCTATACATTATACCATGTATGAAGGGAAATTAAAAATATGATGCATTGAATTCAGATTTTCTCTACAAACTAACACAATTTTGATATTGTACGAAAATAAAACAAAAATTGGAGTCTTCAAAAGAGTCCCTCTCACAAAAAAGCAATTAGCTATACTTACCAATTGAAAGAACCACTCAAAATTGCATTCCAATAACTAAATTATTGCGAGATATATCCTACTTAGAGTGAAAAAAGTTTGTAAAATCTTAAAGAAGGCAATTTTGAAGTTCTCTGTCAATCAATTTCCCGTTAAGAATAAATAAATAAAACATCAACTCATTGGATAGTAATAATAAAAAATCTGATGTGGGCAACACATGACTTTCCTTATATAATGCAATGAATTTACTACTTTTACAGTTAAAAAAATGTTATTCTTATAGTAGATACTTATATTCTTTCCAAGATATTAAATTTTCTTCAATTAGTCGTCATTTTCATTGATTTAGAGTCATTTTTATCCATTTGGCGAGATTTTTGTTAAATTGGCAACAATTAAAAATGTCGCCAAGTTAGCGACATTCCGCCAAATTCGTCGCCAAAATCTGGACAAGCGTTATGGACGGAGAAATAAGTTATTCTTACAGCAGATAAATGACTATTGGCGTTCAAATACAAAAGTATTACTCAAAGTATCTTTTTTCATGAATGGAACGATCTAAATCCACGAGAATGATGTCACTCAATTTATCGCATGGTATTACATATGAAAAGTGAACATGTTTCTCAATAGGAAATATTTTTTTTTATTTTATATAACTTTTTGATAATTTTTTTTAAAAATGTGCAATATCTCGGGAACGGTTCGTGTTAGCGTTCTAACATTTATGTCAATCGTTTTCTAATGAAACATTACATAAGAAATGTCTATTTGCGTAACTTTATTAGCGGTTTTGATTTTTTGACGATTTTTTCAAAATTTCACTCGAAAATTTAGGGGGGTTCTGAACATTCGATTGCGTATAAAAACAATAGGCTTCCAGTGTTTACGGATTGTGATTTTTGTACCAAATTTGGTTCGAATCGGTCCATTCGTTCGTCAGTTATCGTTTCCACAGACTCACTGACACACACACACACACACACATACTTTCACACAAACACACACATACTCATACACACATACTTTCACATACACACACAGACACCACTCCAAAAATGTTTGGTTCGTGATGCTTGAAACGTGGTCTCCCGTCGAAAACTCGAATTCGAATTTTCGACCCCATCACAATGCTTTCCTTATACATTATGTATATAAGGAAAGTAATATGAGATTCTTTTTGCCGTATAGTATTAGGTCAAAAACGGTACATGTTGGTGTCTTCTAAATGATGCTATTCGTTTTTCAATTAAAATTAAAAAAAAAACTTACATAATAAAAGCAGATGTTTGTATATCTGTGTGTGTGTCGTCTGTGGAGGAAAATCTAAGTTTAGGACAGCTGCGAAATTCGGTATTTAGCTGAGTGCTCGGTACAACATACGTTTTCCTCAAGATTTTTTTTTTTTTTTTTTAATTCGAATTAGTCTTTTAGTTATGTTGATGCACGATTTTGTGCGATATTCACACGAATCGATTTCTTAGTAAGTTAAAAATATTATCACAGAGTTTACATCTTGACATCATCGGAAAGATCGAAGAACGTTTTTTTCAAACGATCTGAAATCTGAATACGTAAGACATTTCTAACATATTTATTTATTTACTTCTAACTACATCGAAATATGCAGTTTTTAGATTATTATCAGATACCTATTTCGCCGCATCCAAAAAAGGAATGAATCCGCAATTCTGTGGTTTGGCAAATATATGAGCGTATATCTTCGATTTAACAAGAAACAAAAAAATTTTTATTACTCTATTTTTACTTTCCCTACATACATAGTATAATGTATAAGAAAAGTATTGTGACGGAGTCGAAAATTCGAATTTCCGATGAAAGAGCATATTGCACGTTTTTCAAATAAATGTATCTAAAAAATACATAAAAATGAACAGTAGTAAGTATCATCAAATATATAACACTTAGAGGGAAATTGGGCGACTTATTTGGCGAAATATCGCCATTTTAACGCAATATCGCCATTTAAAAAACTTAAAAATGAACAGCAGTATCATCAAATATGTAACACTTAGTGATAAATTTGGCGACTTTAACGACTAATTTGGCGCTATATCGCCAACTTGGCGATTTTTTTTTAATGTGGTGCCACATTGACGAATTAATAATTAACATATTTTAATATAATGGACTATATTGCTTAACAAATGCTAACAATATTTCCAATTGTCAAGTTATATTTGCGCGAAACATAAGTAAATTTAAAATATTTTTTTTACATATTGTCATCCAGTAAAGCGCGCAATGCCAGGGTACTTTTCCACGTTAAAAACATTGAGCCGTAGATCTTGTCCATCATTATTTCGCATTGAAAGAAGTAAAGTACTTGCATTCTGTAGAGAAAATCATGTGCTGGCCACATCAGAGCTTCCCCCTCCTTTCAACCCCCAAACAAAATCATAAAAATTTTGATTTTCGGTACCACTGGAAAAGGGTTTCATTTCACATTTTCGACAATTGTTACGTAGTGGACCGGACGTTGCTATAGGGTGGAAATTTTTTATGCTTTTTTGTGCACATAGTTGCGCGCGACTATACCTGCATTGAAATTAAAGGATTTGGATTGAAACGAGGAAATGATTTTCGCTCAAAACAGGCGTTTCGAAAATGGAGTGATGTTATCTGTATTATCTAAGTATCGGGCGCTTATTTACGCTGGATAATCCGTTCTAGTTACGCATAAATTATATTTTTAACGCAATAAGTTTCTATGATATGTTTTTCCATATTTCAGAAAACAGAGAACTATCAACTGCAATTTTTTGAAAATCAATAGCTTTACGCATAGTCGCCCATAAAACTTCTCCCAGGAGGTTCAAGGATAAAATGTACAACATCGATTATTTTGATGCTCTACTTTGTGATCTTGAACGTCCAAGTGCCCCCTTTTGCATTCCCTTGTGAGCGCCAATGTGAACTGAACAAATCAAATCACACCCAATTCCACCTGGGATTGCATCTCTCAATTTCTTCCGAGACTACGGGAACACGATGCATTCCCAGAATGTTCGTTCTCTTGTGAATCTACCTTGTTCCGAGAAAGTGAAAATGACGACAGAGAAAAAACTTTAGAAACAAGCTTTTAAAACAACTTTTTAAAACAGCAAAATCGAATCCAGCGATACACAATAAGTCGGAAGCGGGCAAATGTACGAAACCGCCGCGAGTGCTGGCTATAAAACTATCTATGCTGAGGAAGATGTCGCCGTTTCGTCCCCACGGAAAAAAAGCTGATCGTTTTACGACGTAGTTAAATCACAAAGAAAGACGCCGATGACTGGCGAGAACTGATTTCACACGGTCCGTCCTGAAGTCTGCCTCTCGCCTTCCTTTCACACTCGTTTCCCTTCCGAAAATTTTTCTACGGCCCCGAAAATCAGTATTGCCACCCACACATAATAATATAGCGGTACAAATCAGAATTTGTTTCGCCGAAAACGGGCGAGATTATTTTTGACGAAAGAACAACAAATTGTCTTTAAAGAAGGAAACTTCTATGCAAAATTTTAAACTTGGAAAAAATTTAATGAAGAATTTATTTATCTTTTATGAATTTCCTCCTCAACACGAAGGATCCGCTGAAGCAACGATGCCCAACCTTTATTTACCCAAATACTCAATGACTGTCCATTTCACTCCATTCTGTCCTTTGGCCTTTACATATTATTCAATCGTGACTTGTGCGGAAAAGAAAATTTAATATCTCGAGAACGGCTCATGATAACAACTAAACAATAATAGGGGAAAGTGGGGGTGGGGTGGTCACAACAGATTCTGAATTTAAGCAGAAACAATTTTATACAATTCACGTGTATTGAACTTTCACTGAAAAATCTGGAAAATAATCATTTTAACAGACGCAAATTTTAGAGGCTTCTTGGGCAACAAAGGCTTAAAACGAACATCTACAGCAAATTAAAATCATTACAAACAACAGTCTCTGCAAAAAAAGCAATTCCATCGGGTGTCCGTCCCAAGATAATTACACCAATGAAGAATTCTAGAGCTTTACGTTGCATATGACATCACATACTGAAAACGAAGTCAAACATTGGACTCGCTTTTAATTTATTTACAACAATGTGTAATATAATATCCTTTTATGTTGTGGCTACACAGACAGTGATTGAGTGTTGTCTTTTATTATAGTAAGATATCCCATGAATTAACCATTTAACCGTGCCTCACTAGTAACATGCTAACTACTAGAAAAATGCTTTTATTTTTTCAATACATTTTTTGAGGAAAAAATTGTTTTGTTCCGAGTGCCTGAATACTAAAGCGTTGGACTAAAGATACTAATATGATAGTAAAGCATCGGATACTGGCTCTGGGTACTAATGATGCAACTTTCAGTCAAAAATCGTGCATTGGATAATATTTCTAGCATTTCAGAATTTCCCTGATTAACTGAAAATTCTTCTGAAACAGTCTTCAGAAAGCCGCAATATGATTTAATAGCAAGTTCCTATTTAGTTGTACCTTTTCCATTTGAGAGTGACACTTTATCATTCTTTTGGAAATAAATAGCTGAAACAGTTAGATGATTTTTCTGTTCTTAATTCATTATAACAGGTGCTTTACTAACAAATTATTTCACATTGGCCTTCCGTTTCCACGTTGTGCACGCTCGGTTTCACACGGGGGAAATTATATAAATTTCCTATATTTTTAGAAGGGACTAAAAATATTTTCCGCTTATGACAGTGTTCCGTTTCAAGCAGATTTGACTGTACTATAGTTACGCCACTGTTTATACGTAACAATGTTTTCATAACATTTTTTTTTCAATTTTCACAAAATAAGTGTTCAATAAATTTGAAGACCTTCCCTTCATCCATTCACCAAAAAATCAATGTCTCGACTTTCATCGATTGAAGAAATAATAATACTAAATTTCATTCGATTCTCTCAATTGTTTGATAGATATCATACGCGCATACAGTCACATAGATATCATTGAAAAAAGGGTCGATACGCATTCGTCAATGCTCAAACTATATAGATCCTTCAAAAATCCAAGAATCGGGCAATTTTGACTCCCCCTCCCCATAACAATACTTTCCCCTTTTACATATACAGTCAGCTCCGCTTAATCGGGCAACGGATATTCGAAATCCTCGCTTATATACATAGAATATTGTGGAACGGAAACGAACCCTGAGGGTTAATGTTAAACATGCCCGTTTTATCGCATAACAATCCCCGGTTAATTGCATAAAAGCTGAGACACCAATCTCGTGGATTTTAATTTCAGTGTTGAAAGATAAATCGCTAAACTTGACAAAGGTTTTCCGTATGTAGTTTAAAAGGATAATAAATAGGTAGAACGTATTATGTATATAGAAAATAATGTATTATGTAAAGTTTTATAAGATTCAGCATATATAGTATACCAGCAAAGTCCGCGTGCTTCGTGCGATACACCCGTCCACAACGAACGGCCACTCATGAAAAACAGGAACTGGCAGCCACCAATTAACGCCCCCCCCCCCCCATCCGCTCCTAATATCCACAGACACATGCGATCCATAAACCCCTTGCATTCAATTTTACTATTTATTAAGACTCCCTATCAAAACATACATACTATAGCAACCCCAACATAACACAATTCATTTACGCTCCCCTCTATAACAAACCAATTTATGAAGTTTAACACCTCAAGCTTTTTATTTCAAATTTTCAATTTCTAATCATATGGAAGAAATTTAGAAAACTCTATTCTACTAGATTTCACTCTAACTTTAAGGGGTCATAATTCAGCTCCAACCAATCTATATATATAAAGAAGAAAACTATGTATGTATATATGTATGTATGTATGATCCAACATCACGGGAGAACGGCTGAACCGAATTTGATGGGTAGTCTTGAAATAGCCCCACTTAAAATTTAGTCCATGTTTCGAGTTTCTACGACGAGTGGTTCTCGAGATATTAGTGAAAAACCTTCGTTTGTCTCATCATCACGGGAGAACGGCTGAACCGAATTTAATGAATTTGGTGGGTAGCTTTAAAATAGCCCTCCATAAATTTAGTCCAAGTGCCGCGTTTCTAAAACCAGGGTTGTCGAGATATTGATGGAACACGAAACTTTTTCCTAGGAGTTCTACTCTCTAACTCCATGATGCCCAACGGAAAAGGTTGGAAATCGTTGGTTTTAACATGAAAGTCAATTAAATCTCTTGAGTTTTGTGGGAATTTATTGAATGTATTAGTCCCTTTTGAAAATCGCAGGTTTGAAATATGAATTTAAATGGAAACTATCACCATGGTTTATTTGGGCGCGGTAGCCCATTGGTTAGCGCGCTGGGGTTGCACTCGGTAGGCCCGGGTTCAATTCCAGCCACTGCCAAAACTGCCGCCGTGTTCATGCGGAGTACGATCACGTTAAACATGTGGGTCCGAAAGTCCTTCCGAGAGGTTGGTGGTAGGGGAAGGAGGGTACTGTCCCTGTGGATGCCTCCCCCACTGGGTTCCGGTCTAAATTGGGTGGCACTTCCCGATCGTCCAAACAGTTACCTTACACCTTTCTGGTAGGTCGGACGGTCTGGGTTTCAACAACAACCATGGTTTATTTCTCACAGGCTTACTCAACAACGAAAAGTATTAAGAAATCACAAGACAGATCAATCATGCAAGCATTGATTATGAAACACTTTCCAACTTTAATTTTATTTAAACATCTCTAAAATGCGATACATTCAGCGGTAATATATCACAATACTGCAATAATTAATTATATTTGAAAATTTAAAACTTCATCGAAAAAAACGAACTTGATTCAAATGACGTCATCGAAATATAAATCGCCTGGCTCTCTGTTGAGACCCAGACCGTCCGACCTACCCGAAAGGTGTAAGGTAACTGTTTGGACGGCCGGGCCTGGCTCTCTGTGTAAAAGCAGTAAATATGTCATTCATACATTTTTATTTCATTCATCACAGTACCACAATAATTTATTCTACTTAATAACTTAAAACCATGAAGGCCAAAGTAATTTAACTTCATGCATAAAACTTCATCGAAGAAGTATGCCATTAAATCGTCTGCTTCTCTATGTGAAATAAATGAATGTTTCATCATATCATCTATATTGCAGACTTGAGCAAAATAATTTTGCGTTAAAGAAATTCAGCAATTCTTATACAACTCATGTTACAGCCTAATCAGTTTACATTCTCCATAAGTAAAAATTAAGTATCGTTGTAGAAATAATCAAAGTTTGATGGTCATTTAACTCAAATATATTGTAATTGTGCTGTTTCAGAATACAGATGCGCAGAAATTAAGCAAAAATAAAGCGGCTTAAGATCGGATACGACACTATATATAAATTAAAAATAATTTTAAAAATCACGATTTCGACACAAGATGAATGCCATATTTTATTTTGAAGTGGGTCACGTGATCTCTTCATATAATGGTCGCGTGGTCCCTTCATATAAAGGGTTTAATTGTTATTTAAAAAACTAATGAATATATTTTGCTGAACATTTTTTTTATATATTTTATGGGACAATTTGAATATTTCTTAAAATTTTCGAAACAATTTGTGAATTTTAAATGTATGTATTTCATTTTTTCAACCCGGGTTCAATCCAAAACTAATTGGGTGATATTATTCATTTATATTCCCATAGGTCCCACAGACCGTCTGAACAACATACTAAAATTTTATTTTGGTAAAGTCATTTTTACGGCAGCTAACGGACAGACAGACAGACAGAATGAACAAAGTCATAAACACTATGTTGTAAAGTGTTAAAAATGGTTATTTAATTATCAGCATTTTATGAGGAAGATTTTTTTTCTTATGCAGCTATGGCTTATATAATGCAATATTTTCTTTCTTACATAATGCAATGAATTTACATCTTTCACAGTGAAAAAACAATGTATAAGATTCACGGCCCTATGTTCCGGTGTAATTTTTATCACAGTTTTGCATAGTAATCCCGAACAACGCCGGGTAATCGCTGCTAGTTTATCTATAAACCACAGCCACCTTTATCTAGATAAAGGTTTAAACAAAATAGCATTAAATGCATTGTTTAAAACGTGAATTTAAAGATAAAACAGGAAGCCAGCCACTCAACTCCATGATTTAAATATTCACATTCTGAATTTTAAAATTGAGAAGAAAGACTTCTCAATATTAACTTTCCTATTCAGCTGAATTATGGAGGTGGCCTCATCACTTAATGTTAATAGTAGACACTTTAAATACTTCCTTAAAGAAAGCAGGCATGTGAAAATTAGGTGACTAAATTGTTTCGAGGTCGTTCTACAGCCCTTTTCTTCAGGCCAAAAAGCTGTCATCTCTTAACAACCGCTAAGGAAGGATGTTCGCTCTCTTCTTCTGGCCAAAAAAAGTTTTTTTGCACAGAAATAGAGGGCTATAAATCGCCCTCGAAACAATTGTAGTCATCTAATTTTCATATGCCTGCTTTCCTTAAAGAGGTACTGAAAGTTTTATTCTCAAAAGCAGTAATTTTACTTATTGTAATGTTAATAGATTTGTTAAATGTTTCACTCATGTCGCTTTTAGTCAGTCAGCTTATTTAATTTACTTCATTTCTTTACTTAAATCCTTTTTAATTATATATATATACGTAGCATTTTTGTGAAATTTATTCAAAAAACGTACAACATCTCTTGAGAACTGACATTTATTTTCTAATAAGTGCCATTTGTTTTCTAATAATAAATTACATATATAACTATTGAGAGACTATTATTTAACGTGACTAACTGTTCTAATTATTTTATGAATTTATCAAAAATTTTATTCAAAATTTTTAGAAGCTTCCCAATGCTAGATCGCATTATAAATCAATAGAAGGATTCCAGTAATCAGATTGTGATAATCCTACAATATATCTCTAGCATTGGTCCATTTTTTCTTGTTTGGATATCGTAACCAGGGGCACAAATGCCTTATTTAAAAACGTTCCATTCGAGTTCAAGTTTGCTCAAAATCTGTAAATCCCCCCCAAACTCAAATTCCAGTTTCTGCCCCGTTACGATATTTTTACGACACATTGTAATGTGTATATAAGGAAAGTAAATAAAAATACCAATATGATTTCAAAGACTGAAAAACTTAAATACATTTCAAACACAAAATGCAATTTCTGTATTTTACTACTCATCACGTTTCCAAAAGCATTTTGTATTTTCTAAAATGGATAAAATAAATATGGAAAATAATTTTATGTAAAATAGAGAAAATATATTTAACTTTGGGACATAAATATCTTTTATTTTATTACTTTCCCTGCAATACATGGTAATGTATAGGGAAAGTATTGGAATCATACCGAAAATCGTAACTCAAGTTTTCGACGGATCTACACGCTTCGGGACCTCTAGAATACGAAAAAACTATTTTTAGCGAGACGTCTGTGTGTGTGTGTGTGTGTGTGTGTGTGTGTGTGTGTGTCTGTGCAATGTATGTATCTACTCTAACTCAAAAATTAATAGACGAAAACGATTCCGTAAAAAAATAACCTGCTTCTTTTTTGCCCGAAATGGCCCGCAAAAATCGTCAAAATCTGAAATAAAAAACTATGTATTCACAAATATACCCATTAAATGCTTAGTTTTATACGTAATTTTTAACGATAAAAAGAGTAAGACCAACCTCATTATACTAGAATAAGCCGTTCTCGAGATATTTCAGTTTTTTCGCATTTTCTCTACGCCACCTTTAAAAATGCGTCCAGTTGCCAAATGAGAACGAAATTAGAATTAAAAGCGAATTAAATTGAATTAAAATATGGAGAACGTGAATATAAGTCTGCAGAGAAAGTCATGGCTGCCCACATCAGATTTTTACTTAGTATTCGATTGCGTTTAAAAACAATAAGCTTCCACTATTTACGGATTCTGATTTTTGTGCCAAATTTCATACGAATCGCTCCATTCGTTCGTGAGATATCGTTTCCACACACACAGAGACAGACAGACAGACAGAGAGAGAGAGAGAGACATACCTTCACACACACACACACAGACATCACTTCAAAAATGTTTGATTCGTGATCAGATTGCTTGAAACGTGCTCTCCCGTCGAAAACTCGAATTCGAATTTTCGAGCCCGTCACAATACTTTCCTTATACATTATGTATATAAGGAAAGTAATAAGTTCGGTGCAAATTCAGTGTAATTTCAAATAATCATCCGTGTTATTTTGTACGATTAAACTCGCTTTAATGAATTATGAAAGCAATAAAGAGAAAATGAATTTGAATCTGTATGGAGAATTATGAGCTGCCTACATCAGATTAACAAGCATACATTACTTATTCTTTTATTTAAAAAAATTATTTCTTACATATGTCAAATAACTTGAATAGCTTGGAAAGACAAAAATATTAAAACTAAAACATTCAATAATCTGGATCGCACTTCCATTACAGATGACAGCATCTACAGGCCAGTTTCGCGCTTATGCGTTCGTCAGGATGGAATGGCCGACATCTGCAAAGACAGCAGGAAATCTTGTTCTGTGCCACAATTTTGTAAATCTCTATAAAGCCCGACAAACTCGCCTAAGCTGGATCTCTTGTGAAGAAATTTAAAGCTCACTGCGTGGTAAAACTGAATGTGTCGATCTCCACTGAGATTCGCAAAATTGTGGCTCGCAGCAAGTGTTCTTTTTCTACGACCCAGACCGTCCGACCTACCAGAAGGTGCAAGGTATCTGGTTGGATGGTCGAGAAGTGCCACCCAATTTAGACCGTAACTCAATGGGGAGGCATCCAAAGGGACCGTAATCCGTTCTATACCGACTTAGGACCGGATATTATTTAATGTGCGGAAGAACTTAGGACCCACATATTTAATGTGCCCGTACTTGTCAGAGTGCAATCCCTGCGTACCAAACACTGTCTTTTACACAATCTTTTATTTTAGATTTTGACTATTTTTGCCGACCATTTTAGGCTCACATGTGACTTACCTACCAAATTTTGTAAAATTTGGTCCATTAGATTTTCAGTGGATACAGGCAATTTTTGCGGACAATTTTGCAAAGAAACGCAGGTTCTTTTATCTCGAATTGTACCAAAATCTTATCAGCACCAGGGTCACCCCCAATGGACTTACCAAATTTTATGAAATTCGGTCCATTAGTTTTTGAATTAGAGTGTATACATACATTGCGCAGATACACACACAGACGTCACGCTAAAAATAATTTTTTCGTGCTCTAGAGACCCCAAAATGTGTAGATCCGTCGAAATCTCGAGTTGTGATGTTTGGTATGATTCCAATATTTTCCCTATACATTACCATGTATTGCAGTGAAAGTAAAAAGGAAACTTTTAAAGAATGTCTACGAAATATTAAAAAAAAAAAAAAAACTTAAGTACGAACTCTGAAAAAAAAAAATACATCTTTTTTTTGCATTCTGATAATAAAATGCGATACGCATAGAACTAAACAACATGGAATATGAATGTCTGAAAAAATCGATTGGAGAATTATTGAATTAAATTAAGAAATTCTCAATTACATTTTTTATATGTATCAATATTGTATTGTACGACAATTGTCCTCTTCTATACATATACTATATATTCCAGGAAAAGTACAAGCAACAAATCAAAAGATAACCATCCACAAAACCTAAACAAATGTTATCCCATCCAGTAAAAGTGGAAACCGAAAATCCCCACCCGTGGAGGAATGCATAACAAGGCAATCGGCAAACAAACGAAAGTGATTCCTTTTTGCCGACGGGGAAGTTGACACGGGGACATCAAGACAGATTAGGCGTTGATAACTACAAAGGCCCCCCACAAAGCCGGTCGCGAAGAGCTAGCTACTCCTGCAAGGGAGGGTCGTCCGTCGGGGGTTGTAGAGTCGTAAATGAATAATAGGGGATTCTTTTCAGATAAATCAGGGGTGGCCCATGACTTGAGAACGTAGTTAGAAATTAGCCAGAGGGGGCAATGCTTCTGTTCGTTCTCACACGTGGCCATGTGACAATTCTTGGAGGTCCAATATAAGAAATAATCGTGGTATGGCTGTGGTCAGAAAAGAATGCCAGTGTTTTTCGACCGCGGACCAAAGTCCGTGAAGTAATTCTGGGAAACCACCAAGATTGGGAGAGAAATACATTTTTAAAATAAAATACGAACATACTTTTGGAACCAACATTCGCGAAAAATATAAAATATGTGTACTTGCCTTTCACAAAATATATTTGTCCTCGAAAACGGAAATACCAAATATTACTTCTTTAAAATTTTTACTTTCCATACAATACATAATACAGAGGGTGTTTGTTCACACATTTTTGCAACGATTTTGAAAAAATATATATATAAACAAAGATAACAATTTTATTCCTAATATGTTCAATCTGATCTTTTGTTGAACTATCATATTACATCTTGATTTCCAAGATAAAAGAGCTTTTCTTAAAATATCAAGGTTGATTTTGTTCCACTCCTCCACCACAATCTTCAAGAGTCCATTAAATGTTTTGGAATGTCGCGTATAAAAAGCTTGTTGTAAAAGTCCAAATGCACAGTAATCCATAGGAGATAGGTCACAGGACTTGGGTGGGATGCATTTAAACGGATTAGCCTCAATTCCGGTTTCATTTCTCATAAAATAAATATAGCAGTAGATTTAGAGGTATGGCTGGTAGTCTTATCCTGATGGAAATTGTTTGAAGATTGTTTGGGTAAAGTGGTGAATCATGGGTAAAGTATTTTTTGAAAATAGGTGTTAAAACATATTTCTGATAGTAATCCGAGTTAATTTTGACATTTTTTTCTACTTTCCTTATTTTAAGTTTTCTGTTATAAGAGAATCCAGCAATAACCATAAAAACCTTTAGCAAAACTTTCCTTGTTTTCTCTGAACCAACCTTTGTTGGGTATGCATTTTTTACCTTTTTCCTAGTCAAATGTAAACGTTGACGTTTCTTTCCTTTTTTATTAATTATGTCACTTAATTTACGTGTGGCCCACGACCCTACCGTGCTGAAAACACTGGTTCTCGTCAGATCACCGAAGTCAAACAGCATCGGGCGCAGTTAGTACTTGGGTGGGTAACCACCTGGGAACACCGCGTGCTGTTGGCACATTTCGGGCGCGGTAGCCCGGTGGTTTGCGCGCTGGATTTACACGCTGCCACAATTGCCGCCGTGTTCATGCGGAGTACGATCACGTTAAACATGTGGGTCCGTAAGTCCTTCCGAGAGGTTGGTAGTAGGCAGAGTTGCCGGATTTTAGCCAGACCAAAAAAAAGCCGGCTGGCTTTTTTGGTTTTAACCGCTTAAAAAAAGCCGGCTTTTTTTTTTAAAAAAAAAAAGGTGGTTTACAGCCAATTCACATTAAATTTGCATTACTTTATCTTTGATGCACTCTTAAATGTTTTTTACTAAAATGTTTATAAACTTCTATTAAATATTACCAAGTACACAGGATTTTATAACCAATAGAAAAATACTATGAAGGTAATATGTTTAAAAGAAAAAATATATATACAGTGAGGAGAATGCATTAAATTAGACACCAAGTTGGTGTTTTGAAAGCCTCTGTTACATAATGCATAGCTCTACATTACATATAAACTACACATTTTAAAGACTATAATTAATTAAACAGACAAATCCTTCTTTATAAAAAAACTTCCTTATAATTAACCATCTAGCTAGCTAGCTCAAGCACTACATCACTTTGATCTAAACCAAAACTAAACACATGTTCTTAATTTTATTTCACTTCAGTTTAGTAAAAGTGCTTCTTTTTCATTTCATTTCAGTGTGATGTTTTGTTTCAGTTTTAATTGGCTGTAAAGATTTGGGTTTGGGATTACATAATAGAATGTTCAATGTTGAAAAAGAAATTTAGAAGATAATATTTGAAGAAATTTTGGTGCATCTAAGTTCAGAACAAAAGAGTGAGCAATCAAAAAAGGTTCTCAAATTAAAACTTGTTAAAATAAATTTTCGAAAAGCTTGATGCTATTCAAAAGAATTGTTCATGCATATGTTACTCCTAATACTGTTTTCAAAAGTGATAAATAGTGTTTTTAACACTTTACAACATAGTTGAAAAGTGTTTATGACTTTGTTCATTCATTCTGTCTGTCCGTTAGCACGATAACTGCCGTAAAAATGACTTTATCAAAATGAAATTTTAGTATGTTTTTCAGACGGTTTGTGGGACCTATGGGAATATAAATAAATAATATCACCCAATTAGCTTTTTATTGAACCCTTGTTGAAAAAATGAAATGCATTGAACCCCATGGGACCTAATTTTTCCAACATTTTTTTAGGCAAATTTAAAATTCACAAATTGCTTCGAAAATTTTAGGAAATATTCACATTATCCCATAAAATATATAAAAAAAAATTCAGTATAATATGTTAGGTAGTTTTTTAATTAAAAATTATTTAATATAGGGAGAAAAACAAATTCAATTAAATTCTGACTTTTGGGATATCCTCCAGAAAGAAACAAGAAAGATCAATCATGCTTAAAACATTGATTATGAAACACTTTCCAACTTCAATGCAATTTTATTTAAACATGTCTAAAATGCAATACATTCCTTGGTAATATTTTAAAACTTATCACAATACTACATTAATTTATTATATTTGAAAACTTAAACCTTCATCGAAAAAAATGAACTTCATTCAAATGGCGGCATTGAAATATAAATTGCCCGGTTTAAACATCTCTAAAATGTGATGCATTCCTCGGTAATAATTTTAGAATTATCATAATACATACTACGATAATTTACTATACTTGAAAACTTCATCGAAAACAACTGAAATTCATTCAAATGACGTCATAGAAAAAAATAACATGCCTGGCTCTCTCTATAAAAGCAGCATTTCCTTCATAAATAATTTCCCATTCATGTCATTCATCACAATACTATAATAATTTATTTTATTTAAAAATTAAGACCATGGAGCTACAAGTAATTAAACTCTATGCGTAAAACTTCATCGAAAAAAATCGTCCTTCTCTTTGTAAAATCAATGAATATTTCATTCATATCAGCTATGCAGACTCCATGAACTAAAGGATTTTGTGTTAAAGAAATACAGCAATTCTAATAAAACTCATTCTCCATATTTTGCTGTTTACATTTTACATAGGTGAAAAATAGGCTTCATTGTAGAAATAATCAAATTTGGATGAGCATTTAAACTCAAATATATTGTCATTGCGTTGTTTCAGTATGTAGATGCACAGAATTCAAGCAAAAATAAAGTGGTTTTAGGATGGATACAACATTCAATATGAATTAAAAAGAACTTTAAAAATCACGATTTTGAGACAAGATGGATGCCATATATCATTTTGAAGTGGGTCAAGTGATCTTTTCATATCATGGTCACGTGATCGCTTCATATAAGAGGTGTTATTATTATTTTAATTTTTATTTAAATAACTACTGAATATATTTCGCTGAATTTTTTTTTAATAAATTTTATGGAACAATTTGAATATTACCTAAAAGTTTCGAAGCAATTTGTGAATTTTAAATCCGCTTAAAAAATGTTTGAAAAATTAGGTCCCATAGGGCTCAGTGTATTTCATTTTTTCAACCCAGGTTCAATCCAAAACTGATTGGGTGATCAGTTTTGGATTGAACCTACAGATTGGGTGAAGGTCCTACAGACCGTCTGAACAACATACTAAAATTTCATTTTGATTAAGTCATTTTTACGGCAGTTATCGTGCTAACGGACAGACAGACAGACAGAATGAACTGAACAAAGTCATAAACGCTTTTCAACTTTGTTGTAAAGTGTTGTAAGTGCGGTGATTTTAACATTGGAAGAATTATCGCACTGGATTATAACACTAGAAGAATTATTTGAAAACGATTCTCTCAATGGTGGAAGACCCGAAGCCCTTTTAACATGCACGACATCGTTCGAATGTTTGTTCACTTTGTTTGTATTGCACAGTGTTTTTAATCAATGCAATACTCTCTCAAAGCATCTTCAGTCATCTTATCTTAATTTTCAGACTGTGCAAGCTTTGGTTAAAGCTACTATTGAAACTGTTAGTTCTTTTCGCACTGATGCATATTTCAATTAAGTGCGGAGTTTTGTGACAGAACTTTGCGAAACAAATTCTTATTCTGGAACAAACTGAAAAGGAGTAAAAAAATTCCAAGCGAATTCGGAGGCGCTGAAAAAAATCCCCATGATGATGTTAAATAATATCACAGAATCAATATTCAATATGAAATTATAGATTCAGTATCTAATGAAATTGAGACAAGATTGAATGAGAACAATATATCTGTTTTGTTTGCCCTTAGTTCAGTATTATCCGGATCAGATGTCGAAAAAGAAAAAGAAAATGTTTTAACCATATACAAAGTATATAACTTTCAGAAAGAAGAATTGCTATGTGAAGAATTCCGACTGTTTTATTCAAAACAGTAAACAACAATTTTTATGTTTATTTCAAACACAGACAATCTCAATTTTAAAAGTCGCCTGGATTATTTTAAAGAGCAGAATTTAAAAAATGTGTTTTCTGTTATAACATTATTAGTTAAATTGTTTTTGACTGTGCCAATCAGCTCAGCCAGTTGTGAAGTCTTTTCCGTGTTTCAGGAGGATAAAAAATTATTTTCGAAATACAATGTGACAATAAAGATTTTCATCTTTAGCTGTTTTACCTATAGAACAAGATATACCACTGGATTAAGATGATATTGTCACAAAATTTTCTCTTCTTCCAGACTCTAGAACCGGTGTTTAAAACTTCAATAAAAAGTCAATAAATATAAATATTTGTATTTAGAAAAATTATGTTAACAACAATTATGTTAACACAATTATGTACAAAAAAATATGTTAACAACAATTTTTTTTTCTCAATATCAATTCAATTTTGTGATCCCCCTCCCCCCCTGTTAACAAACATTTTATTTATTCCATATTGTGGATTTTCATACATACAAATCTCACACCCCCAAATGAAATGCTGAAATGCCGCTCCTGATATGGTTGTCATTATTATTTTAATTTCTATTTAAAAAACAACTTGACATATTTTGATGAAATTTTTTTACACATGTTATATAATTTAAATATTTCCTAAGTTTTCAAAACAATTTGTGAGTTTTAATTCCGCTTAAAAATATTTGAAAAATGAGATCCTATAGAGTTCAATGTATTTCATTTTTTCAACCCGGGTAAAATTCAAAACTAATTGGGTGATACTTTGGTGTTCTTTTACATTCCCATATGCTCCACAGACGGTCTCAACAACATACTAAAATTTCGTTTTGATAAAGTCATTTTTACGGCAGCTAGTATTTTTACAGCAGTGTTAAAAAACTAATAAATATACACGCTATTATGAAATAACTGTCAAGGATAGAAGGTTAGGAGCAGTGCCTAGGAGAGGATATCCCCCTCCCCCCCCCCCCCACACACACACGCACTTTAAACTTCCACCACACAGAAAAAAAATTATAAAAAAATGAGTTTAGATAAAGTTTAGATCAATGTGGAGTTTGAAGGGGGAGGGAGGGGGGGTTATCCGAAGTCATGCTATTCTCCAAGTCTTTATAAAGGAAAAACTAGAGCCCAGGCAAGTACCTGATAGATTTATATTATCAAATGAGTGGATGCTTTGTAAATACTATTTGTAACCAGAAATATTTGAAATTTTTGAAAAACAGGGTTTGATAACTACTATCTTTATACAGTCAAATAGCTATGATCCGAAGTCATGCTATCCTCCAAGTCTTTAGAAAGGAAAAACTAGGGCCCAGGCAAGCACCTGATAGATTTATATTATCAAATGAGTGGATGCTTTGTAAATACTATTTGTAACCAGAAATATTTGAAATTTTTGAAAAACAGGGTTTGATAACTACTATCTTGATACAGTCAAATAGCTGTGATCCAAAGTCATGCTATCCTCCAAGTCTTTAGAAAGGAAAAACTAGGGCCCAGGCAAGCACCTGATAGAGTTATGTATTATCAAATGAGTAGATGCTTTGTAGATAACCAGAAAAATTTGAAATTTTTTGAAAAACAGGATTTGATAACTACTATCTTGATACAGTCAAATGGTTGTGATTACAAATCAGTAAAATAAACAATTAAAAACAATAAAACATGTTGCGAAGTAGGAAGGAGAGTTGGAAGGAAGTTGGAACCCATCAAAGTTCGGAGAAATGGGAAACAATATATATGGTACCCCCTCCCCACCTAAACATTTTTTTCTGGTGACACTACTGCCCTAAATACAGTATAGAAAGAGTAAAACTTTGCCTTGATTTCTCAGAATCTGCTATAGATAGAGCTCAGATGATGATTGATTTGGATTCAGCATCTAATTCCGGAGAAGAACACTAGGTGCACTAAGGATTTTCATTTCTGGTTAAAAAATGTTCATTTTCATTTTACTTGAAACATTTATTTCTCAAAATCGGATATAGGTGATAACTAATATGGACTCAGCATCAAATTCTGGAGGAAGAAGAATAATTCACTAAACATTTTCACTTCCTTTCTCTTTTCCACTGTCTGTTTAAAAATATTCCTTGAAACATCTATTTCTAAAGATTGACTACAGATAGAGCTTCGATGGTGACTAGAATTCAGTCGAAAATGAAATTCAGTATGAAATTGTTTAATTCCATGAACATAAAAGTTTATTTAGAAGGAAAGAATATTGAAGGCAAATCAGAGTGTGTTTCAAATTATTAAAGAGATTTTAGTTATAAAATGTTATCCTATTGTAACAATTGCCATTAGGCTACATTTAACATTCGCTTGTGAGATTTGTTAAGGCAAAAGATCCTTTCCAAACTATTGTTACTAAAAAATCAAAATAGGACCACCATGAGCCAGAATCATTTAAATACAAAAATTAATTAGTAAATTTGCTGATTCTAAAATCCACAAAGTATTGTAAATGTATGATATTACTTATGTAATATTATATTATAAAAGTTTTATCAAATAAATGAACTTATAGAAAACATTGCTGAAAATGTTCAATTAACTCCTTCAAAAATCATTAAAAATGTACAGAGCCCCCCAATTGTAAGATGCTTAGGAGCCCTGGAATATATTAATCTGCCACTGGCTGTGGCTCACTGAAATATCTATAATTTTGTGTGTGTTTGGATATATATAATTTTCTTAAAATGTTTTTATTAAAAATGCTTTCTTCATCATATTCTGGTGTCAAGCTCGAAAGTTTACTTTCTCAGTCTTCTGCAATGGACTAGCTGATTAACCACAAAGAACTTTAAAACTGATATTGTTTTACTTCCAGATGGACTCCATTTTTAATACTTTACAACATAGTTTATGATTGCATAGTATATGCATAAAGTGTTTATGATTTTGTTCATTCTGTCTGTCTGTCTGTTTGCACGATAACTGCAATAAAAATGACTTTATCGAAATGAAATGTTAGTATGTTGTTCAGACGGTCTGTGGGACCTATGGGAATATAAATGGATAACATCACCCAATTAGTTTTGGATTGAACCCGGGTTGCAAAAATGAAATACATTGAAGCCTATGGGACCTAATTTTTCAAACATTTTTTAAACAAATTTAAAATTCACAAATTGCTTCAAAAATTTTAGGAAATATTCAAATTATCCCATAAAAAATAAAATAATAATTACACCCATATCATATGCAGAGATCATGTGACCCACTTCAAAATAAAATATGACATCCATCTTGTGTCAAAATCGTGATTTTTAAAGTTCTTTTTAATTTATATTTAGTGTTGTATCCGTCCTAAAACAGCTTTAATTTTACTTAATATTTGAGTAACTATATTCTGAAATAGTGCAATTATAATATATTTGAGTTTAAACGACCAATGCCATCCATCTTGTGTCAAAATCGTGATTTTTAAAATTATTTTTAATTTATATTTAGTGCTGTATCCATCCTAAAACCACTTTATTTTTGCTTAATTTCTGTGCATCTATACTTTGAAACAATGCAATTAGAATATATTTGAGTTTAAATGATCATCAAACTTTGATTATTTCTACAACAAAGCTTAATTTTCACTTATGGAGAATGTAAACACATACATCAAGTTGTAATATGAGTTGTATAAGAATTGCTGAATTTCTTTAATGCAAAATTATTTAGCTCTAGAGTCTGCAATATAGCTGATATGAATGAAACATTCATTGATTTTACATTGAAACGCAGACAATTTTATAGCAGACTTTTTCGATGAAATTTCAAGCATAGAGTTAACTACTTTCACATCCATGGTTTTAAGTTTTTAAGTAAAATAAATTATTGTAGTATTGTGATGAATCAAAGGAATGTAAAAAGTGTATGAATGTTACTGCTTTTTTATAGAGAGCCAGGTGATTTATATTTCAATGATGTCATTTGAATAAAGTTCATTTTTTTACGATGAAGTTTTAAGTTTTCAAATATAATAAATTATTGTAGTATTGTGATAATTTCAAAAATATTACCGCTGAATGTATCGCATTTTAGAGCTGTTTAAATAAAATTGTATTACAGTTGGAAAGTGTTTCATAATCAATGCTTTATGCATGATTGATCTTTCTTGTCTCAAGCAGTTTCTCTAGGTTTTTCCTGAAAGACTGGAAAATCTGAAGCACTCTCTCATTTAGGTCTTCATGAACTGTAGCACAACAAAACTGTGATCTTTAGACCTACTCCCACCTCTGCATGTTTGACCTTTTCCAACCTATGAACGTGTAGGCATTAACCAAAAAAATAGGCCATTTTATCGACGTTAAATATATTTTCTTCATCATTTTCTAATGTCAGACTCAATAGTTTACTTTTCAGTCATCTACAATGTTATGACTAGCTGATTAACCACAACGAACTTTAAAACTAATATTGTTTCGCTTCAGGAAGGACTTCCGAAAGTGACTCCATTTTTATGTCTAAAGCAATTTCTTTAGTTTTTTCCTGAAGAAGTAAGTCACTTAATATAGGAATGTTCTTGCCTGAACATTGCCGAAAAAATGAAGCACTTTCTAATTAAGGTCTTTATGAACTGCAGCACAACAAAACTGGGATCTTTTGTTTTTACTTTACCCACCTCTGCATGTTTCGCCCCTTTCCACCAATGAGCATGTAGGTGTTAACCGAAAAAAAAGGCCAGTTTCATCAGCATTAAAAATGTTTCCCTCACCATAGTCTGATATCTAACAATCAGACTCAAAGACTTACTTTTCCAGTCCTCTGCAATATTATGACCAGCTGATTAACTACATAGAACTTTAAAACTGATATTGTTTCATTTCTGGAAGGGCTTTAGAAAATGACTTCCATTTTTACTTTCCCTGCAATACATGGTAATGTATAGGGAAACAGGGATGTATCTAGAGAAATGTGAGTGGTGGTTGATTTTCTAGAACAATTATAATTGAGAATATAAAATTTCGAAACGAGCTTCACGTTAATTCGCACACACAAACAGTATTAGTATTGTATACTTTTATATTGAAGAAAAACGTTTGATAAAATTGAATATAACTTTTTTTAAATGTAATTATAATATGTATATTTTTTTGGATCAGTGGTGGTTGGCAATTGAGTAGTGGCCGGAAATTCTGAGTGGTGGAAACTCCGACCACCACCAACCACTGTAGATACAACCCTGGGGAAAGTATTGGAATCATGCCGAAAATCACAACTCGAGTTTTCAACAGATCTACATGTTTCGAGACCTCTAGAATACGAAAAAACTATTTTTAGCATGATGTTTGTGTGTGTGTCTGTGCAATGTATGTATCCACTTTAACTAAAAAACTAATGGACTGAATTTCATAAAATTTGATATTTAAGTCACTTGTGTGAGACCCTGGTGCTGACTAGTTTTTTGGTAGGATTCGTAAAAACAGAACCCGCCTGTTTTTGCAAAATAGCCATAAAACTTTCATGTATCCACTCTAGCTAACATACTAATTGACCAAATTTCACAAAATTTGATAGATAAGTTACTTGTAGGATGATCTGGTGCTGATTAGATTTTGGTACGATTCGGAAAAGAACAACCTGCCTTTTTTTTACAAAATGGCCCGCAAAAATCGCCAAAATCTAAAATAAAAAAACTATGTATGCTCAAATATATCCATTAAATAAGTTTATATGTAATTTTTAACGAAGAAAAGAATAATACCAACTCCATTACACTAGGACTAGCTGTTCTCGAGATATTTTAGTTTTTTCATATTTTCTCTACGCCACCTTTGAAAATAAGTTGTTACCAAATGAGAATGAATACTGAATTAAAAGTGAATTAAATTTAAATAAAATAAAGAGAACGTGGATATAAGTCTGCAGGGAAAGTCATGTGCTGCCCACATCAGATTTTTACTTTCCCTGCAATACATGGTAATGTATAGGGAAAGTATTGGAATCATACCGAAAATCACAATTCGAGTTTTCGAAGGATCTACACATTTAAAGACCTCTAGAACATGAAAAATCTATTTTTAGCATGACGTCTGTGTGTGTGTCTGTGCAATGTGTATATATCCACTCTAACTCAAAAACTAATGGACCGAATTTCATAAAATTTGGTAGGTAAGTCACTTGGATGTGACCCTGGTGCTGATTAGTCTTTGGTACGATTCGTAAAAACAGAACCCGCCTTTTTTTGGAAATGGCCTGTAAAAATTTCATTTATCCACTCTAGCTAAAATACTATTTGACCAAATTTCACAAAATTCGGTAGATTAGTTACTTGTAGGATATTCTGGTGCTGACTAGATTTTGGTACGATTCGGAAAAGAAGAAACAGCCTTTTTTTACGAAATGGCCTGCAAAAGTTTCATGTATCCACTCTAGCTAAAATACTAATTGACCAAATTTCACAAAATTTGGTTGATAAGTTACTTGTGGGATACTCTGGTGCTGATTAGATTTTGATACGATTCGGAAAAGAACGAACTGCCTTTTTTTATGAAATGGCCCACCAAAATCGCCAAAATCTAAAAAAAAGACTAAGTAGTGTATGCTCAAATGTATCAATTAAATTATTGTTTCATACGCAATTTTTGAAGAGGAAAATAATATAACACACTCCATTATACTTTAGGACTAACCGCTCAAGATATTTGAGATTTCTTGCATTTTAGTTACGCCGATTTCGGAAAAATGTCCAATTACTAAATAAAAACAAACATTGAATTAAAAATGCAAATTTAGTGTTATTTGGTTTAATTAAACTCAATCTAATGAATTATTAAAGAAATAAAGGAAATGTGAATTTGAGTCTGCAGGGAAAGTCCTGTACTGCCCACATCAAATTTTTAATTGTGAAGCAATTTCTCTAGTTTTTTCCTGAAGAAATGGGCCATTTATACAGGATGTCCCAAAAAGATTGAAACAAGCTTTATTCTTTACCTGTTGGAGATAAGTGGGTAATGTAAATTGCAAAAATGTTGAAAGTAAGGTAGAAAATAAGATTATGTTAATGAAATAGTCCTCCCATTAATTTTCAAAAAGTTACACTTTTTAAATTTTTATATAACCCCCTTAAACAAATTTGGTCAACCAGAAAATTTTTATTTTTTATGCAACAAGACCATTAAATAAAACCACATATCTCTGTCTTTAAAATTGAGTGAGCTATATTTAATTGAAAATTTAACATCGTGAATGTGGACCATATATCAAATTAAAAATGTAAATTTGAGACATATCACAAAAAAGATAAAACTGGATGATAATACATGAGACATTTTTGCGAATTCCACGTAGGCTCACGGCAGGGGCGGCAAATAGGGGGCGCGAGGGGACGCGGTCGCCCCCCCAAATTTTTCCTTGTCGTCTATCGGCTTCTCTCTTGTTTTATTGACTGTCCACTGGTCAGTTTTCTCACGCTATGGAATTTCAAAAGAGCCAAACTTCAACCTTCACAGTGAAGTTTCCACTTCCGGCTGGAACGAATCCTTTTCAATTTAAAAAGATTGGGGTGATTTTATCCTTTTCACTTGAAAATTTCAAGTATCCCATTAAATGTATGTGTAGTTAGTGCATGCTCATCCATTCCTTCTGCTAGAAATGCATTTCAGCAGCTCAATGCATTATATTTTTTCATAGAAACATCCTATAAAAATCTGATGTGGGCAGCACATGACTTTCCCTGCAGACTTATATTCACGTTCTATTTATTTAAATTAAATTTAATTTATTTTTAATTCAATTTTCGTTCTCATTTGAAAACTGGACTTATTTTCAAAAATGGTGTAGGAAAAATGCGAAAAACTAAAATATCTCGAGAACGGCTAGTCCTAGTGTAATGGGGTTGGTCTTATTCTTTTCATCGTTAAAAATTACGTATTAAATCAGCATTTAATGGATATATTTGAATATACCCAGTTTTTTATTTTAGATTTTGGCAATTTTTGCGGGCCATTTTGCAAAAAAAGGCAGGTTATTTTTTTCTGAATCGTACCAAAATCTAATCAGCACCAGGGTGACCTATACGTAACTCATCTACCGAATTTTGTGAAATTCGGTCCATTAGTTTTTCAGCTACAGTGGATACAAGCTTTTGCGGGCCATTTCACAAAAAGGCAGGTTCTTTTATTCTGAATCGTACCCAAAACTAATCAGCACCAGCCCTGCCCACAAGTGACGTCACGCTAAAAATGGTTTTTTCGTATTCTAGAGGTCTTGAAACGTGTAGATCCGTCGAAAACTCGAGTTGTGATTTTCAGCATGATTCCAATACTTTCCCTATACATTACCATGTATTACAGGGAAAGTAAAAAACATGCTATTTTCGAAAAGATTCACTCATCAACAAATACTTTTTCTGGAGGCGACAACTCTACAATCACTAAGTGATACGAGGTGGTCTTCCAGAGTTAAAGCCATAAAAGCACTACTTGATAATTTCGAAGTGGGGATTTTAACACTGGAAGAATTATCTGAAAACGATTCTCTCAATGGTGGAAGAGCCGAAACCCTTTTACCATGCATGACATCGTTCGAATTTTTGTTCACTTTGTTTGTATTGAAACAGTGTTTTTGATCAATACAATACTCACTCAAAGCATCTTCAGTCATCTGATCTTAATTTTCAGACTGTGCAAGCTTTGGCTAAAGCTACTATTGAAACTGTTAGTTTTTTTCGCTCTGATGCATATTTTTGAATCAAGTGTGGAGTTTTGTGACAAAACTTTGCGAAAAAAATTCTTAGTCTGGACCAAAACTGAAAAGGCGTAAAAAAAATTCCAAGCGAGTTTGGAGGCGGTGAAAAAAATCCCCATGATGATGTTAAATCATATCACAGAATCAATATTAAATATGAATTTATAGATTCAGTATTTAATGAAATTGGGACAAGATTTAATGAGAACAATATATCTGTTTTGTTTGCCCTTAGTTCAGTATTATCCGGATCAGATGTCGAAAAAGAAAAAGAAAATGTTTCAACCATATGCAAAGTATATGACTTCCAGAAAGAGGAATTGCTGTGTGAAATGCGGCTGTTTTATTCAATGGTGAAAAATGAAAACATAGACCATCCCAATTTTAAAAGTCGCCTGGATTATTTTAAAGAGAGGAATTTAAAAAATGTGTTTCCTGTCATAACATTATTAGTTAAATTGTTTTTGCTGTGCCAATCAGCTCAGTCAGTTGTTAAAGGTCTTTTTAATGCCTTAGGAGGATGAAAAATTACTTTCGCAGTACAATGGGACAAGAAAGACTTTCATTTTTAACTGTTTTAGCTATAGAACAAGATATACCACTGGATAATGATGATATTGTAAAAAAATTTCTCTTCTTCCAGACTCTGAAAACCTGCGTTTAAAACTTCAATATGAGGTAAATAAATATAGATATTTGTATTTAGAAAAATTATGTTAACAACAAATTATGGTAACACAATTATGTACAAAAATTATGTTAACAACAATTATTTTTCTTAACATCAATTCAATTTTGTGACCTCCCCCCCCCCCCCCCCCTATTAAAAAACATTTTATTTATTCCATATTGTAAATTTTCATACATACAAATCTCGCACCCCCAAATGGAATGCTGAAATGCCGCCCCTGGCTCACGGTGCAATCAAGGATTCTTAAGTACTTTTCAATAACTAAGTACTTCTTCAATAATTAAGTACTTTTTTTTTATCTAAATAATTTCCATCATCAATTTGTTTATGGTCCCTATTTTCACTGAGGCAACAGCCTTTCACGTGGTACGGAAAAGTAGCATAAGTCATATTTTTGCCTTTATCATAATTAAGTTGATTTTAAAGATACAGATATGCTGTGGGTTATTTTAATTTGTCTGGGGGGGGGGGGGGGGGGGTCATATAAAAATTTTAAAAAGTGCAATTTTCTGAAAATTAATGGGAGGACTATTTCATTAACGTAGTCTGATTTCCTACCTTACTTTCAACATTTCTGCAATTTACATTGCCCACTTATCTCCAACAGGTAAAGAATTAAAGCGTGTTTCAATCTTTTTGGGACACCCTGTATAGGAATGATCTTGTCTGAACAACACTGAAAATATTGAAGCACTTTCTTATTAAAGTTCTCATGTGGTGTTCTAAAGATTATCTTTCTTGTTCCGGAGCAGCTTTAAGATATCAGATCTTTTGTTGTTAGAAACAGAAGATTTTGATATGCCAAACTCTTTTGCTAACTTTCACCTTTATCCAGGCAATCAAGAATTGTTATTTTTTTTTCACTGATTAACCCAATTAATTTGTGTTTGTTCACTGTTTACAATTAAGATTTAATTGTAAACTTCACTTAAATCACAATCTCCTTTCAAGGAGTGTCCTAAGAGACTAAAATGAAATTTTTGGAGTAGGGCTTCAATACAGGAAAGGCTCAGACCAATTGCACTCCATTCCTTCTTTTGGCCTGCAACATACGGGGGGCATTTTAAAAGTAAAGAACATTTTGATCTGACGAGCTGCACAGTTCTCCCCTCCCACCCCCGCGTCATGGACCTTTCCATTCCTTCGCGCCAGTCTGACGCTAACAGCGAGCTGCAACTGTCGTTTACTGTTTATAGTATAACTTTGAAATGTGTGGCAAAATTAAAGATCCCACCAAGTGTGAGGTTCGTAGTGTAATATGCTTTTTGAATGCGAAAAAAGTTCACCCTATTGAAATTTACAGACAGATAACCAAGGTTTATGGTGATGAATGAAGATTCAGTTTGAAAATGGTGCATCATGTTTAATAGTGGGCGAATGAATATTCATGATAAAGAATGCTCGGGGCAACCATCAGTTGTGACTGACGAACTCAAATCAAGATTGAGGAAAAAATTCGACATGATAATACTGCGTTGACGAACAACTTGCTTTAGGAGTTTAAGTGAGAAGTTTTTGAACATCCTCCTTATAGCCCGGACTTGGTTCCGAGTGATTACCATCTTTTCCCTAAATTGAAGGATTTTTTGGCCTGGTACCACTATGGAAGTGACAACGAGCTGAAAGAGGACGTTAATGACTGGTTCAACAACTTGGCGGTAACTGAGTAGGCAGAAGGCATAGAAAAACTGGTGATACGCTATGACAAATAATTAAATTTGTATGGCACCTACGTAGAAAAATAGCTAGGGTATCATATGTGTTGTAAAATAAGTTTTGTTTCATTATCTTAAATAAAAATATCTAGAGAAACAAATGTTCTTTACTTTTAGAATGACCCTGGTATGTTTTCCTCAGTGCTATTGTCAACAAACTAATTCTTAGGGGATGTTTTGGAGACATGGGGAACCTAAGAGTGTAACAACTGTACTTTTTCTTTAACCCTTTAAAGACCTAACCCATTCATTCCAGAAGGTGCAGAGGAGTGAGGCCAAAGAACTATTATCAAAATGAGCCTCTCCTTTGTTCAGTCTCTTCAAAAGCATAATCAGCATGTTCCCTTTCTTTCTTCATATGACTGCCAGATTTTGGCACGAAAAACAAAATGAATGAAATGGTGTTGCTTTGTTTTATTAATTTGTGCTTAATTGCAATGTTTGAGTTTTCTCCTTATCCATTACCATTTGTCCCAAATTTTGAACTGTTCCAAACTTCTATTTATAAGCTAGCATTATGAAAGTTTAATCCATTTTTAACACTTTACAGCATAGTTGAAAAATGTTTATGACTTTATATGACTTTATTCATTCTGTTTGTCCATTTGCACGATAACTGCGACCAGATGATTTATATTTCTGTGATGTCATTGGAATCAAGTTTTTTCTATGAAGTTTTAAGTTTTCAAATACAATAAATTATTATAGTACTGTGCTAATTTAAAATATATCAGTGCTGAATGTATCGCATTTTAGAGATGTTTAAATAAAATTGCATTTCAGCTGGAAAGTGTTTCATAATCAGTTCTTTATGCAAAATTGATCTTTCTTATTTTTAGCTAACGTAAAATGCACAAACTTAACTTCAAATAAAAAGGTTTTACATTCACCTATTAAAACAATTTAACAATTATACCAATTTATTTTGAATCACTGGCTTCATTTTATATATAAAATGTTCCACCTATACTGCATACTGAAGACATAATAAAAATTGGATGTACATTTTTATCTCCGATCACTGTATATTGGTTTATTTTCAAAGTTTTCAGACATCTATACAAATAAAACTGAAAATCTGTTTGTATGTGTGTGTGTTTCATCATTACGAGAGGATGGTTTTACCAAATTTGATGAAATTTTTGGGGTAGATGGAATAGCCCCACTTAATTGAGTCCATGTTTGGAGTTTCTAGGACCAGAGGTTATCAAGATATTAATAAAAAATAACCAATTAAACCTCCCATAGAAATACAGTATTATGCAGATGATATCTTTTCCGCCAATTTATTTGTAGAAAATTATATTATGTCGCTTAGCAATGGATTTAAATCCAATGTGTTTATGCAGCAGATGATTTTTATCAAATCTTTTCCGATTTAAATAGTAAAAAAATGTATATACAATTAATTTTATTGGAATTGTATTTTTGATTAATCCATTAAGGACTTCAGGTTTAAAGATTATGAGTATTATTGTGATATGCAATTTATTACATTATCTTTTTTATTTTGGCAAAGATTTTTTAAACTCATATATTGTAGTATGGATAATCTTCTACTAATACATGGATATATCTTCTAATCTATGAGAATATAAGTTGTATGGGTATATCTTCTCATACAATTTTAGCACTTTCATTTTGGCATATATTGGAATTAATTACGGTCTTCAGGTTTAAAGATTATGAGGATTATGAATATTTTTAATTTATTATGTCATCTGTTTTATTTTGGCAAAGATTTTTGAAACTCATGTATTGTAGTACAGGTAATCTTCTAATACACGGGTATATCTCCTAATGTACACAAATATAGGTAGTACAGGTTTCATTTTATCATATTTTTCAATTTCATATTTTTTGTAAATTTGTTTACAAACAGGATCAGGATGTTTTATTCTTCAGAAAATTTTGTATAACTTGAACAGAGATTTTCAAACTTCCTTTTAGGAGCATTAATTTAAATATTTTAATGAAATGGTTTGAATAACAAAGTCATACTATATGAATTTGCACATGATTGTGAATTTCAAGTTTCTTTATAATGTATATTTCATACAAAGAATGGGTATACTGCTAGTGCATAATAAATACATAATACATCCAACTTCTCTTCCTTATTGGTCTTGATTTTTTAAAGAAAAATCATGCACCTAATTTATCTGTGTTTACAACATTTCTGTACGTATGACATATAGCAGTTCAATACATGACAAATTTAATCTATATGCACTTGTAAAGGATTATTTCATCAGATTAATTTGATTGAAAAATAAAAAATTTGTACAAAATGAAGCCTCATAAAAAAAAAACTTTAATATTTAAAAATTTCTAATATTTATAAATACAAAAAGATTTTAATATTTTCAGAAATACGTGTGGAACTGCAAAAATTTATAATAATTATTCAAATGAAATAAAAAATATCGAATTGCTTTGAACAAAAAAAGCCATATTTTTTAATGCTCATACATTTATCCATCTGAAGTTCTTTGGTACACACTTTAGTGATATAACATAGTTGTATTTTAAAATATTCGAATATGGATTTCTTGAATAGAATTTTATGAATTTCTACAAGATATTAATATAAAATATGACCTATTACCACACATACACACGCTAACCTAAAAACATACATGCATACACACACACCTAGATATCACTTCAAAAACATTCGATTCCAGGCTAGAGATGCTTGAAACATGCTCTACCATCAAAACATCCAATTCAAATTTTCTACCCTATCACAGTATCTTCCCTATACACACTATACTATGTATATAGGAAAAGAGACAATGCTACAAAAGTCTCAAAATTTCTAATATTTTGTGTTTTAATCATGCAATTTATAAGAAACAAATACCAACTCCTTCCAATATTTTACATAATGTATACACCATGAAATTTCATGATGGTACGTACATGTGTTCATAAATTATCTTACCCAAATTTCTCATGCAAAAACATATACATATACATACACAAACACACATTATATGCACACTCGCAAACACACCAAATAAGCACAGCCACAGACAAACACACATACAAATATGCACACAACATAGACAAACATCTTGAAAATGTTTGAATTGTGTTCAGGAGGTCTTAAAATATACTTTTCCTACCCTTTCTTTCTTTTTATGATTCATACCAAATAAAACATATTAAAATAACTTTATTACGTATTCAATAATGATTTTGAGAGCAATGTGCTATGCCTAAACAACAAATTTAAAACTTCAATTTTTGTCCATAGAGATGTCAAAATGCAAGAGAAGTTATAAGAACAGCAACAAACTACATATGTATTTGTTTTATAATAAAACTTATAGTATGCCAAATGCACTTATTAACTTAAGATATTATTATTTATAAATTTTATATGCAATTTATTCAATATCAGTTAGTTACATTTTCAAGTACATATACAAAGTATACACATGTATATTTATTGTACCAGATTTTTTTAAATATACTGTAGCGCCTATTTTAAGGGTATATTATTTTAGACAGTTCACTATTGTTTAATGCTTTGAGTACATTGGGCGTTCATTACAAATGCCTAAAAGTAACAAAAGATATTTCTTTTTTATAAAATTGTCTTAAGCAAAGTAAGTGTCTTAAGCAATAGTAGAACTTTTCAAACTTTTTTGGTCAGGGTTTTCCTTTTGAAATTAAATTTAATGGCAGGACCCCAAAATGAGAAAAGTCTGTTTAAGTAAATTTTGCTTTCAAAATTTTATGTGCATTTTTTAAGAAAATTTACACAAAACTATGACGTTGCAGAACCCCAGAATTCCACGGAACACACTTTGAAAAACACTCGTCTATAGCTTAAATTATATGGTAGCCAATAGTCAACTGGCTAATAACTTTCAAATTTTGCTAGTAAAATTCTCTGTACTAGTAGCCACTATAGCCAGTAACTTTCTGTCATCAACTCTAATCATGTCAAAGCACATACAATAAAATTGCAGAATCTGGCCCAAATGAGTGAAAAATATAATAAAAGTTATATTATATGGTAGCCAATAGTCAACTGGCTAATAACTTTCAAATTTGGCTAGTAAAATTCTCTGTACTAGTAGCCACTATAGCCAGTAACTTTCTGTCATCAACTCTAATCATGTCAAAGCACATACAATAAAATTGCAGAATCTGGCCCAAATGAGTGAAAAATATAATAAAAGTTATCGAACTATTTTTTGTTAATACAATAAAACTTGAAGTAATTTAAAATCATGAAATTATTTCTATATTCTTTTAATTATTATTTTATTTAGAGAGTATTATTGCATTTATAATAACTTAAAAGTCATTGGCTAGCAATAAGTCACGAGTGGCTAGTGAAAACATGGAGTCTACTAGCCAGTGACTACTGAACTCCAGAATCATAATTCAAACTCTATAGTATTGTCCATAAGTGAATTCTTAACAAATTTCTGTTTGCATTATCAAAGTAAACAGTTGGCTGTCTATTTATGGAATTTATGGAGAATGTTGAAAAATAAAAATACACAAAAGACGGTGTTTAATCATTAAATTAAAAAAATGTATGATCGAAGTAAAATAGTAGAATATTTTTTCCAATTTATTGCATAATCTAGCCCTGAAGACACAAAGAATGCAACCCTGTCAGAAATTTTCTTTGATAAAACACAAAATTGAAAAGTATACAAAGTGTAATGATTAAGTGATATAAGGGCACACTACTATATTTTGAAATATGATTAAACATAAAACTCCAAACAACATGCTTAAGCATGTGAAAAAACAATAAAAATAAGAATTTACATACTTGACACGACCAGGCATAATAGAACGCAAGAAAGAAATCAATAAATCTTGGAGCCAAGAGTTAGGTCCTTTAGTTGTGTCATCAATTAAACCATTTTCCAGTTCCTTGAATAAAAGTATGAAGTGTAAAATAATGAATAAAAATTAATAGAAATCATTGAAAAATATATAAAAAGCAGTATAGATGTGAATACATATTAAGTTATCTAAAATCAAATTTTATTTCACATACTTTATTTGACAGCTGAATCGACAATTTTTCAAACAAGTTCATCATAATTGTATTTTAAAAAACTAAATTTACATGTCGGAGCAAAAGATATTCAGTGTAAGAAGGAGTTGGATCATTTGTATAACTAGTATTGTTATTAACAAAATCATTTACAACAAATTTTGTTCATACTTAATACCAGTTTTAGTAACCTGATCATAATTTATGATAAATGTGATTTTGCATGTTAATTAATACAATTATGTTAAAACATAGTTTGAATATTAAATGGACCTTCCAAGAAAATTCTGAATAGACAAGTCAAGAATTTTTATTAATTTATCTTTAATTTATTTATTTTTTGGACTTATATGTTTTTGTAAATATCAAATAATTTTGGGGAAAAACTAAGAGAAATAAGTTTTTGAGAAAAATTAACTAATTCTGTTTGTTGTAATTTTTATTTTACTATATTAAACTTTTAGTGTTCATATATAGTAAAGATCTTATTTTATAGATGGTTAATCAAGCATACATTGAGTAAAATTGAAATTGATTTGTCTGAAAATTTGCATATAAGAACATCATATTAAAACTTAATTGTAACCTTCAACAGTTTCATTATATTAACATTAAGGCTATATATGTTCAAAATTTAAAAACCTGCTAAAACTTAAAGCTTCCAATAGCATTGCAACCAGTTTCACCTTATAACAGTACACCAGTTAATAGCGATTCACTGTGTTGTCAGTACGAAAATTTGACTAAATAAGTATATTCACTAATGGCTATTCACAACTGGTGAGCTCCAATAACAATAAAGCAAATCCAAGTATTTTAGACCCAAGCAATTTTAAGCCTAAAGTTTAAACCGCATAATGTAAGGTAATGCCTAAATAATTCTGAATTTATTGTAAAATACATTATCCTTAATTTAGATGTTTGTAAATGAGTTAATTTCCAGCAGATTTGTTTTGATAATTAAGACAATGGATTACAGGGATTTAGATTGAAGGGAAAACAGACATTTGTTTTGTTAAAAAGTATTACATAATTTAACTTTTTCCTAGCACTATCAGAATCAAATATTCCATTTTGCGCCAAGTACCATGGAGAGTCTAAGAAATCAAATCTGATAAATTGCAGCAGACTCAATCTCTCAAGTGAAATTCCTGTACACACCAGTAATTAAAACACATACAGGTTATTTGAATAGAATAAAACACTCATAATCTGCATTTACTTCACTGTAAGTTTAGCTTTAGACTTATATGCAGCATCCACCTAACACTACTTAATTTGAAAAATACAAACAAGTATAGTCATCTTATGCAATTTTACAACTTTAACTGTATTAATGAGGGGTCTATCCAAGTTTGTTTGTTTTTTATCAAGACCCAGTGATTGTGAAACTAAAATTTTAATTTCTAATTTTGTGAAAATCAAGGCTGCAAAAGGGATAGCTAATAAAAAAAATCACTTATTTTACTTCTATTGTGGCATTTTCTAACAAATGGACACTTTAATACTCATATTTTATGAAAAATTTATTTGGATGAGGGATCAAACTTATGTGAAGAGTCAAATTTTAGAAATTGATATTTTTATAAAAGAAATTTTAATTTTTATTCACTTTTCAATTTGAATTTTTTCTTTTAACAGTTCAGTTTTGAATTTTGCAACCGGTCCCTCTTATAGATCCTGAATATTGTGAAAGATCCAAAAACAGCTCAAGATTACTTTTAAACAATGATTAAGAAAACTTGTCAAAGAATCTTTACCTCAATTTCAATTTCAGGAAGGTGGAACGACTCTCGAAATAAAGATATGTACTGTGCAATTGAAGGAATTTCCCACCATGACTGAAGTTCTGTAAAATAAGTTAAAAACATTTTAAACATACATAATAGGTTAATCACTTAAAATAATACACAAAAATAAATCAAATTCACAACTATAGAATGTAGATATTTACATCTTACAGGAATACTTCGTAAATTATAACAAATTTTGCTGTGCTGCATATCTTACTTAATAGATAAAGATGTCTGTGCAGTTTGTAGCAGTAAATCTAAATATCATACAGCTATGAAATTTGGTAAAAGGGTACCAAGACCCGGAAAGGTGTGCCTCGGTGTTATTTTATGTTTTAGAACTGTTTAGCACCATTTTGAGTGACATTCACACAAATCGATTCGATTCCACAGCGATCAAAAATATTATTCCAGAATTTCCATATTTTTACACCATCAAAAAGATCGAAAAATTATCTTTTAAATAAACTTTGAACAAAATCCATACAATTAATAGATGTAACTTTCATGAATTTTTATAAAAGATACTTCTTGTGTGTTTAAAAAGTCCCGGGTTTTTAGATTGTGATATAAACAATTGACTGTCAATCCGAAGTTTATAATTTAACTGCAGGTCTGTTCTGCTCCAAAACAAAACAAAAACAAATTCCTAAACTCTTCCGTTTATTAATTATAAATTTTTTAACTGTTAAAACTTATTCTCCCCAGCAAGCGATACCTGTATGAATATTCCTACCTACTGTGGTCCGTTGAACATGACTGTGCATGCACATTTTTTAAAGTCAGCACAATTTCGCCCTTCAAATGAGAAAGCGGTATTTGTTCTCCATGGACCCTTTTTAATGGGCGCACCACCCGCCTAATTTTTACTAGCCACGGAACTACAGTTTGTATCTTCTTATGATATGATTGGCTATAACTGTAAGCACTATTGAGTGCAAAAAAGGTTTATCTGCTTTAAAGCGAATTAAAATCAGTTTAAGGAATCATATAAAGCAGAACGCTTTAAATAGGTTGATGCTGATTTCACTAGAAGGACCAGATTCAACAGACTTTGACAATGCAAAAGCAGCAGAAAACTGACATCAAAGAAGAAAAGAAGAATAAAAATATAAAAAGTTAATTTTACTTTAATTGAATTTTAATAAATGCAGATGTCGTCCTCCCACCTCAGTATCTTATGTCTTTTTTTTTTTTTTTTTTTTTTAACAAACTTGCCCCACCCAACTTCAAAATTTTTCTGGGAAGAACACTGAAAAGGGTTTCCTTTTTAATATTTTATGTAGTTTTATGCTGTATTTCATTTTATTTTTTGCTTAGTTGCACAGGATCAAAATCATAATTTCTGAATGGAGTTGTATCAGTGGCATGCAGTGAGATGAAGCAACAGAAGAGAGCTTTCCTCAAACACTAATGGCAAAGTACTTGGCACTAGAGGTCTGCACAAGCCAAAATATCAAACTTTTACTTACCCGACCCAACTAGACAGAAACAGTGCTTAGCCCAGTCCAAGCCCAAAGAAATTTACAAATGTTATGTAGAACCTCAGCTCAGCCTAAAGACCATTGAGTCTTGGCCCGGTCTAGCATGAAATAATTTATATTTATATATGTTAAACCTGAACTTGTGAATTTTTTGTACAAAGAATTATGATTAAACTTGATTTATTTTTAAACATTATCTTTACATAGCTGAAATCAATGTAATTTCATGTACTCTATTAAAATTCATTTAAAATGTTTTCAAAATTAAACATATTTATCCCGGCCCAAAATAGTGTTAAAAAATTGAAGCCCATGGATCAACCCCGAGCCCATGCAAATTTCTACATAGCACACTGCTAATGATAAAAGCAAGGAAGAACAAGAAAGATCAATCATGCATAAAGCATTGATTTATGAAACACTTTCCAACTTCAATGCAATTTTATTTAAACATCTCTAAAATGTGATACATTCCTCGGTAATATTTTTAAAATTATCACAATACTACATAAATTTATTATATTTGAAAACTTAAACCTTCATCGAAAAAAATGAACTTCATTCAAATGACGGCATTGAAATATAAATTGCCTGGTTTAAACATCTCTAAAATGTGATACTTTACTAGGTAATATTTTTAAAATTATCATAATACTACAATAATTTATAATATTTGAAAACTTCATTGAAAATAAATGAATTTTATTCAAATGACGTCATCCAAATATAAATCGTCTGGCTCTCTCTATAAAAACAGCATTTCATTCATAAACATTTTTCCACTCCTTTCATTTATCACAATACTATAATAATTTATTTTATTTAAAAACTGGAGGTACAAGTAATTTAGTTCTATGCTTAAAACTTCATCGAAAAAAGTCTTCTTCTCTGTATAAAATCAATGAATGATTCAATCATATCAGCTATATTGCAGACTCCATGATACAAATAATTTTGCATTAAAGAAATGCATCAATTCTTATACAACTCATTCTACATCTTTTAGTGTTTACATTCACCATTAGTGAAAATTAGGCTTCGTTGTAGAAATAATCAAAGTTTGATGATCATTTAAACTCAAATATATTGTAATTGCATTGTTTCAGTATGTAGATGCACAGAATTTAAGCAAAACTAAAGCGGTTTTAGGACGGATACAACACTAAACATGAATTAAAAAGAACTTTAACAATCACGATTTTGACAAAAGATGGATGCCATATTTTATTTTGAAGGTGTGATCTCTTCATACGTGATACTTCTTTTTCACGTGATCTTTTCATATAAAGGGTGTAATTATTATTTTTATTTTTATTTCAAAAACTACTGAATATATTTTGCTGAAATTTTTTTTATATATTTTATGGGATAATTTGAATATTTTCTAAAACTTTCGAAGCAATTTGTGAATTTTAAATTTGCTTAAAAAATGCTTAAAAAATTAGGTCCCATAGGGTTTTATGTATTTCATTTTTTCAACCTGGGTTCAATCCAAAATTAATTGGGTGATATTATTCATTTATACTCCCACTAGTCGCCTTCAGCGACCAGCCTTGAAAATTCTAACCGTGGCGCTACCCTTTAAAATTCTAACCGTGGCAAACTCGCTGGGTCCATAACTCCGTGGAGTTAACACAGTTTGTTTTAGTTTAATGACGTTAAAACTAATAATGAAATTTTAAGATGAAAAATAATATTCTGGGGGGGTTCTTGAAAATTGATTTGTACAGTGAATTTATTCTAATGTTTGTGAACTATGAGATTCGGAAGATTTCTGTACCTGTAACCCTAAGAAAAGGATCCCTTTAATGTGTACTCACGAACCTCATCAGAATCGTGACGTCATAACCTCGCTCACCTCCCCTCCACCATAGAAACACTGTGTGTCTGCGCGTGCATGTGGGTGAAAAATCAATCCCTTGTTTCGCGGTTTGGCCGAGAAATTGAAAATCATTACTTCCTTAAAATCCGGATTGTGCAGCTACTTGTAAGAAAGCCTGATCTTTGAGCTTTCTAAAAATGTAAATTATTAGTCGACATTGTGGATACTTTTCCCGACGCAAGGATTTAAAAATGAAAGTTAGTTTTTCTGAGACAAAAGTGACTTTTGTATTAAAATCTTTAAAAAATATTAGAATTTGTCCCTGAGACTTGAAATTGATATAATTTTACTCGCAATTGCCTGCTCTTTCCGGTCATGTGATTTGTTTTTTTTCTACGACATCTGAATGGTGGAGAAAAAGGGGAAAAAAATGATCAAAATCGCATAAAACATTAAATAACAGAGAAAAGTAATTCAAATTTTAAAAATCAGTTTTCATGTGTCACCTTCCCACCCCCCACCCCTGGGTCTCCGATTGCCAAATTTTGTAGCTCTGCGATATGCGGTCGCTGAGCCTATAGTGTATAAGACACATAAACAGATAAACATTGCCTTTTATTATATAGATAGGTCCCACAGACCGTCTATATAATATACCGATGTGCGGTCACTGAGCCTATAGTGTATGACACATAGACAGACAGACATTGCCTTTTATTACATAGATAAATCCCACAGACCATCTGAACAACATACTAAAATATCATTTAGATAAAGTCATTTTTATGGCAGTTATCGCACAAACGGACAGACAAATGGAATGGACAAAGTCATAAACACTTTTCAACTATGTTGTAAAGTGTTAAAAAGGATCTATGAGTATGCTCTAATCCAAACAAGAATTTAAACAATTCATCTGATCATCTCAGGGTAAAAACATTTTTAAAGAAAAGCGATTTAATTCCGAGGCATAAATGTACCAAATGTGTACATTATGACATTATGATTAAAAGTGGATTTCCAATAAAACATTGTACAAATAATAAAAAAAATTATTTATTTGTTGATGGATACATTGATATTTATTGGGAGAGGAACACTGCTGCCACTGCTTCCCCTTTCCACATGCTACTGGGTCGTACCATGTGAATGCGATTTTCACTGATATTTATATGAATACTTTTTTATTACTTTTAATACTTTTGTTATTTTTTATATTAATAATTTCAATTTATCCCTGCTTTAACTTCTGAGCAACAACAGGTATATTTTCTAGCACAATCATAATATGCTTAATATAATATTGTCATATTTACTTGTAACTTATAATACTCAAATAAATGTATGTTTTAAGGAAAATTTTAGCAAAAGCATAAATAACACAATAATGTAGCATACAGTTGTTTCGAGGATATGCAAGATCCCCTCCTTTCGTAAAGTGCAAAAGGTCCAACAAGGTCTAAAGTCCAAAGAGGACTTAGATATCAGGTTTGTTGATTCTCTTGCACTGATGAAGAGGATCCAGTGTATCTTCGAAACAGCTATATGCTGCATTATTGTGTTATTTGTGCTTATATATGTTGCTCAAATTTTTCTTATCCTTTTCAAAAAGTGTATCTTGCTTATTGAAATATGTTTCAGCAATTATTCTATTATTATTATTATCTATCTACCTTGTTATCATATATTCTGAATATTTGAAACAAATTTTATTTCAGCTTTTATGTACTTGAATATTTTTCATTTTTACTGCACTTAAAGACAACTTAACATGATTATGCAGAATAGGCATAAAGTCTCAATTGTAAAAATCTAATGCTCTAACTACTGAGGCTGTTTACACATTTTTAGAGCAATTTTATTGCAAAAACTTACAAAACTTTGTTCTCCAAAACAAAATGCAGAGAGTGCAGCAGATTTACTTCTTATTGTGAGCAATAGGCTATGTCTTATCACAGTGAATTATATTATTTTTAAATAATAGTATTGAGTTGACAATTCAGTAATGCTTGTGTGTGTCTCTGATCAAGTAGTATTCAGAGATTTGTATAAATTTCCTGCAGACTTCAAGGAATTGAAAGATGGTAAATTAAAGACTCCTCGCTCTCAATTGCTGAAAGTTCTCAGTCATTGTGATGTCTGAAATTTCGTGTTTCTTTTATAAAGGTTCAATGATGATTCAAACATGCTAGGCCTGATTCTGATTTCTTTGGTACTCATATTATTATAAATTATTATTATTAGAGTGGTTTATTAATCCTTTTGATATAATTGATTTTGTCAATATAATTAATATTTTGATTTTGCTAATTTAGTCAATCTTGACAAGACTCCTGATCTCATGAGCTCAACATAACCAATCCATTCTCTGGATCTAATTATCAGCTAAAAATGCTGTTAAATTTGTAAAGTAAGAATTTGTGTTTTGATAAATTTACAAAACTCAATGATGATGTTCTAAATCTGCTTGAAAGCAAAAAATAAATATATCTAAATTTTTTTTAACATTAAATTTGCACATTGTGTATTTTAGTCTTAATTTTAAGTCACATACAGTCCAAAAGGTGGACTTATTAATTTTATCGGTGGCAATTTGCAGTGATTTAAATAATAAGTATCTGCCTTCTATATTTTATTCAAGCATCTAGGATGGTGAGTGAGTGATATATAATATATATACAGTGAAACCTGGTAAAGTGACCACTTTGGTATATTGACCACCTGGCTAAAGTGACCATACCATTTTCATATAGTAACCACTGCCATTTTCATAAAGTGACCAGTTTTCACGGTCCCAAGGGTGGTCACTTTAACCAGATTTCGCTGTGTATATATATATACACCTGTCCACCGATTTACACGGAAGATAGGTTCTGCACAAAACCGTGTAAATTGAAATCTTGGATTTTGCTAACTAAAATCGTGTAAAACGAAAATAACCCGAAAATGTACATGATTCAGTCATTTATTTAAGTAAAACAAAAGTAAGACATCTTAGAAAACTTAAAATTATACTTAGTTTATAAAACAACAAACATATGAATGTAGTAATATAACATATTTAATTTATTTTACATTAGGAACAAAGAACAAAAAAACAAAAAGAGCCTTAAAAATTAATTATAAGTTTAATCACTGTCATCACTCTCATGTACTATCAGTCTTTTCTTTCTGATAGGTATGATATCACTTTCATAACTTGAGCTTCCTTGATGCGATTCTGGCTCAATGGTTGACGAATTAGGCAAGATCTCGGGTTGACAAGACTTGAAAGACTCATGAAATCGGTAATTAACAATTGCGTAGGTTTTTTTGCTAAATCTTTATAGACCTCTTCATATTGATTTAAGCATTTACGAAGGTCTCGCTGGAATCGGAGAGCTCGATCAACATTTGTGTCATATTGTAAGAAATGGTTGCCCAATTCTCTTCCCAAATCAAGTCCTACGCTTATGATTCTTGCTGTGAGCGCAACTGGTTCAGATTGCTCTTCATCAGAATCATTGTCTTCATCATGTTTGTTTGTTTCACAAATCATGATAATTAAATCATCTTCATTCAATTCTTCATCAGCCATTATTTCTTCAATATCTGCCTGTGCTAAATCTCCAAAACCTTCTCCTCCTATAGTATGGAGCCAACTCAGTGATCTGAGAATATTCATACTCTATTGGTGATTTATCGTTTCCACTTTCAACAACATCTGACCATATTGCTTTCCAGCAGGCGTTGATCGTTTTATCTGAGTGTATGACAGTCCAACATGCATAACACAATCTAAAATTGTAAATTTCTTCCAAGCATCCATCAGAGTAAGAGATTCATCATTCTCCATTTGTTCTAAGATATACCTGAAAGTTTGCTTGATGTACAAAGCTTTAAAAGTCGAAATTATCCCTTGATCTAACGTCTGTAATAAGGAAATAGTATTCTTTGGTAAAAAAAACAACTTTTACATTTTCGTGTTGTAAATCTGAAGGATGACCTGGTGCATTATCAATTAATAGAAGAGCCAAGAGCCTTAAAAGGCAATCCCTTTTTAGTTAAATAATTTTTGACATCTGGAACAAAGAAGTTATGGAACCATTCATTGAAAGCTATGGCAGTGACCCAAGCTTTTCTATTAGCCATCCAATAGACGGGAAGGTTTTTGATATTTATTCCTTTGAATGATCGTGGTGATTTTGATTTGTTAATCACCAATGGTTTCATCATCTAATCGCCAGAAGCATTGCAACAGAAAAGAACTGTTATACGACTTTTCGCTACTTTATGACCACTAGCAGATTTGTGAGCTTTGGTTATAAAGGTCCTTTCCGGCATTTTTTTCCAAAATAATCCGGACTCGTCAGCATTGAAAACCTGATCAGAAGTGTAGGAGTTAGCGGCAATGATTTCAGCAAGTTTTGCCGGATATTGCTGTGCCGCATCCGAATCAGCAGATGCACTTTCACCTTTCATTCTCAGATTATGTAAAGAATGTCTTTGTTTGAATCTCTCGAACCACCCATGGCTTGCGGAAAAAGATACCTTCTTTTCATCGGACGAAGTCGACGGCAACTGATTCTTAAGTGATTGATAAATCTTCAAAGCTTTATTTGTAACAGCATTGATATTGATCGGGATTCGCTTTTGAGTTTGGTCTTCTATCCATATCACTAAGGCTTTTTCCATATTTTCCATTATAACATCTCTAACATATGAAGTCGTACTCATACTGCTGCTATACTTTTTCTAATGGAGTCTTCACTTTTTCATATTGTCCTTATTGTGGCTTCATTCATGGAGTAAAATTTAGCAACATCCGTTACTCTTTCTCTATTACGTAGATGGTCTAATATTTTAATTTTAGTTTCTAAAGAAATAACTTTTTTTTTCATTTGATTTTTCTTCAAATCCTTTGACATTATAGAACCTTAACAAATTTATGCAAACTATAAAGATGCAAGAAAAACTATAAATGGTGAAAACTTACCAGTTCAAAAGATAAACGCACAATAATATAAGCTTTGCTGCTAAAATGTTTCTGCACTATGTACTTGCATGAACCAGATAGCTTTACTGTTGTGAAATACATACGGGGATTTCCCTATACAGGGATTCCCCTAAATGTACATATTTTACAACACCGGGAATCCCCTGTTTTCATCAGTGTTACCAAAGGAATAAAATTAAAAAATGTCATCAAATCTTTGTATAGGCGTATATGGAGCGAAATATACACTTTTATCAATTTTTTTAAATCTGTTAATTTATAAACCGTGTAAAAGCGAAATTGTGTAAAACAAGTGCCGTGTAAATCGGGGGATAAGTGTATATATATAGATATATAAATTAAAATAATAAAAACGAAAGTGCATGAGTGCAATTATTATTATTATATATATATGCTATACAAAACAATTACGAATAAGTATTATGTTTGGCCTTACTCACAGTTATATCCAATCTAAACAATAAGTTGCTAGAATCTTACATACATAGAAATAGTTTCACATGAAAAAGCTTAATGACTTTCACATAAAACAATAACCCACCAAATATCCTGCAACAACGGTATTAACCCTTTTTCATTCTTAGTGATGTTTAGGTGAGATTCTAGCAATCCCTACTTTGGTTTAGAGAACATTTCATTTTGGAAACCCTTTAGAGCCATTTTGTTTCATAAAAATGTGCATTTGGATTTGATTTCAAAGAATGTTAGTTATCCTTACTGAAGTTAAACAGGTTGTACTTTTTACGAGGGATGCAACAGATATCCGGTAAACATCCTGTATCCGGCTATTATACCAGATATTTGGCAGTAGCTGGATATTAGGATTATCCGGCCGGATATCCGGTCATATAAATAATATGCAAAATAAGTATTTTTAATTACTCAATTAATAGTAATATTAAAACGTTCAAGTTTCTTAATTTTTATTATAGTTTCTTAAACTAAACCTTCATTTTATTACTTAATATAAATTCAAAATATCTCCTTAACATTCAATATCTTTGACAATGAATATTACTTTAACTTAAGATTTACATTACAAATTAAAAATACATTTCCCGTCAACAGCATTCTTTTTTTTTTTTTTTACATTAGTTTAGTAATTAAACATTCAAAAGACACAAATATTTCAAACGTCATAAAATATTTTTTTAAAAATTTGTTTCCCCTTTCAAAATTTTCAAATTATGGTGCAAAAAGAGTAGTTTTCTGCATTTTTTGGCAAAATTCTATTTCTCTTTTTGTCATTTAAATGACTCCTGCTTCAGAAAACAGTCTTTCACTACATACACTGCTTTATGATGGGGCAAGATACTTTTTTAGCAATTGCGATAAATAAGGAAAATTACTCCTATTCATTTTCTACCAGTCAAATAGTGACATTTTTCTTTCAATTACTGGCTGTGAAAGATAGTTTCTCAACTCTTCAAAATAAGCTGACTCGTCATCTTGTTGCACTTGTAATTGTGATATGCTAGAATTAACAGTTATTTCAGTAAAGCAATCCCAAAAATATGTAAAATTATTTGCAAGATTAAAATTTCAATTACTTTGAAATTTCGATTCTATTAGGAGTGACTCTTTGTTTTCTTCAGGAGAACTCAAAACTTAAACTTCTTCATTATCAATAATAAAGAAGATTTAATCATTTCATCATAACCCTGATCTTTATCGAAAAAATGAATTTTGATTCTTAGGTCTAAAATGGTTGCTATTGAAAAATGTTCTTGTTTAATAGTCTCGTGGCTACTGTTGGTTTTGGTTTGTATTAGTTGCTTTAAAATATAATAATAATTTTAAAATATGTCTTTCTTCTAAATTAAGAATTTAACTTAGCTATAATCATGTAAAAGCTGTATCGTTGAAAAATGTTTATGTATGTTTTCTTTTAATGTATCCTTTATTGTTTCAACACCAAATACTTCAGATTTTGACAAATATCTATTTAATGTTACAACCATAGGAATTACTTCTGAAATTAATGATTTTGAGGAACTTATTTGCTTGGTAATTTCTTCAAAGGGTTGAAATGGAGTTAAGCAGTTTTGAATTAATGTCCATTGACATGATGAAAAGCCTATTATTTCATTGTTTTCCACTGCATATAAAGACATCATAGCATTTCTTAATTTATTGACATCATTACAACAAATTATAATGTTGGAATTAAAAGTACTTACGATTTCTATTTCTATAATTTATCAAATTATCTGTGATATTATATAAGAATTTAAAGAGTGATAAGGTTTTCAAATTCTTAGTAGCTATAATCAAAACTGGAATTTTATTTTAAGCAGTAGCTACAGTTAACAAGTGTAATTATATTAATAACCAGTTGATAATCTTAAGTATATAAATGCTTAAGCTTTAATGACCATTTTAAAAGTTTTAATAGTCTCGTGGCTACTGTTGGTTTTGGTTTGTATTAGTTGCTTTAAAATATAACAATAATTTTAAAATATGTCTTTCTTCTAAATTAAGAATTTAACTTAGCTATAATGATGTAAAAAAAACCAGACAAATGAGAAGAAAAATTAAACAATTAATTAAGTCCTATTCGGAACAGTAACGCAACCAGAAATTTTTTCTGGGGAGGGGGTATTCGCTTTATAAAAGGTTACAACCCTGAAATTAGCACAAAAATTACTATTTCTTCATATAAATTGAGGGCTTCTGGTGAAGGTTTTTTTTAACCTTAAACACCCCCCCCCCCCCCTCCTGGTTCCACCTATGAATAGAAATAATGAAATAGTAACTATTTAGGATTTCAAAAAAAAAATTATACTGTTGGCCGGATATCCGGTTTTGAATTTGGTTGAAAATCCAGCATCCGGCCAAACTGACATCTGTTGCATGTGCATCCCTACTTTTTACTGTTTTGATTTTATTTAATTGTTTTTTGACATTTACTAAAAAAAATATCTCCCATTTTAAATGTTGTTGAAAAGTACCAGGGAATTCTTTCAAGAAATTTGGGATTTAGTTTTACGAGCAGTAGGCAGACTTTAAGCAGAGTGGGGGTGGCTAATAGAATTTTTATTTTTCAATTGGGCAGTTAATTTTATATTTCTTATGCATTGTGACGGATGTAAAATGGGAAGAATTCAAAATTTCAGTTTAATGGGTTTACATTGTATTTAAAAGTTATTGGCATTTGCTTTCTTTCATATTTTTGTCATTCTAACCTTTTTAAAATTTTCTGATTTTCACATTATGTCCATGCAGCAGATGTAACATGAAAATGAAGTCCATGCAACAGATGCAAGTCTACGCTCTATGTGCCACACACCTGTTGCACAAACAGTTGTTGCTATGTGCGACCTCCGACAGCCAGTAGAACTGGATTCTGTGATATTTTCTTAAGGGCCAAGCAAAGAAAACATAAGCCTGCATAGGTCCATGTTCGAAATGCTATGGATCAACTGATGCAATATTGCGGCCTTCAGCAGAGAATGATCATTCCTGTATAATATCAATAATATAGCAGCTTTTATTTTATTTAATCAAAACTATCTAAAAACTATTATTGTATTTAATCAAGTTCAATTTTATATTTTTATGCATTTCTGATCATTTCCGTTGCGACATGCATGCTGTCCGACAGTCTTGGCAACATTTTGTGTCGCCGAGGTAAAAGCCGCCAAAAGGGATAATACTGCATCTGTTCCCAAGAAAAAATAAATAAATATCTTTCTAAAATTGCTACACTTTGTAATATTATGGAAGAAAATAACCACGTGCAATTATCTTTATACGTTACATTGTACAAAAACATAAATGTAAAAGACGGGAAATTACATGAATTTAAATTCGCAACAGATTACATATTAACTAATTCAATAAGTTGATATAAAAGTAAAAAAAACACGATACAATAAATTTTAATGCAAACATTTATCATATATTGGGAACAAAAACACATTCGTAAAAGAAGGTTTTTTAATAATTGATAAAGAAATAAGTCAAAGTTGCACATAAAATAAAAAAAAAGATCGCTCATTGTCTTTAGAACTTATGCACTAATTAACATGACCTGACAGAAGTAAACAAAAGCACACTACCTTTTAACATCTGATTAGAAAGATCTTCGGATGCCGGCACGTCAGATGACATCGTAAAAAATGTATAAGTCTAACTCCAAACGAATCTACACGTAAAAGGTTGAATTTTGACTGAACCGATCTCAAAAATATTACATCAAATTATTTAATATTTAAAAACCCATAATACTTCCTTTTCTATAAAAATAGAAACACGACCACGGCATCAAATATAACAGTTACAGTTAAAGTTTAGAGCCAATGAAGCCAAAATTCTTTAGTTTTTAATATGACGTCCCGTCTGACAAATCGTTCATATGGTATCCAACTTGTAGGTAAGTGTCATAAAGTTTTAGAAAGAAGAAGATAAAACTCTTATGAATGAAGCGCTAGAATATGTTACTTTGAGAATTTTATAACCGTTAAGAATTATATCTAGGTGCTGCTAGTTTTAGTAAAGTTGTCACTATTGTTAGCTGACACAACCGAAAGTAATAGTAATTAGTATATTCCCAAATTAAGATTATAATTAAGCAGTATTTATTCCTAGTTGTTGGATAAAACCTTCGTCTGGGACAGAAATGCATACAATACAGGACTACTTATCTTATCTCAGCGCCACCTGAATTATTGTCTCAAACGAAATAGATGTTTTCTTTATCTCTATGGTAAGTTTGTTTCACAGGAGTCGTGTAGATGTCACCATCGTGAATACACTTTAGCTGACCATGGTGACGTCCGTCGTGTAGTGTCAATGAGGTAGTAGTAGTGTTCAGCGACTAATCCAAGGGGTGGATACATCGCCATCGTGAATATTTCATGATGGTGACTTATCCACCCCTTGGATTACCACCCGTTACCATCGTGAATTTAGTCAAGATGGTGACGGGTGGATATATGGGGTCCCAGGTGGGTACACGTTCTCCCCGAGAATAGGACTACAGAGTAGAAAAGTCTTATAAAAAATTAATAGAAAAATAAAAAAATATGCATAAAAAAAATCCGACAGCACAATCTAAATTGGAAAATATAAGTTGATCCTAAACCAAAAAATTGAAAAAGAACTCTCTATAGAAATATCAGAATGAGGAGGAATGTGGTTTCAATCACAGCAAGTGTCATTTAATTTTACGAATGAATATGTTTTATTTGGATAATGAAAAAATAATCCAGAAACATTCGATGATAGCTCTAACGGTGATTTTCCCCTCACAGCTGACATGACTTTTCTCGAATCTTCTAAGATAGTATATAGACATTCTTTTGGGGTCTTCGTATTTTTTATTAAAGTCGGAGCTAGTAATGTGTTAAGTGATTCGATTCCTAAATGTTCAGTGATTTCAAATATATTCTCCCGTTTCGGCATCACGTCGTTTGAAACTCTGAAAAGTATGTATGTTACTATTCTCTACTCATTAATTTTGTTTTACTTTGAAAACATGTATTGTTTCTCAAATAAGTGATTCAAATGGCAACAATAGTTTCAATTTTTTATATTGGTCAGTATATAGACCAATCAGCTTGGCAAGTGAGCTCACAAAATTTTTTTTCCAATGGCCAGGCATTTACTCTTTCATCTTTGCCTATACATCGGCCAGAACAGTGAACCTCTTAGCCGTCAAATGACGTTGCACCAGTGGGAGTGGGGACACATTGCGCCCAACAACACAAACATTCATGTCTTACGTGGGACTCGAACCCACAACGTGGCGGCCGATCAATCGCTGGAAACGCTCGCCTTGACCGTTCGGTCACCACGTCGACTGAAATGAGCCAACAGTACGCGGTGTCCCAGGTGGTCACCCACCCTAGTACTAACCGCGCCCGATGCTTCGGTGATCTAACGAGAACCGGCACGGTAGAGCCGTTGGCTCGAGCTCACAGAATATGAACTGCTAAATATCAATGAAAGAATGATTCGGGTTACAAAAATCATCTGTCCACCTAAAACGTGGTGACGAAAACAAAAAGTTCAAACATGCGTTTCGAGAAATAACAATGACTTGTGTTTTCGTCGTCAAGCTTAGATGTTTATAAACGCATTCGTAATGTAGATATCTGGAACTGGCTAAGTTTTTTCCTGCAACAAAAAGTTGAAGGGAACAGAGCAGGACTGCGGCGAATTATAAGGAGTGGAGACAATATTATATAAATTCAATTAGAGAATTCCTATGCAGACTCAACATATATCGGTAAAATGACTTACAATGAGTTGGCAGAGGTACGGAATAAAAATGCTACAACATAATACACTATGTTTCAAAAAACATATGTACCCATAAAACTTTTTTTATATATTTTATGGGATAATGTGAGTATTTCCTAAAATTTTCGAAGCAATTTGTGAATTTTAAATCCGCTTAAAAAATGTTTGAAAAATTAGGTCCCATAGGGTTCAATGATGTATTTCATTTTTTCAAATCGGGTTCAATCCAAAACTAATTGGGTGATATTATTCATTTATATTCGCATAGGTCCTTCAGATCGTCTGAACAACATACTAAAATTTCATTTTGATTAAGTCATTTTTACGGCAGTTATCGTGCTAACGAACAGACAGACAGAATAAACAAAGTCATAAACACTTTTCAACTTTGTTGTAAAGTGTTAAAAAGGAATCAATGTGTACCATAAAAAACAACGACATTCCAAATTTCAAGTCACTAAGAATTTTACCCCTTGGAGAAGAGCCGTTCTTTTTAGGATTGATGGATCTTGACTCTATAGCTCTGACCCATTACTTCAAGGGGTACATAGATAAGGTGTTTCTGAGCCTTGGGGAATTAATTACCTCAATTCCTGGATAGGCTGGTTTTTTGGTGTGATTTCCTCCTTGGTTGAGAAAACGATTTCTTCCAAGTGACAACGTGGGTCAAATTTTGTATTCTGCGTCTAAAACTGTTGACGACTGGAGTCATGACTTGGAAGATAATCTTCGGGCCTTGTTAGGTGAATTACTCCGTTGACCGCCTCCCATAAACGCCCATAGAACTTTCAAGAAGGGAAGCAAACCGAAGGAGAAGACGTACAAAATTGAATAGCTTGATGTCCGCCTTTGTAATTTTGAACCTCCAGGATGGCAAGTGCTCTTCACTTGTCCTTCTCGATTGGCGCCTATGTCGGGTCTCCTGACTGGGGCGTCACTGGAGAAGACATTTTGATTCTGCGGCCTAAATCTAGTGTAAACCTCATTGTCACCTTCTTCGACCTACCCGAAAGTGTAAGGTATCTGTTTGGACGGCCGGGAAGTTCCCCCAATTTAGACCGGAACCCAGTGCGGATCTACAGGAACCGTACCCTCCTTCCCCTACCACCAACCTGTCTGAAGAACTTACGGACCCACATGCTTAACGTGATCGTACTCCGCGTCAACACGGCGACAGTTTGGGCAGAGGCTGGAATCAAACTCGAGTCATACGAGTGCAATACTAACCACTGGGCTGTCCCGCCCCTAATTATGGTCTCCTGGAGATCTCTTTTAACCTTGAAAACAGCCAGTTCTTAGAAGTCGCAGCTTAGATAGACACGTTTATTTGTTAATTAATATACCCCGCAAAAGTTGCATTCCTCTTATTTCTATTTCCAATGGAATGTCTCTTGACGCGGATAGGTGTGTAGAGGTATGTCATTCCTGAGCAATAAGTCCAAAAATCTGTCTATATTTCCCTTCGCTTATTTATACAGAAATTTTTTTAAACATTATATCAAACTAGAAACTGTAACTGGTGTTGCCCGGAATTGAATTAATTCATTGAGGTTTTCAAAAGGGTTAATCGTCCGCTTTACCAGCATCAGTGCTTAAATTACAAAACGCACATAAGCACATGCTGTCTCCGAATAATGCTAAATCACACCTTAGACCATTGGTCGGATACATAATACACCTTGGCCCCGGCGCTGGGCCATCGAATACTACAAGCTAACACGACTGCGTATTGCGCCCTAAATACGCCTTTTCCCCTCTGCGCGGGTTAATTTTGATACGCACTAAATAAGTTCTTTTGATATATACAAAATTAGCACTTTTAATACGTCCTGAATAAGCGCTTTTGATACGCCCAGAATAAGCGTTTTTGATACGCCCTGAATAAGTTTTTTATACACCCTAAGTAAGTTCTTATGATACACCCTAAATAAGTTCTTTTTATATGCCATAAATAAACTCTTTTGATTCGTCCCAAATGCGCTTTTCACCCTCTGCGCGAATGTAAAATGTTACGAATGTGTAATATGCCCTCACTGGCGTATCTTTTGAAAACTAGACGGAGAAATTATCCGTACAGGCAACCTTACCTATGACTTGAATCTAGGGTTGTAATTTCAGGACTGTCGGTTGAGGGTTTCCAGGTTTGAAGATTTATTGCCGATTTGGTAACATTTCGAATGTTTGAGAATCTTTTTGGTATAACAAATATTCCATGAGATACGAGCCCTTTCTGGAAGTTTCCACAGAGAGTATATAAAAGGAGTCATCACTGAGTTGGAGAGTAGTTGACGTGATGCGAGCTACATCGAACTGTGACATACATTAATGTTTTGAGAATAGTATCAACTGTTTTGTGTAATTAGTGTAGCTTTTAATTGCTGTTTTACTGTACTTGACAGTTATTTAGCAATCTTGAGAGATAGTTATCGAGTTATTTACTGTATATTGTTCCTATTTATGCTGTGCTTGTAAATAAACGTGTTAGTTATCCAGAAAATTGAACTTCTTGTTATAACGAATATTCCATGAGATACGAGCTCTTTCTGGAAGTTTCTACACAGAGTATATAAAAGGAGTGATCACTCAGTTGGAGAGCAGTTGAAGTGATGCTAACTACACTGAACTGTGACATACATCAATGTTTTGAGAATAGTATAAGATGTTTTGTGAAATTAGTGTAGCATTTAATTACTGTACCTGACAGTTATTTAGTGATCTTGTCAGATAGTTATCGAGTTATTTACTGTATATTGTCCCTGTTTATGCTGTGCTTGTAAATGAACGCGTTAGTTATCCAGAAAATTGAACTCATTCTTGTTTCCGGAGCGTACTCCCAAGATTCCACAGGGGATACATCATAACAAATTAGTGTTAGGAGTGGGGATTTCTGGAATATGATCAAGCGGTAATGGCGCCGTCAATTAATAGAATAACGATGGAGGAACAGTTGAGCCAGATGATAGAACTGGACAAGAAGCTATGAAAAATGAGATGAAAACCGAATAAGAAGCAATAAAAACAGGACAAGAAGCGATGGCAGAAAATATGAAATTCGGAAAAGAAGAGATGTAAGAAACAACGAAAGCCGTAAAAAACAAGACGGAAGAAGCTATGAAAGCTGGACAAGAAGAGATGAAGCAAGAAAATATCTGATGTGGGCAGCACATGACTTTCCTTATATAATACAACGAATTTATTACTGTTACAGTAAAAAAATAGGTTATTCTTATAGTAGATACTTATATACTTTCCAAGACATTGAATTTTGCAACATTTAAATAATTTTAATTTGGCGACATTTAAAAAAGTCGCCAAGTTGGCGACATTCCGCCAACTTCGTCGCCAAAATCTCGCTAAGCGTTATGTAGGGAGAAATAAGTTATTCTTATAGCAGATTGGCGTTCAAATACAAAAGTATTACTCAAAGTATATTTTCTTATGAATAGAACGAACTAGATCCACGAGAATGATGTCACCAAATTTATCGCATGATATTACTCGTACATATGAAAAGTGAACATGTTTCTCAACAGTTAATATTTTTTTTTAATTTATGGGATGTTTTGATAAATTTATTTGAAAAATGTGCAATATCTCGAGAATGATTCATGCTAGCGCTCGAAAGTTTATGTCAATCGTTTTCTGAGGAAAAATTACATAAGAAATGTCTATTTGCGTAATTTTATTAAAGGTTTTGATTTTTTGATGATTTTTTCAAAATTTCACTCGAAACTTTAGGAGGGTTCTGAACATTCGATTGCGTTTAAAAACAATAGGCTTCCAGTATTCAACGATATATCCAGGATTGTAATTTTTGTACTAAATTTCAGTCAAATAGCTACATTCGTTTGTGAGATATCGTCTTCACAGACTCACTGACATGCACACACACACACAGACATCACCTCAAAAATGTTTGATTCTTGATTAGGGATGCTTGAAACGTGCTCTCCCGTCGAAAACTCGAATTCGAATTTTTGATCCCGTCACAATACTTTCCTTATACATTATGTAAAGTAATAAAACCGTGAAAGTCGGACAAGAAGAGATCGAAACAGAACACACTATGAAGGAAATAAAAGACATTCTGCAGAGGCGAAGCAACAAGCGAATCGTTCACGAAAGGACTGGTGCGCTGGATCTGCGGAGAAAGAGAATAAAGGGAATACCGAAGCAAGTTAGTAAGAGCATCCAGATGAAATCGAGCGATAACTAGCTGTTTATAAACACTTAGCAAGAAATTTGTAGTGCTTTGAAAGCGTGTGAACGAAATAAATGAGTCTGAAAAAATCGAATAAATTTATTGAACTTTACTGGAGTTTTACAAAACATTTTACAAAATGTTATTCACGCAAAATCATTTCGGCTTCATCGGACTGGAGCCACCGCCAATATTTTCAACGGGAGTGTCGTTGGTAGAGAGGTATTTTATATCAAGGATGGATTTTACTGAAATCGTATTATATATTTTGTAGTACGGAAATTTATAAATACATGTTACGTTTTTCCAAATCCGGCCTTCTAATAGTAAAGCACCATCTGGCGAGTATTGCACATTTCAATGTCATTTCTGGGTAAATAGCTAATCTAGTTTGTTCTACGAAACGTAAAACTGTTTCTACGTAAAATTCATAGATTTTTTTTTATATATATATATTAGAGTCCCTATGTGTACTTTTTGACACATACTCTATGTTGAACAATTATAATTCTCAGTCATTTTTGGCAACACTCATTACTTTTCACTCAAATAACGAAGATTTTCTTGTAAGACTATTGGATGTGAAACTTATAAATGTTTTTTATTAATTAAGAAAGCGAAATTATGCCTTCCGCATCTGCAAAACTTGAAAAGCAAACGTCCACAGAGACGTATGATCCTATAAAACAAGTGCTTACTATTGTAGAAAAGAAAGTTCGTAATTTAGAAAAACGCAAGGTTTGTATGGGCGTCCTTTTTATGCCTTATCACTAGTAAATAATTCAAGTAAATCATTTCTTAGATTGTTTCTGCATTACTGTGAATGTTTATATGTCAATGAGCGTTTGAAACGGCCGTTTTGGTCGTGCCAATCCTCTTCTGGTTGTAGACTGCGTAACCCTTAACGTGTAATCTTATAGATCGTGATACATAACATATTTATCCTTTAAAGGCTTTATCCGTTTCATACAGAAAATTTAAAGTGCATACAATTTCTTTTAAATAATTTTATTATGTGTTGAACATCTTTTGGGATAATCATTTACTGTCAATGTTGACGTCACTGAATGCCAAATTACGAATTATTTTTTATAATGTTTGTGCATAACAAAACCTTTTCGTTATTGTTTATTGTCAAGGTCTAAAATTAATTTCCATAATTTCAATTTTGTTGTCTTTGTTAATTTTATAATACATTTCAGTTTTATTTTTGTCTAATACAATATTATATATATATATATATATATATATATATATATAAATTGGTTTATTGTATTATTTGAAGCTTGAAGTATGGGTTAGAAAAGTCATTGAGTAGCTTTGAGTAAGGAATTTGAGTATTGAACCACTGTAACTTTGTGCGTTAAAAAAAAGTAGAGTTAGATTGACTCTTACAAGCTCAAAAGCCTGAGAAGACAAGTTTTAAAGTCATTTTTTGCTACTTTTAATTTTTTCATTTGTAATCTTAATTTTTAATTAAAAAAAAGTGTAAAAAATATCACTCATATATACTGCACACATTTAAACTGAAAACAACAGGTGCAAAAAAATTAAATTTTTGAATTGATGAACAATTTCAACTTCATAGTTGTACTATAACTATTGCACTTCTTAAACAAAGGTATAGGTTTTAAATATAAACCATATGCTGCTGGGTGTATAGCCAGATAGTGAAAACTAGTGTGAAAAAGAAGGAAACAATTAATGGTGGTGAACTTTGAAAGTATATTTGATTTGCAGTTTTGTAATATCGAGTCAGTTTAGTTAAGGTACTGATTGACACATCAATTGCGAGCAAACATGAACTCTGTTCAATTATGGTATTAATTATTGTTATGGTTGGCTTTAATGTTAAAAGCTAGTATTTCTCCTGTAATTATTGATGGGTTCTAAGTATGAAGGGAGGGGTGTGTGTGTGAAATAATTGTTATGCTTATAAAAGTAATATTTTTGATAAACAAGTTGATCTAAAAATTAAAATTTTTACTTTGTTACAAGTGGCTAGTAGGCAGTTTCAGTTTAGTGGCCATGCTATCACAGATTTTTTTGTAAAAACATTAAGTATAATATAATGTAAAAGGCCCAGACCACACGACCAACCCGGAGGTTTATGGCAGAAGTATAAGTATAATATAATGTGTCACCTGGGGTAATTTACAGTCACTGAGTTTCCGGGTAATTCCTGGTCACATTCTGTTTTTTTTTTTATTAAAATAACACTTCATTAAACTAAAAAAAACCTGGACTTCAAACCCTTTGCAGTGTATGATTTAATTATTCATTAAATTGGAATATATTATGAAAAAAATTTATTTTTTTAAACTTGCTAGTTAAATTTCAGTACTTCCTTATTATAGCGGCCCCCGAGGATGAATTGCCAAGCGAGCTAGATGTATCGCCAAGGTAGGTTGTAAAATCTCGCCAAACATTTGCAGTCCTAAAGAAACAGCACTGTTATTATCGTCATATTGCTTTTTCGTTAACGTTCCCGATTTCGTATTGCTTTTTTAAAATTGCTTGTTTTTTTTAAATATATTGTTAACAATATTTAACTTACCAAACAATGAGATGGATGCCGTATCATTTTTACATGTTAAAAATATTCTTATGAAACATGTAAGTATTATTTATTGTTATGTTATTTATTTTTATTTCTCTATTACATGTTTGCGCTACAAACCTTGGCGAAATCGTAACTGCGTCCTTGGTGTAATCGTAATTGCGGAGGCCGCTAGTACCTAAATTTCCTCAAAACAACATTGGTCTTCATTTTTATACATTTTGCAAAGATCTTTGTCGCTCATAACATTTTAATTATTTTTTTCTTTTATTTTTGTTTCAACTATGAACAACCACAGTTAAAAGTGAGTACAAGATTTTTTTGTATTATAATGAAACACTTTGCAGGAGTATACCAAACTATGCTCCATATGTGTGGGATAATTCTTGGTCACTGGGGTAATTCATAGTCAGTGCTGATTTACAGTGTATTTATGCTTGACATTATAAAATAAATTTTGCAGCTGAATGTTAGCATCATATAATCACCAAAATTCTACAAAAAATTTCTGCAGACCAGTAGTTAATTTGAACCATCCTGGAAACCAAACATTGGATTTTGAAGAGCAAGGACTTTTCTGTCATGCATCAGTTTTAACTTTAGCTTCATCAATTCCAAGTTCTTTGGGTGTAGGCCTAACATATCTAATTGACATTCAGTCCATGTCATTTCCCTCCTTTGAAGACCTATTAAGCAAATGCTTAGTAGGTCTCAAAGCCTAGATTTGGTGCAGATTTGGTGACAACGAATTGAAAGAGGACGTTAATGACTGGTTCAACAACTTGGCTACACTGAGTATGCAAAAGGCATAGAAAAGCTGGTGATACGCTATGACAAATGTTTAAATTTGTATGCCGACGACGTAGAAAAATAGCTAAGGTATCATATGTATTGTAAAATAAGTTTTGCTTCATTATCTTAAATAAAAATATCTAGAGAAACAAACATTCTTTACTTTTAGAATGACCCTTGTATCACATTTATTTATTTTGTGAGAACACTTGATAAAGCTACCATTAATCTAAAACTTTTAGTTCTTACATTGTGTTTTAAAGTTTTGATTTTTCATTTCTTTGGTTTACAACTTTTCCTTGCAAGGAGTTGCAAGGTTTTGAGGGCAATCTCGTCTTGAATTTTAGTATAAATGGAAAGCTAAAATGACTATGGTTTAAAGAAAACATTAAGTATCGAATTAAAAAAATTTAGAAGTATCGAAAGAGAAAAGGTAAGAATGAATGATGTTAGTTATATTTTTAGACTAATTAGAAAATCACCCCCTCCCCCAGAAAATTATGTTTTCATGATTTAAAATTATTTCTCCATAAAGAGGCCTATGTAAAAAACAGATATGGGCATATTTATGGTGTCCAGTAGCGTCGTCAAGTGTGAGGTTTTGGGAGTCATACCCCCCTACTAAGGATCGGACCCATTGTAACCCATTGAAGTTTGTAGAAATGATACTTGAAGAAATAGGAAACTAAACAAGATATTTGGTTACCAAAACCGTAATCAACATTTTTTCTGGAGATGCTACTGTTGGTGTCCAATTGTGTTCTTAATTAAAGTTATCTTGTGAAGAGTGTCTCTAAATTAGTGCATAGATTTGAAATAAATTAAAGAGAATAGAACATTTTACTGTATTAAAATACTGAAATAAAATAAACCTTTTTTTAATATTACAATGTAATTTTTCATTGTAGGGAAAGTTGGATTCTTATCGACATGATTCTGCCAATGGAAAGGAATTGAATGAAGATCAAAAAGTAAAATGATTTATGTTTTTACTAATAGTTTTTGTATTGTTTGGATTACTAAATGATTTCTGTTATTGGATATGACAGTATTCATATAATATATTACATAAAATAAATGATATAGAAATCAATTTTTCTTAAATCTGCATACAGGGACGTAAGTGGGCAATCTTGTCTGGGGGGGTGTGAAGGAAAATTTTCCGACTAATGTTGAAAATTTCCGACTTTACAAACAAGTGAGTTAACTTTTGTTTTTGAGCGAGTGCATTGCTGATCTAGTGACCTTTATGCAGTTCAAAGTCTACACAGCAATTATTTGTTTTAATTTTCGAATGTTTGGTGTATATGTCCAAATCATACCCCAATTTAAAAAAAGAAAAAGTCTCAAAACCAAATTTTTGGTTTTGAGGGTTTTGTTTTATAAATAATTGTACATTTGTTTAATTATCGGATGTGTTATGCAAATGCCCAGATCTTTAGCTACCAGTTGAAACAAGGCAAGTTTCTAGGGCAAAAATTAGTAGAATTTTAAATATATTTGAAAAAGTATTAAATTTTGTACATTTTGGGATTTTTCTTCGAATGCACTTGTCACATTCCCAGATGATTGCCTAGTACTTAAAAACCCGTGAGTTTCTATGCCAAAAATTGGTTGTGTAAATTTCGGAACATGCATCTTCCTTTTGATAAAATTGGGTCTTTTGTTAGGTTTTTATAAATTATTAAAACTTTATTACTTTTTTCTAATTTCCGAATGCACTTTGCACATTTTCAAATAATTTCCCCAAAAAAGTAGAAAAAACGCGTTTCTAGGCCAAAAATTAGCTTTGTAAAACACGGGATGTGTATAATAGCATGCATATATACACTGTTCAAAGGAAATTAATATAACATGATTTGCAGTGCTCATAAGGGGTTGCCGTTGTTTCATTTCCTCGATATTTGTTTTCAAAAAATTGTCCAGACACGGACGTAAAAAAAAAAAAAAAATTCCAAATGGTCCGCCAGAAAACTTACCTACATGTGGCTATACACATATTCTTAAATACATTGAAATTACATTTTTTTAGGTTATCTGATACTTATTTCGCCGCATCTAAAACAGGAAGTTTATCTTAATTCTACAGTTTGAATTCTACATAAAGTTGTATTTATCTTCGCATTCTAACATTTTTTTTTTAATTACAACATTTTTTTTTTAAGAAAACGCATCAAAGCAGCACATGCATCGCCCTTACTGAGATGCGTTGAACTGCGGTTTCTCCCCGGTAGATTGCACATGCCTGAACACTCTCCTAGAGAAAGGAACCCGTGCGTTATGTTACGAGTTGGTATAATATATATGTTTTTATAGAGAGATATTATCCTATAAGAGATAGTAATATTGAATAGGGAGGTGTATGACTCGTTTGTGACTGTGGATATTAGGAGCGGGTGGGAGGATCGGTGACAGTTGATGTCTGCCGGTTCCTGTTTCTGATGTATGTCCGTGGTGTACTTAGCCGAGCTTAGTGCCCGAAGTGCGCAGAACTTTGCTGGTTTATAAAAAAAATTTAACTTCGATCAAAGTCTTTGAGATATAAATAATTCGAAAGAACGTAAGATTAAATAAACCAATTGCAGAGATGGGAAGTCCACAAAATATAAAAACATTTTTTTTTTTAATTGAACACCAAAACTTTTAGTATAAGTAAATTATTACTGGAAACGAGTGCATATTAAGTGGCGCAAACAGAATCAGAAATGAATGAAGTAATATAAAGCATAGCATCACTATATTTTATGGACAGCTGACTTTCAAAAGCAAAAAATTATGTTATTCATTATTTTGATCTATTTTACTGGCTTCTTCATCCATATTTAATATGCAAGATCATTTCATTACTTTTTTGTTTCCTACTTATAGTGGCAGCTCTAGTAGAAAGGTTGTGACTATTAAAATACCAAATAATGACCAGAAAATATCTGAATACAATATTTCGCAACTATCAACTTTGGTTTATTATTTTGAAATAACTATGTTTAATTTTAAATGATATTTTGGGGGATTTTTATTTGAACAAGAAAGAAATATTTTAATTTAAAAATAAAATAATAGTAATTATAAATAAATTAATGATTATTTATTAATAAAAATATAATATATAAAATGTGTCTACAAAATGTACAGCAGTAAAATTATAACTAATGGAAATTTTTATTTATTGGACGCTCAACTATTTAACATATTTTTTCGATTAATAAAAGGTTTATAAAAACATTTCGACATTGTTACCATTTTAGTGTAACATTCTAATTTATACACAATTTAATATCGAACGGTCGAGTAAATGTTGCATTATTATTATTTAGTATTTTTCAAAAAGATGTCTGTTTCTATGTGTGTGTAACGCGTAGCAGAAAATTCAAGCTTTCAACAGTTTTGAAGATCTGTATAGAGTTAGTTGGCATCTTAGCTTATGCAACCTTAGCTTATGCAAATATGCACCTCGCCGGGATTATTTTTCTTTTAAATTTCAATTAGTTTAAAGGTTATGAATATTTAAAATCGAAATTTCGTTGTTTCTAAATCCATTCCTTTAAATATTCAGAACATAAAGTTGCCAACAGATTATTGTTTGAAGAATAGCAGATGTTTATAGACAATTAGCGCGACACAATATGGGTAATAAAATAAAAAATTCTAAGTTCCAGAATTTTACAGATATCATTTTGATTTTTTTAAATGAGCAATTATTTTATTTTTATAAGAATTCGCTCGATAAATATCTTCTATAGCACGAAAATATTCGGAGATAGTATTTAATTATCTAATTATACTTTTCGGCATTTATTTCACCAATGTGCAGCAGACGAAAGACATAAAGTGATTTAAATTGAGAAGTTTTCTTACTTCTTGAATTTTAAAGATATTATTTATATTTTTCAAAATACAATTATTTGCCATTAAAAGCACTGTGAAAATATCATTTAAACGGGATAACTACAATCATAATCCCGATTTTTACCTCCTTGCTTTTTGTTCAATCCTAAAGGTGTCGCAGCGCAACGAGAAAAAGCGTGTTTAAGCGCTTATTTAAGGCGTGCGGTTTGTACATGCAGATTAAATGCGCGCCCACATATGCAAACCGACATCGCAATGAATCGTTTAGGTGTTTATAAAGGGCATATTACGCCCGTGTAGCATGTGCGGCCGCACAGTAGACTATCACTGTTATTTGCAATAGAAGCTAAATTCTATTTTCGTCTAGATTAGTCTTACTATAATGGAATTATCAAACAATAGTCTCGGCTACCAATAAGAGAACCAATAAATTGGTTGCTTTTACAGTATAGAAGAATGCATTTTAAAGAAAAACTTGCATAACTTAATGCTCCATATCACTAAAACCGTTTATGTTTGCTAGTTCAATTTTGTTACAATATATTTTGGTGCTACTCATTATAGTATTATAAGACAAGCATGTAACCTAAAATGTTATCTATTTTCTTTTAGAAATTTCTCTGGAAAGGCATTTTTCCTGAAAGCTTATCTGACATAATTCTGTTTTTTTCTTTTACTTATTGTATTTGAAAACTCTTGAAATTAACTTTAAATTTCTTAACTTTCTAGTAAAAATTTGTAAATGTAATAGATTTTAAATCGTATATTTAATAAAAGAAACTTTTAAAAAAAATGCAAAGCACAAGTGCTCTCTCTTTCTGTGGTGATATTGACGGGAGAAAATTTTCTAATATGATAATTATTGTTCTAAAAAGGTTTAATTACAGTAATTTAAGAAATGGAAACACCTTAACTTTAAAAATTAAGGAAATTTATTAATTTTGAAAAAATACATTGAAATTTAAATACGGTAGAAATAAAACCTGTAAAATAATGCTTTCTTTTGGAATTAAACATTTTTATAAATAAATTTCATCGCAATTTGTACTTCAATAGATTACTTAAAAAGATTATAAAGAACATTTTGGGGGGAAGGAGATGAAAAAGATTTTATAAGGCAAAGATAGCATAACAGAGTCCTACTGCTAAGAGAAAGTTATCTTTCGTGAAGGATTTTATAATGGAAATTGTACTTTATTTGTTTTACTGATCAGATAGTCAAAAAAGAACCTAATACACGCAACATGTCAAGACTATCCGAGCTGGGATAAAACTGAATTTTGATTCTCGACACTATTATAATATTTATTCAATTTTCTACATACATATTACCATGCAGTTGATTTATACGACGGAATTAATAAAACACTTTTATTTCAAATCAGAAGATATAAAATTTCATACGAATGACGACCGCATTTAAATATGTAATTGTAAATACTTGAAATTCCTTAATCACAAATAGTTTAAATACAAACATGTAAATATTGTTCATTTTTTCTGGTAATGTATCAACCAATTATATTCTATAAGGATTGCGTCCCCATTGAAAATCTGTAGATCGTTTTTGCACTTTTTAGTTCTCTGCAAGTAATACCTAATGCGGAATGGCAACACGAAAACTTGCTATATTCTACAAATTTGTGAACTTTTATAGAGACAGATAAATTCAGTCTTATCACGCAGTCGGCATTAAATTTCACAAAAAGTGAGGCCATACTACACAATATATCTGTGGACTATGACCAAAACCAAGCGGTAATGGTTACAGAACCCGCCTAAATGGGACGTTCCCCAAACTAGGATAACTTTAGCATCTATGTCGGAATCTGCAATGGGACTATCCTATGTTTTGGAACGCCTCTCTTTGGTGGTTTCTGTTAGTATTTATAACTTAAAAAGTTACTGCAATTTAAGAGTAACTTTATTTAAGTTATAAAATTAATAACATTTTAAGTTAATTAATCAAACTTCCAATATTTCAAATTTTTCCAATTTTAATTTTTGCCGCATATGCAGCCATAAGTCAAACACAATGTTATTCAATACTTATATTTGTAGAAATAATTTGTTGATATCATCCCTGGAATTTTTTTCTCCCGAGTTCTGCGTTTTATACATTCGTAGCATCTTTCAGGGTTACGAAGCCTAACTTTTTTATTTAATGAATTGGTTTAAATAATTAGTTCCAAATATGTATTAATATATTAAACCCGTTTTCACACTTACATATGTTTAGGCAAATTATTTTTCTTTCAATTTAAAAAAGGAAATACATCATCATAAAGTAAAACAAGCAAAAATAAAAAGCATTAAGTTTTTTCGCCCTCATCAATTTCATATATAATATTCTCCCGAAAAAAAATCACAGTATGAAAGGACAAATTGTATAGATTTTATAGATTTTAATATGAATAACATGTATGGTTGGGGAGTCTCTGGCAGACTTCCGGGCGTTACGAAAAATATAAACACTTTGGGCGCTTATATCTCCAAACCTAACAGATAATAATATCACCAACTTTTACTTGTTTTGTTGGAAATTTAGTACCTTTTATGTATATATAGAGAGAGATAATTTCAATATTTTAGTATATTGGCATTTTTTTTCCAAAAACTAAAAAGTTTTTGTCGGAGAGAATTTTAGTCTTCTTGCTTTCACTCGAACTATTTTCTAAATTATGAATGATAAACCATAAGCGATAAGAATGTTTAGTAGGAAATCCAAGTTCTAGCTTAGTAATGGGTTTTTATAGATCTAATGCAATTTTCGAGGAATCGTCTTATCAAGTTTAAAAAGATTGAAATTTTCCTGTTTTTAACACTTTACAACAAAGTTGAAAAGTGTTTATGACTTTGTTCATTCTGTCTGTCTGTCTGTCCGTTAGCACGATAACTGCCGTAAAAATGACTTAATCAAAATGAAATTTTAGTATGTTGTTCAGACGGTCTGTAGAACCTATGGGAATATAAATGAATAATATCACCCAATTAGTTTTGGATTGAACCCGGGTCGAAAAAATGAAATACATTGAGCCCTATGGGACCCAATTTTTCAAACATTTTTTAAGCGGATTTAAAATTCACAAATTGCTTCGAAAATTTTAGGTAATATTCAAATTGTTCCATAAAATATATAAAAAAAAATTCAGCGAAACATATTCAGTAGTTTTTTAAATAAAAATTAAAATAATAATTACACCACTTATATGAAACGATCACGTGACCATGATATGAAACGATCACATGACCCACTTCAAAATGATATATGGCATCCATCTTGCTTCAAAATCGTGATTTTTTTAAGTTCTTTTTAATTCATATTGAGTGTTGTATCCGTCCTAAAACTACTTTATTTTTGCTTAAATTCTGTGCATCTACATACTGAAACAACGCAATGACAATATATTTGAGTTTAAATGCTCATTTAAATTTGATTATTTCTACAACTAAGCCTATTTTTTACCTATGTAAAATGCAGCAAAATATATAGAATGAGTTGTATTAGAATTCCTGTATTTTTTTAACACAAAATAATTTAGTCCATGGAGTCTGCATGGCTGATATGAATGAAATATTAATTGATTTCATAAAGAGAAGGACGATTTTTTTCGATGAAGTTTCAAGCATAGAGTTTAATTTTTTGTAGCTCCATGGTCTTAAACAAAATGTTTAAATAAGATAAATTATTATAGTATTGTGATGAATGAAATGAATGGGAGAAAGTTATGAATGAAATCCTGTTTTATAGAGAGATCCAGGCGTGTTATTTTTTCTATGACGTCATTTGAATGAATTTCAGTTGTTTTCGATGAAGTTTTCAAATATAATAAATTATCGTAGTATTATGATAATTCTAAAACTATTACCGAGGAATGTATAACATTTTAGAGATGTTTAAACCAGACAATTTATATTTCAATGCCGTCATTTGAATGAAGTTCATTTTTTTCGATGAAGGTTTAAGTTTTCAAATATAATAAATTAATGCAGTATTGTGATAAGTTTCAAAATATTACCGAGGAATGTATTGCATTTTAGACTTGTTTAAATAAAATTGCATTGAAGTTGGAAAGTGTTTCATAATCAATGCTTTAAGCATGATTGATCTTTCTTGTTTAAGTTTATAAATGCTTATTTCTCGAAAACGAAAAGTGGTAGCTATGAAGAATATTCGGTAATTTGTAGCCCTTTGAAAACCATATAGTAGTGTACAATTGGATTTTGGATAGGTTCTTAATTTTTGAACTATAGTAGCAACAATTTCGATATTTTAATATTTTGTAAATGTGGTCCTAATTTCTATATTTTAATAATTTAAAAAATTTGAAAAAGTGGTTCTAATTTCGATGTCTTAATATTTTAAACCATTTCGAAAAAATGACTCTAATTTTGCTATTTAATTATTTAAAATTATTTTAGCATTGTCAAAAAAGATATAATATCTACATAGAAAAATGTTATTCAGGCGAAATCATTTCGACTCGGGCCGTGCCGAAATTTTATAACGCTGTTTCGGACCGGGCTCGAACTTTGCTTTTAAAAAAGGCCGAACATATTTTGAAAATTTTTCTGGGGCCGAATATATTTATTTCGCCAGGCCGAACATATTTAATTTTAAAATTTTTTCAAATGAATTTTAATTGAATACATGAAATAATTGCCTTTATTTCACCTATATATTGATAAATGTTTAAAAACAAATTACCTCAATTTTTCGTAGAAAAATTTCACTCTTTCCCGGCCAGGGCGCGGTAGCCCATTGGTTAGCGTGCTGGAGTTGCACACGGTAGGCCCGGGTTCGATTCCAGCCACTGCCAAAATTGCCGCCGTGTTCATGCGGAGTACGATCACGTTAAACATGTGGGTCCGAAAGTCCTTCTGTCTAAACTGTCTCTGTGTTTACGCGGAGTATGGGTACGTTAAATATGTAGGTCTGTAAGTCCTCCCGAGAGGTTGGTTGGAGGGAAAGGATAGTACGTTTCCTGTAGATGCCACCTCACTGGGTTCCGGTTTAAATAAGGTAGCACTTCCAGGCCGTCCAAACAGATACCTTACACCTTCAAGTAGCCGACCGTCCAAACAGTTACCTTATACCTTTCTGGTAGGTCGGACGGTCTGGGTTTCAACAACAACAACTCTTTCCCGGCCTTCCAAATAGTTGCTCAAGTCCTCAGGATGAGTCGGACGGTCTGGGTCTTCAACACATTCATGTTTTTAACATATATGAATATAAATTATTTCGGGCCGGATCAAGCCGAGACTCAATGGTCTTTGGGCAGGGTTTAAGCACTGGTACAGTCGTGCCAGACAGGGAAAAAATCTAAATTTTCAGCCCGTTCTGACCCGTATTGGAACCACTGCTGATCTTTTTGTATAGTTTAGTGTTTCATTCATAATTTGTGATTTTATTTTATCGCAGAAAATTTATTTAAATGACGTATGAATTGTTAAATGATACCTTTAAAAGCACAAAAATTTTATAACAAAATTTAAAAAAGGAATAAAAATAAATAGTAATCATTATGAGAAACGTATATAAACAATTCTTATGCATGCCTTTAAATAATTTATAAATACTACCTTACTTTACGCGGTCCCAACCCAGCTCTGCGAAAAATTGAAGCAATCTGGGCTGAATGAAGATTCCATGCTTTTCAGAATTCTACAGAAAATACATTCACATTTTCTGAGCGTCATAAATTACTTGCCCAATTAAAGACACTTTTAAGGGAATGCATACTGGGTTTGCTTTCCAAATCCCTAGACAATATGTTTTAGTATTTTTCTCCTGCTGTTTTGCCGATTGCATAGCGAAGAAAATAGATTTTTTCCAAAGAACTCTTACCAAACCTAATTGCTCTTGCATGGTTTTGTCCCCACATATGGGTACTACAAATGATCTGCACCCTCCGGGTGCAAGGTCTGCTTCTCCGAATTTCCTTAAGTAAAAGGCCGAAAAAGATTGGGGACGTCCTGCCCTCGTTGTCATCGCCCTTCCAGGTGGTTCAAATTTATTTAAATGAGATTTATGACACCGCAAAGAAACCATTTGCCCGACGTTCATCAGATGGCTTTACTTCAACATGGACTTCAAGGATTTTGTTTCACAAGAGAATCGGTGATTTTGTAGTGAACATTTAGAAAATTAAAGTAAAATATAAGTTTCTGAAGTGAAATTTATGGTGAACAAAACTCACACTTATTCCGATTTCTTTTCCGAGTGATTGCCAAATTTTCCGACTTTTTTGAGTCAGGGGGTGTGTGACACCCCCCCACACCCCCCCGGTACTTACGTCCCTGTCTGCATATATTCAAGTGTGTAATAGAAATAGTTTAACAAATTTATGTTTTCTTGATTAAAAATCTTTTGTTTATAAATTAATTGTACTCATTACCTTACTGTACTTACTCAAGTAAAATTTTTGTATTTTTATATCCAGAATCTTGGATACATTCGATTTAAGTGAGGAACTATTTTTGACTTATAGCAGATTTCTTATTAAAAAATCTTTTTATCTTTTATGGCTCTTTAATGAAATGAAGCTAGTTAAAAGTAAATTAGAAACTAGAAAATGTTTTTCGAATTGACGAATTTGTCACAGTTCAACCAGGGCGGTAGGACATTATATCTACTTTTTTTTATGCTTTATTGAATTATGAGTAATCAAGTTATGAACAAGTTCCTTATTCAAGCTAAATATACATTGTAATTATTGTAATGTATGACAGATTTTTTAGCATAATAGAAAATATTAATGGACATACATTTTTTAAAACTTTTACTTAAAATTTAATTTACATAATAAAATTGGATCATTTTAATAATACAGTGCAACCATTTCAAAAATATTTAGTTCACTTTTTCTGAATTAATGATTCACAGATTTTATTTCTCAAAAAAAAAAAAAACTTTTTCAATTATTTAAATTTTAAAAAGCATTATTTATTTACAAGTTTAAATTTTGAAAAGTTTAATTTTCTTTCTGTAACTAACGCTAATATTGATTGCTTATTTTCACTAATTTGAATTTTAAAATATTTATTTCTCTTTACTTCTGAGTAATTTAAATTTCAAAAAGTTTTGGTTTACTTTGGAATATTTAGTTTTGAAAACACTTTATTTATTTTCAATAATTTAAAAACTTTTGTTTACATTTAAAACCTGAATTATGAAAAAGTAGACTGCTTGAACCATAGAACTTCATGTAGAACTTCACATCAGGTTGCCACTAACTTGAAAAATTGAGTGAGATTTTCTTTTCAAAACTTCAGAAAAATTCAAAATTTTTTTGTTTCAATGAAACAATTTCAATTTACAAGTATTTGTATAATGTAGAAAAGTGCAATTATGTATATAATATACAAAATTATAATAAAACTTTAAGCAAAATTTGTATGCTTTAGACGAGGTTTAGTATTTGCAGAAGTCGATCAGAAATTTGCCTTAAATCACATTTTCTGTCAACTAATTTTTTTTCTTGGAATTTTAGCAAAAGATAACTTACATTTTGGAGATCAATTAAAAAAAGTTTGATTATAAGATTTTAGTGGAACCTCCTACAGACATAGGAATTGTAATCTTTTCTTCTCTGTATTTTAGTAAATGATGGCTCAAATAAATAAAATTTATTTGAGTTAAAAATGTTATTTTGATGTTTGGTTATAAAGATTTTAGTATAACGAATTTGCCTTGTGATCACTGAACTCAAAGGAGAAAAGAAGGGAGGCTGAAGAGAGAGAAGCGGTTTGCGTCCCATTATGAGAAAACTTCACATCAATTTTCTAGAAAAATGTGAGATTTTCAATCTCACTCTAATGGGAACACTACTAAACAATAGATCAATTTTTTTAAATGTTTATTATGTCTTAGTCCCCATAAGTATGATCTTCACCTACTGTTGCATTCATTAACCTATGAATGAAAGTCAGAAACAAAATGCAAATATTTTAGAACATTAACTCTGTGGAAAGCATTCTATAGACTAAAATAAAAATATCTAAACCAATATTTATTCTAATGATTCTTATGTGTATATATTTGTCTGTCCTTCTAGACCAGGGGTTTCCAACTTACAAGTGCCCAAGGGTCGCAATCGAAACCACCTGTCTAGTGGCGAGCCGCAACATAATCAGGGCCATACCCAGGACATTTTTTTGGGGGGTGGGGGGTTCAATATGAAATTTTTCTGGCTGGGGATGGATGGAGGCATCGTAATGAATATAAATACATGTATATGGTATGTACTGTGAAATTTTTGAAAATTTCAGGGGTTGAACCTCCAACCCTCCCTCCCTTTTCAACTATGACCTTGATAATAATTGGCCAACTTTCATCAAGTTATACAAAACAAAAACAAGTATTGAATTGCAAATCAAATAAGTGGGCATTTTAACACCTTTAATTGCATATTAAAAAATTTCCAGACTAATATAATTTTACTTTGATATCAGATATTGTATACAGATATTTAAAATTTACGTAAAACCTTAAAAATTACAAAAGGAAAAAAACTTACGTAAAAGCACATAAAATGTTTAGTGAGAAAATTGAGGTCGGTCTGCTGCAACCATCAAAGAACGGATGTCCACCTTAAGCTCTGTTGTTGAGAGTCTCAGGAGATGAAGTAGAGAAGAATTTGTGAGGCAGCTTCTATTGTGGTTCTTGATAAATTTCAATGCAGAAAATACACTTTCTCACAAGTATGTACTCCTGAACATTGACGAAATTTTCCGGCCAAAATCTTGCAGGTTTGGAAATCTTTCTTTTGGTAATAATTTAAAGAAATCTGCTCTCTTTTCTTCCCTCGTTTGCAAAAATGTATCCGCTTGTAGGTCGCACTGTTCAAGTTGAAGATGAGTTGGTTGATCTTCAATGTTAGCTCGAAGAGTATTACTAAACAGCAGCATGCTACTTTTTAATGATTCAAAATCTTTAAATCTAGTGTCAAATTCCTCTATGATTTCTTGGATATTTGCACCAAATTTAGAAAAATTAAGAGTCTCATTATCAAGTTCTTCAGCTAACTTCCGACAGCCTGAAAAATAGGCCCATTTATGTTCAAAGAAAGTTTGAAAACTCTTAATTTATTTCGAAACCCATCTGCGTGTCCCATTAAATCCGACATCAGCTGGTTTCTTCCCTGGAAATTTAGATTCAGTTCATTAAGATGAGTGGTGATGTCGGTGTGGAAAGCTAATTCTTTTAAGCTCTTCTTCCAGTTGCACAGTGTCTGTTGAAAAGAACTTCTTCAAGAATGCAGGGATTTCTTTTCTTATCCTAAAGAATTTCTCGAGACACTTTCCAGCACTCAGCCATCTTACATGATTGTAGAACAGCAAGTCCCCATATTCTGCTTCCATTTCCTCCAAAAACTGCTTTATCTGCCTATGCAAAAGTGCACGCTTGCACGATTTCCACCTCTTATCATATTGATAACTTTTATTACAAGTTTGAAAACTTGATTTTGTTTTACCGACTTTCACACAAAGCTCCCTGATGAATAGTACAATGAATTGTCGGACAAGTTACTCCATTTTTTCTAAGTAATCCAGTCAGTCCAGATTTCCCCCCTACCATTGCTGGTGCACCGTCCGTCACAATTGCTGAGCATTTATTAAAACCTCCGATTTTGTTAACTGCTTTTTTCACAGCTTCGTAGATGTCCTTTCCTTTCATGGTTCCAGTCATTGGACATATTTCTAATAATTCTTCCTTGATAGAAAAATCTTCTTGGGTAACACGTATAAATATTAACAACTGACTCACATCTGTTTGGTCAGTGCTTTCATCAAGGCAAAGTGAGAAATAGGTACTTTTTTCAACTAAACCAATTAATGATTTTTCTACCTGCTCTCCCATATGAATAACTCTCCTCTGTAAAGTTTAATTAGAAAGCGGCACTGAATCAAATTTCTCGGCTAATTGAGCATCCCCAAGAGCCTTTGCCATTTGAATAGCACATTTTTTTACTAAATTGCCATCAGTAAAGGGTTTCTTTGCTTTAGCAAGCTCAAGAAAAATGACATAAGAAGCATACAAAGCAGATGATTGACTGTGCGATATTTTTGTATAAATGCCTGTCTGCTGTTTCAGTTTCTCCTTAACTCTGAAATCAAGATATTTCGAGATTCTCCTCCATATCTCTGTTACTTTTTTCATGCAGTGTTGAATAATGTCTTTTCATGTTATATTCCTTAGGCACTGATACCACTTACATGCAAACCAAACACTGCAACTTCCCGTTATTGTTCGTAATTAAATAATCACTTTCCCAACGATCCTTGTAAGCTCTGTTTTCACTTTCAATCTTGTGTTTATTTGAAATTTCACTCATTCTGATATTTAGTATAAAATGAATAATCAGAGAACAGACACACAGTAATGTGTTTTAAGAAAACCCTATCTTGTACTAAAAATAACGTTTGTAAACTCTTGGTCACAAAAGAAAGACAGACACCTACCTTGACAATATTAAGCTGAAAAAAAAGGTCAGCTACCAGTATGGTAGAATCCACTTGGGTCAGCAGGGCAGTCAACGGACAAGTTCGCGGACGTGAAAAGCGACGGGGGAGGGTGAAATAGAACACAAGTAGACGCACTAATTTTTATGGAAACCAAGGAAAATCAAATTTATTCACGAATGAACAGCATTTGAAACCGATATGGATTTTCACAATAACTTTTTTCCTTAAATAAGAGCATTTAATTTGATGCTGCAAATTATTTTCTCAGAAGGCTTTGCAGGCCGCAATTATATTAAGTCTAAGGAAAAGCTTTATTTGTCTTTTGCCCAAAATGTCAACACCATATATTTTGTTCTAAACTCCATGGGAGCTGATTTTTTATTATTCTTTCTTATAAACTGACATTATATTTCAACTATTGACATATCTGACCAGCATAAAAACAGTAGCCAATTTCTTATAACCTGCTTCTCATTTTATTTAAACTATGGAAACATCTTAATTTTAGAAAATAACCCATTAGTGACATCAGAATTACTATTAATTAAAAATGTTACTAATTTTGAAATGATTTTCCAGTGGCAATTATTAACATTGATATACCTTATCCTTTTCTTCACAATACATATTAAATTGAGGCATATCAGGGGACTTTGATAGGAGCAAAAGGTATAGCTTTAATACTGTATCTTTTGTCATTTTTCTCAAGAAATTTAGTGCTAGATTTTGATGTGTGACTGGTAGCTTTATTCTGATGAAGATCTATTCTATTAAGACTCTGTGGATAAAGGGGTGGTATTTCTTCTTTAAATAAAGGAGTGAAAATATTATCTTGGTAATAGTGTTGCACCGAATACCATTTTTTGCCGAATACCGAATACCGAATATTCGGTTAAAATTCTAACCGAATATTCGGCCGAATACCGAATATTCGGTTAAATTTTTTAAAGGTAATATTTCTATTTTATGCCAATTTAAAATAGAAAATGTTTCTATTTTGTGCCTTTTGTAAATGCATTTACATTTAACATCTTTAATTTATTTGCATTTACATTAAGTATAATTATTAATTTAAAATAAATAAAAAATAAAATAAATCATTCCAAAAGCAAATTAATATAGTACAATAGTAAATGGCTACCTAATTTGGTTTATGTTTATCTGCATAAATTGATAATTGATAGTTAATTTCTAATAGGTGATAATCATATGGCTTCATATTATGTTATAGAGAATCTTGCATTTACCTTACATACAAACCCAAGTTGCTTGAAATATCATTACAAATTAGAATTACAATTTATTCAAGTGAATTTTTGCTTAGTCTCTTCTGTACTGTAATTGATAAATAATTTTATCAAAATTGAAACTGAGCAGTCATATTCAAACATTGCCAAATCATTTTTCTTTTTTAAGTGCAAAGGATACTTTGCCAGAATGTCCAGCCATTCTTTTTTAAGTTGTTGTCACACCTGGTCTTGCGAACTACAACAGAGTAGATACTGATAGATAACTAAACAGTTATAGACAGGTGTACCCACCCTGTGACAAAAGACTCAACAAAGTAATCTTCTCTTCAGAAATCATGAAAGAAATTAGAAGGTTTGACTACAATGGGGCCACACACAAAGAAATTCTTTGGTTATCTTATTTGACACATTTTAATGGATACAAAGGAACACCTATGGCACCCTTAGTATCTTATCTATATCGAAATTAAAATACTGCAAAATTGAATATTCATCCAAGTGTTTGTTTTATATATTAATCACCTTCACCTTTTTTTAATATTGGTGAAATGATAATTGATTTTTTTTTTAGCTGCATATTTTATAAAAAATTAACCATTATATTTTTGAACACGTAATATTAAGAGTTTTATTTTCTGGTTACTGTTTCATATTTAAATGAGTTAGTAAGGTTAAGGTGTGATAAGATTTAAGAAAAATTGAAAAAAAAAATTTAATATCAGAGTGTTTTCTTTTACATTAATTTTGTACTATGATACTATAACTTTCATTCATTGTTTAAAAAATGTGCTTTACCAATTGTCGAATATTTTAATTTTGTTTTACTATTCGGTTAGGCCGAATATTAAAGTATTCGGCCGAACCGAATATTCGGTTTGACTGCCGAATAGGCAGTATACCGAATACCAACCGAATATTCGGTGCAACACTACTTGGTAATATGTTAAATTGATTTTGACATTTTTTTTCTCTTCGGAAGGAGCAAAAACACAGCTTTTAATCCAAAGTTTGTTTGCATATAGCATTTTTAAAATAGATAAAATTTAACTACAGCAAATGATAATTTATTTATAAGAATAAAAGATGTCTGTCATCTGTAGCAGAAAATCTAAACGTCGTAATGACATGAGATTTGGTACACAGATACTTCATGACCTGTGACAAATATGCCTCAATGAGATTTTTTTAAAACTCGAATTAGTTATTTAGTTATTTTATGTTTTTGCATGATTTTTGCCGATTTTGACACAAATCTATTCTTTAGTGACCAAAAATATTATTGCAAAGAGGTTATCTTAACACCATCTGAAAGATCGAGAAATTTTCTTTCAAACAAACTTTGAATGGAATCCAAATGATTAATAGACAAATTTTCAGGGAATTTTTGAAACATATGTATTTTTTATGTTTAAAACATCACCAATTTTTATATTATGATACAAAATAATTGACTGACAATCCCATCTTCATATTTTAGGAGATATTTCTTTGAATATTCCACACTGCTGCAAATCGGCCACACAAACAGCAACTATAAGTCTTCGGTTGGTCGTGTGGTCTGGGCTTTTTACACTGCTGCAATTACCAACCACTCAAACAGTTGCTTCAAGCCCTCGGGCCAGTCGAGTGGTCTGGGTCTTCAACACTGCTTCAATTAAAAAATTATGTTTCTTCTGTATTCTGTTCATTATGAATTTTTATGTAAAACCACATAAATTTTCATAAGAATTCTAACACTGTAAGGAATGATTTAATAAACAGGTTCGATGATTGAATAAGCAGGATTTGAATAAGCAGTGGATAATGTTGTGCAAAGTATGGCATGACGTGTGGCATGTTGCATCGCACTCCACGCTGGACATATCCCGTACTGATACCTTTCTCAACTGTGCCTGCTGTCTTTCATATGCATTTTCCCATTTCACCGTACACAGCATCAAATGCACACTTTTTTCCTTTCAGATATTTCAAAACCTTCTGTATTTTCCAGAACAATAAATGATCTTTATTCTAATGTCTGAACAGTGTGGCTACAGTATTTTATCCTGCTGGGCCTCCACTCCCGCTTAATGTTGTGCTACATTGAAATTTGTGATCCGTCCTTAGCAATTATCCAGCAGTGTATATATATATATATATATATAAATATATATATATACACTGCTACTTTGCTTCTACAAAACACTTGGACTTGAGAAAGAGTTTTGAAGAAGTGAACAATCCATGATTTGGGCTTAGACCTTGTCCACGTGTATAGCGTTTGTGCTTGGATTTCATTTGTTTTTCTTCTATCGATTCCATACTATTGATTTTTGATAATTTTCTTTAACTTGATTCGAAATTTGTATTTTTTTCCATTTGCTTGAAGATTTGCTGATTTATACTTTTATTTTGTAAGCTTGCTAGAAAGTTAGGTTTTTCAAGTTACAGTTTCTCACTTTTCTTTCATCGAACTTTCAAACTTTTTAATTATATATATACTAGCAGCGATTACCCAGCGTTGCTTGGGATTTACCATGCAAAACTATGATAAAAATTACACCGGAACATATAGGGTACATATAGGAACATATAGGTTCAGGGTTTTTTCCTCATTTCCTCATTTGTTTCCATTCAAATTTGTAAATGACTAGCAAAAAATACAGGCTGAACTTTGTCGAAAATTGCCCCAAAACCAGCAAATACAAAAACTTTGAGACCTTGAGAGTACATGGCGCGTACTCTGTATGTTTCAAAATTTTCTTGAGAGTATGTGGTGCATACAGCGCATACCCTTTCGGGACAGCCCTGCACATACATACATACATACATACATACATACATACAAGTGCCAATAATATATTAAATTAACAGTGTACAATGATTTTAAAAGATGATTTTTTTGTAGATATATTTTGTAATGATTGTTGTACAATTTGGAAAAATTTCTTGCAGAAAGCTGTGGAGAAGTATGACCAAGTTGTGGAAGTTTTAGAATTCACCAAGGAACTTCAAAAACAGTTTCAAACCGTGATACAAGATGTAAGTACTTTTATGTAAGAATTTCTAATATTCTGTGAAGAATTAAATATCTATTAATTGCTTTTAATCTTTAACTGTGTTCTGAAACTTTCTACATCTTTAGCTGTCATTTGAAAACAGACATAATTTTGCATAATTTTAAGCGTATTAAAGGGCAATTTTGGGCTCTTTTGGAGGTTTTTTTTTTGTAAATAATTAAACATGTATTAAATTTTTTTAATGTTGCTCTTCCCCCCAAATATTACCCATCATAAAACAATAAAATGTGACTTGTTTTTGTTAACAATATTTTTGAAAAACAATTATATTAACACAAAATCATTACAAAATAAGTACAATGTGTTTGTTTGCTGCTAGTAAGACAAATGTAAAGTAAAAATTTTTTTCCTTTACATAAACAGTAATTAATTAATAGAAATGGGCAATAAATTCTTGTAACATTTTATTCAAAAGCATGATTTAGTTATTATTTATGAACTAATGCTTTACATGTCTGTTTTGTAATTTATCCCTGCCCAACCTATTAAAGTAGACCCCCTATGACACGGTAGATACGTTCCATGTTATATGAATATGAATCCTTGTTATACGAGTCACTTAGATTATGCAAATACATGAGCCGTTCACAGCCCAAAGCGATCAACTTACTTGTTATATTTAAAATAACTTTCTTTAATAATCAGGCTTAAGACACTACATGACAAAAATTTTTATGGCCGTTGAATAATAAATGTTTTTTTTCACAAGAAATGTATAAAAATTTATCAATACATATTTTCTACTTTTTCTTTCATGGACTTAATCGTTTTGGCAAATGAGCGGCTCACACACAGTTTACTTATGCATAAACATGCACTTATACAGATACTTAATAAAAATGTAAAATAAATATTTTTTTTTTTTTTTTTTTTTTTCCAAATGGCCAGGCACTGTAAAATAAATATTTAATATGTAAGAGTTAAAATATTTTTTCTCTTCAAAACAAACAAATATTGAAATTAAAAATGTTTTGTTATTCATTTTGCATTAAATAAAAGAAGCAGTTACACTTTTTTTGACATTTATTTACTGTCGGAGCTTTCCTTAATTAGGTTCCAACAACATCCTCTTTTAAATGTTGGTTGTGCTATTTCATAGCTTGAAGATTCATTTGTTTCTTCTCTGCTATTTTTGTTGTTTAAAAGGGTATCTTCTTATGCTTTCAAAAATTTATTATTGTTACTTTCTAAATCTTTGTTTAGCTCCATATTTTGAAGTAAAAGATCTTTCAATTTTTTCTTAAATTCCTCAGAGCGCTTTGTTGATGGATCATTATTCATAAAATATTCTTCTAGATTTTTTGACATTGTGCGAGGAAAATCGATTCCTAAATCTGTTAAACCAACCTTTACTGGCTTTAAATTCGTGTCGATGTGATTCATTAAATGAAACGGATTCAAGCTCTTTTATATGCTGGTAAATCTTTGTTGCCTTTTGCTTTATCACATTACTATTCAAAGGAAAATTCCTTGAGCAATCTTCTATCCATAACATCAAACACTTTTCCATTTTAGGTATTAAAGTGTCTTTTATAAGAGCAGTTTTATTCAAACTTACTAAAGATCCAGAGGAATTTGTAGCTCTTATTTTGTTTTCATTTCTTTTTATTGTTCGAATTGTTGCCTCATTTAATTTTAAATCTTTAGCAATGACTATTACTTTCTCACCAGATTTTAACCTATCCAAAATTTTAATTTTTTCTTCAAGGGATATACATTTTTTGCTCTTCTTAGAATTCTTCTCCATAGCAGGGGTCATGATAACTAAAGACAAAATTTTAGATAACGTAAAAATTATAAAATTATTAGACTTACCTAATTTATGTACGTATTATAATATCTTTTTAAATTTATTTAACACACTTGACTTTAAACATAGCTTAATTGATAGTGTGTATGTACCAGAGATAACAGATATTTACTTCCTCTAGATGAAATCAGGTTTAATTTCGCAAAGATCTATTTTCCTAAAACTTTTTTTCCTCAAATTTAAGTTGAATAAAATAAATCATACGATATAACAGTTTTTTCAGACCCGTTTAATGTGCATCACAACTAGAAACAAACTGAGACGATCTCCTCTAAAAATGGGGTTTCCCCGAAATTTGAGAAGCACAATGACGTTTAGTATTACCAGCCAAAAGTTATATTAATTATTGGAGCTAAAACATAATAAAATTGAAACATCTGTCTCATTCTTTTACCGTGTTATACGAGCCTTTTTTAGCGTGTTATACGAACGCGATCACAATTTTTCCGCTTTGTTATACGAATCCATCTTATATGAACCAGTGTTATAGGGGGGTCTACTATATATGTCAATTAGGGGTTCTGTGAGATTATGCGAAATATTTCAAGGGTTCCTCCAAACAAAAAAGGTTGGGAATCATTGTGCTAGAGCATCACATACAGTTTCTGTAAATGCATACTCCAAAAAAGGTAGAAGCAGATTAGAAAGGCAGCAGTTTGAAGGATTGCCTTTTTTCCACCCCAATTAAAATCAAAGAAAATTTGTGAATACTTTAAATTCTTAAACTTAAATTTTTGTATATTAACCTTTAGTGCTCAAAAGCACAGAAGAAGGCTGCAAAGCGGGAGCAGTTAGAAAGGCAGCAGTTTGAACTTCAGAGGATTAAAGAAATAATTACATATCAAGATCTGCTTAACAGCATGGGAGGAGATGATATTAGGAATGATTTTCTCAATGGAAATAGTGGTGCTGTTGTAAGTATAGAATTAGTTTTCTTTAATTTATTTTGTCATTTTTTAATGAAGATTTTACTTTTTAGTTACTTTTGCAGCAGTTTGAGCGATTTACATGAAATTAAATAAACTTTAAATAGTGCCATTTACTAATACCTTAAAAATGTTAAAACAGAATTTTTATTTTATTTTAAAAGTAGTTGAAAAGTGAACTATACCATACCAATATATTTATAAATCCTAATTTATGCATTTTTAAATCTCTTAATATAAACTAAGTTACAATATTCAGTTTTAAAAATATGAATCTTCAAAATTTTTAAAAATTTGTTCAAATAGTGGTGATTGGGCAAATTGGGGAAAGCAAACCATATTTAGTTAAGTAGATCAATCCCTTGAGTTGAATAGAATGTAATTTAAATTGTGTTGATCAGATAGTTAGAATCAAAATATTGACTTCCTTTTGGTTGACTACATGCATATTCTATTGTTCTGCACATATTAACGATTCAGTTTGAGTTTGACTTTTCTGCACACTGTCTTAAAAATTTGCATAAATTACACTCTTTAGTGCAAATCCTGGTTAAACCAGTTTGATATGACATTTGATTGGATACTTGAGAATTAAGTAACACATGTAATTGTCTCGTGTTGCAGGGCTGTGTCCAGGATGTGAGATGAAAACAATTTTCGAAAAATTAAATCACCGGAACCGATAACTTATTGTAATAATTTTCATCCCCTTGAATGTTAACGACCATGAACTTGCATCTCTAGCCCATATGTATTTTGATTGTCTCTTTATAACTTTATTAAGATTTGTTATGCTCAAATTATTGCACATTCATGTTCATTTTTAATTTTCTTAATATGTTTTGTGGTATTAGAAATTGACTGAAGCAGAACTAGATAGCCTTGATGAATTGTACAAAGCAATCTGTCCAGAAAGAGATTCTGAAAAGGAAAATGCCCCTGAATTTGATGAAATGATCTCTACTGCTGCTGATCACATTCAAGCACTTTTGGATTCAAAAAACAAGGAAGTGTTCGGCACAACATGTATCCTTTCTTTTTCTCAGTATTACTTTCTTTTAATATATGGTCTTGTTTATATGAGGTATTAGGGTAGTCATCATAAAATGTTGACTAAATTCAAGTGATTTGAGCGAATTAGAACATCAATGTCCCATGAATAGATTTTTTGCTTATTATGTGTTCATCAGTGTAGGAAAGCTGATATCTGCATTAGCAGCAATAAACTTGCAGCAAGTCACAATTTTGCTAGCTTCTATGCTGATGTATAATAAGTGAAAAATTTGTTCATGGATTCTGTTTTCTGCAATGGGAGCATATTCCAAATTTTTTGGAATGCCTCCCTTACTGGTAGATTATATGGCTGTGTTAGCATATATGTACTTATTTGGTGATTTATATAACATTTAAATTTCTCCATCGCATGACCTGTATTACATAGTCACCTGTCTTTAAGATTAATTATTTCAAGCATCGTTGTAGTTACTTTAGACTGGTTTCACTACATATAAAGAAAATCCATAATTATGATTTTCATTACTCATAGTCCTAACATAAAAATTTTAAAGACTAATAGGATATTATAAAAAAATTTCCTCTGTCAATATCTAGCCAGATTTACAAATATCAGCAATCTTATAAAATCTTGGTAACAATACAAACACACATTGCTTTGATCAGTGATGTATCTATCGACCTGTATCTATCCAGAGTTCACCGAAATGCATAATTATGCATATGTTATGCACCAAAATGTTTATTTTCTCCTCAAAATGTTATATCAAAGCATAAAATTATGCATTTTGATTTTTAGCACTATTTTCCATCTTTTTTTTTAAATTTTAATTCCTTTACATATATTTTTTATTTTCACCCTGACATACGTTATTTCATTTTTAAAAGTTTTCTGTAATAAAATTTGCACTACTGCATTAATAAGCTTCTTTTATAAATATTAATATATTCTGCTAAAATATCCTATAATAATACTAATAGTCCCTGGATAATGTCTTTGTGAGATTTAATAAAAATTTAAATTACCTTAAAAGTAATTGAATTTTTAAAGTCAAGAATTGCTTTTTGTGCCATTTTGTCAAATTAAATCTATTCTTCCTTTGTCACTGTAGACAATGATTCAAGAACAGTTGTTTTTAATAAATCTCAGATGTTTCTTGACAAAAAAAAAATAACTAATTGCACCCTAAGTGCATTTAATTTATGGGTTTTCTGATTTTGTGAATTTAAAGGATTTGTACTGAATTTTTTAAATTGGTATTATATTATCCTAGCGTATTGTGCTAAAATTTGACATAACTTGTATGAAAATTCTCTGAGATAGCCATAATTATTTGAATTTTATTTTGGGTAAAGGAACTTTTTCATTTTTGAAACTTTAAGTATTTTCTTTGTATCATTCAGCCAATGATCGGTGACCAGACTCTTACTTAGGATGTATTAAATGAGCTTATTTAGGATGTATTGAACCCACATTGTTTAATTGGTATTGTGCATGGAAAAAATGAGTGTGGGAATAATTTTAGTTTAAAACAGGCGATTTGGAAATTGAGTGGTGTTATTTGTTTGTGTATTATTTAAGTAGCAAGCATTTATTTAGGACTCTGGCAATACTGGGTAATGTGTTACATGTTGGTGTTATATATTTGTAAAATCTTGGTTATTCCAAGCACATAAGTGCAAAACCAGTTCATCGCTGCAGATTAAGAATTTTGGATTCTGACCAGTAGGTCCCAAAAAGTTACCAGTCTTGGCCAAATATTTTTACCATGAATTTAGTATTTTCTGTTGCTCATGGAGATGGATAAAGTGTATATATATGTTATGCCACCCACTGAAACATTAAATATTTACTGTAAGCATACTTTTAAAATTTATTATTGTGTGCATGTAATTATCTGTGATTATTAACACAATGTTATTTTTCATCTTTAAATATAATAAGGATTCTGCTCTTACCCTTCAGTTATGTTTTTTTTAAACAGTTTAATTTTGGTTGAAGCATATTAAAATTGCACTTTGAAATACTCTATTTTCAAATAAATCCAAGATTAAATCTATTGTCTTAGATTTTGATTTTTAAACTTTTTTCTTTGTTCAATTTCTGATAGTTTTACAATTTGCCCCCATTTTAAAATCGACTATTTCTATTTAAATGCAATTTTAACATGGCGATTATTTTGGTTTTTCTAGCATTTTAAAATCAATACAGAGTACAAGAAAATTTACTCACCAGTTTTGTCTAGTATTGCACATTTTATTATCGACCATTTTTTAAAAGTTATCTACCATTTGGCGTGTGGTGAGTGCTAATCTGCAGTTCTAGTTCATGGATGTTATCTGCAGTAGTGATTGTTATCCCAAAATGCCCCAATGTATATGTCGAGTATGGGTGTGTTAAATCTGTGGGTCTTAAAGTTCTTCAAAGAGATTGGTGGCAGGGGAAGGAGAGTATGATCCCTGTGGATGTCACCCCCACTGAGTTCCAGTCTAAATTGGGTGGCACTGCCCCAGCCATCTAAACTATTTTACACCTTTTGGTAGGTTGGACGGTCTGGGTAAAAAAAAAAGTGCTATTCTTAGCTGAAAATATTGCATTTTGCAATTTAAGATGCTTAAAAGTTTTATTTTGACACCATAAAATAAACATAAACCCTGATTATCTAGTGAATTACGTTGCTCCTTTAACTCATTCTCAGATAAAGCTTTAAAAGACACTCTTCAGAAAATTCAATCTTGTAGCTATTTCAGCAAAGGTGAAGTGGACATTCCAAATGAGGAAGATTCCAGTACGTTCTTGCCTGAAGAAAAGGGTAATGGAGAAGAGTTTAATGAATCTCAGTATGCAGACCAGCCTGAGGCCAATATTGTAAATGAAGTATGTCAGTTATTTCTTATAGTATCCAGTAAGTTTCATGTTTATTATGAGCATGCAAGTATCTATTCAGCTGAATTATTTGGCTCGTTTGTGTTTGCTCTTAAGTTTTTTATGCATATTCCAATCGAAACTAAACTTTGCAGATTTATTTATTTAAACAAGATCTTGGTTGGTATTGCTTTCCAAAAGGATCTACAAAATATCGCAGAGAATGATTCTTGATAATCTGTAAGGAAAAGGTGTGGAATTTTTCTTTTTGGTAGCTGATAAATGTGAAATTGCACAAATAAAAATAATTCAGTAGTTATAGGGTGATGGTTAAATAAAACAGTGCTGTCTGTATATAATGAAGTTGCAAGGGACAGAAAAAAAGTCGTTATAACCGATATTTGTAATAACCAATAAAAAATTTAGGTATAAGATAAATAATAAGAATGATTTATCTGACTGCATATTGTGAAACAAGAAATAATTATAATAAAGATTGAAATGTATTGCTCTTTTATTTATATTGAAAAAAAATGTAACTTTCTTTTGAATATTTGAATAATAGTACTTGTCCTATTTTATCTAAATTATCACTGCAGTTAATTTTGTGGGTTTCAAAATAATCGTACAAATTTTGGAGGTTTTTTGAAGTTATTTTCCCACTTTATAAATCAATTTCAGATTCGGATTCAACGTACATATTTTCAGCAGTTGTATCAATAATGGTATTACCAATCTCTAGTACTCCTGTTTAAACACAATCATCGCTTGCAGCACCTATTTTAAAAAATAAAATCTTCTGGCAAAATTTTTTTTCCTTGAAACTTTTGTCGAAAGATAATTCAATTAAATTTTGGGGATCAATTCAAAGTGCCATTTTTGCTGTTTGATAACAAGATTTTAGTAGTGTGCATTTGGGCCCCACCAAATTGAGATTGTGTTTTTCTCCTCTGCATTTTGCTGAAACATAGTTCAAATAGATTTATAGGAATTCAATTTAAAAATACTATTTTTGATGTTTGGCAACAGGTAACAAGATTTCAGCGGAACAAATATGTTTCTCTCAGATACTGGAATTGCAATATTCTTCTTGGCATTTTGGCGAAGGATAACTTAGATGAATTTCAGGGATCAATTAAAAAATGCTGTTTGCTATGTTTAGTAACAAGATTTTAGAAAAACAAATTTGCCTCCTGTGAATATAACAGAATTGCGATCTTTTTTCTGAATCTGGACAAAATTTTGCATGATTTACTGATATGTTTTATAAATTGTAGGGATATCTTTCTAAAATTTCATAAATAAGGAAATTTTGTAGAAATCTGTAAGAAATTGAATTATCTGCATTTTTTTTATCGAGAGAACTGGACAAATTGAGATTTTCTGTAAAAATCAAGAGACTAGCAGCTATGCAATTGTGATAAAATTTTTAATGAATTAGCATGTTGAAATCATTGAACGTCGTTAATATAATTGGAACATTTCATTATTAATTGACTGGCCTGCTTCGGATATGGCTGGGCCCATCGAATTAATTCTTTTTCTTATCAATAATGTGTAAGATGGATTGGACTGAAGTTGAAAGGGTCGATCACGCCCTTTTTTTTCCTGGGCCTGCTCCAAATTTATACTTCCATCCAATCTTGGCTCTGTTAAAGAAATTTAAAATGTAGGTAGGATTGATGGCTTACAAATGTAATTCCATTCTCCTTTACAGCTTACAGTATCATTGCAGATAGGCACTCAAATAAAAATACCAGTGCCCACAATGCGAAATTTCACCATATTTCTCCTGGGAGATAAATGGGGTCAAGATCAGTTACTCCTCTGAATGCAAATATTTGACAGTGAAGGGTGATTTAAGAAAGGGGGGTGAAAAAAAAAGGAACATGGAGTGACGGAAATTGAAGGCAAGTCATGAATTTTTGTCGCAGTCCATAATCATTGGACCCAAAGGGGAAATGCAATAAACGTTTGAAAGGATATCCACGATTTGAACAGAGGGAAATATCTTTATTCAAACATCATACAGCAATTTCTATTGTGCGAGATTTTCTAGAAAAGTGCGAGATTCTGACTCTTTAACAGAAACCCTGGGAAAGTGAATAAAAAATCGATTTTTTTGGGAGGGGGCGAGAATGCAAACGTTACTAGTAATCTTTGCTACCATACTCAGGGATGTATCTAGAGAAATGTGAGTGGTGGTTGATTTTCCAGAACAATTATAATTGAGAATATAAAATTTCGAAAAGAGCTTCACGTTAATTCGCACACACAAACAGTATTAGTATTGTATACTTTTATATTAAAGAAAAACATTTGATAAAATTGAATATAACTTTTTTTAAATGTAATTATAATATGTATATTTTTTTGGATGAGTGGTGGTCGGAAATTGAGCGGTGGTCGGCAATTCTGAGTGGTGGAAACCCCGACCACCACCGACCACTGTAGATACATCCCTGCATACTTTTCTGTTACTGGCATTTCATTTTTTTAACTAACAATTTGCTACTTGCTGTTAGATGAAATCTCACCCTGGTGATAATGATAATGAATGTTTAATAGGGATGGATTTTAGAAAGGGAATAGAACTGATTTCAGAATTTTATTACGTACATTAAATCAACTGCAATGTGATCATCTAAACTCTTTCCGGTGGCATTTCACTAAATACTTTCGGCAGAGTGTGAATAATCTAGTGATGTAAGGGGGGAGGGAATAATATGCATTTCCGCATGACTTGCTTTCTTGACCATGATTCATCACTGCCATTTGGAAGTTTAAAATATAAAATCAGAAAAAGCTAATTGCTTTTTCATTAAAATAGCTTTCTGGTCATTTAGAAGAGAATATGAGATTGCTTAACCTTTACATTTCGGTTAAGAGTCCACTATTTCTACACCAGAATGGCAAAATAATTGAAAATTCCATCTCTCCTTGTAAATAAATACCTTGTATTTTGTGTGGTGTAACCTTCCCCCCCTCCCCTTTTTAAAATCCATCCCAAGCAGGAATTGAACTTCTTACAATAGGAGTGGTGGCCAAAGCATTTTAACAGGGGCAATATGTGCACGCCTCCCATTCGTGAAAACTGGGGATAAGAAACACTGGTACAGACATTGTATTGGTGCTGCTCGGTGAGGCTATCTTTACAGTGGTTCGTTCATCTGTTGTACCGTCTTTGTTAAAATATTAATGAGGATAAAATTGACATTATGTAATAGAGTTTGAAATCCATTCTATAAAAATGGGGTTAATATGAGTGGTAGATTTATAGTCTAGGAGATTTTGCTATAGCTACAAAATCTTTGCTCCTTGAAATTCTGTGCAAAAAGTGCATTTTGATTTCAACCAGCAATCATATGTGAAAGTGTTGCTATATGAAAAACTAAATGTTACATTATTTTAAATAAATAACTCTTACAAGTAAGAATTATAAATATTTAAAATTCATCTGTCTAAAAAGTGTTTTCGACACAGCAGCTGTATAATGATATCTTCAAAGCCAGTAAGAGCACCAAATTTTGATTTTGTTATGCCATATATATGTTATTATTTTACATATCAAATTCGATGATTAACTAGCTTATGATTTTTATAGTGTATTTAGTTAATTCGATTGAAGAATTGTCAGGTTGTATTTTTCCCTGCAATGCATTTTTTTAAATGTTATTGAATTAAAGTATTATTATTATTATTATTATTTTTTTTAAATTTTATTGAAGATATAATCTAAATGCAAAAACAGTGACCAAAGACATGTCATTCTTAGAGTTATAAAATTTCAGAGGAGCATTACAGAATGGTACAGGCAAACTATTATACAAGATTGTTAACAATTATAAATAACTTGCTAATTTGCAAATAATGTACCTATTCAAGTTTTTTTTATATTATAACCAATTTTTTTTGTACTACTAGGTTGAAGAATCAATATTGTCTTCTCCACAGAGTGGTTTGTCCAGTCAAGTTGAAAGGCCGTATTATCAAATGGAAAGTTCTTCATTGTACACAGAGCAGACTCACCCAATTCAGGAAGTGTTATCTGTACAGGGAAACTTAAATTTTTTACAGGAGTCACAAATTGAATTTGAATGTAAGAATGTTTGGTTTCAAACTGTTCTGGTTCTTGAATGAGAATTGTACTGTATAGTAACTTTAATAATTATATGAAGTGAATCCTCTAAGTTCTTTAAAGTAAGATAATCAATAAGTGTAAAAATATTTTGTGCAAAAGATAAGGAAAAATTAAGCAATGTAAATGCACGCAAATTTATATGCAACATAGCTGCAGATTTTTCAAGGATCTCCTTCATCAGTGCTAAACAGGCCAAAGGTAAAGAAAAATAGCAAATTAAAAACCACAAACCAGAAGTCATAAAATAGTTGGCTCTTTATTTTTTGACTTCAGGTTTGTTGGTATGTTTAGCACTGATAAAGGGGATTACATAAAGGGGATTACAACATATCGTCCAAATAGCTGTTTGGCCTTCATACCAAATTAAAGCTAAAATTATGCCCTTCATAAACTTAAAGGGGGTATGATACCCAAATTGCTGAAATCTGTAATTTTGAAGGTATAGTTGTAATTTTTTTGTATTCAGGTAGATTTTAAGTAAAGTAAATGAAATGTGATATTCAAAATTTTAAAAATTAAAATTTCAAAAATTTGACAAGTTTTCTTTTTGATATAAGTAGAAAAATAATTTTTCTAAAATTTTAATTTGAACATTTTTTAACATAAAAATATGTAAGAAATAAATTGTCTTCACAGTTTTTGTAAATATGAATCAGAAAAAATTTAATAAATAATGTAAATAAACGTGATTTTACACTACAAATATTGTTTTCGAAAATCATAATAAAGAAACAAACACATATTTCAGCAATTGCTGAAGACAAATTAAAGAAAAGTATATATATATAACAATTGTTTCAAATTTCATTCATATCTGTGTAGTAGAATTTGACATATCAATTTAAATTTATGAAAATGTCGAAAATCACGTCTTTGAGAAAAAAGGCATTAAAGTTTAAAAATTATGAAAAATAGCTGTTTCTGAAGATATTCATCTGAAAAAAAATTTCATTAATCTTTTACACACAAGAAATATATTCCAAGTTTAAATTTTAACAAAATGTTAATATATGTACAAAAAATAAATTTTAAAAATTGCAAAAAAAGTTAAAAAGAATTTCATCAAAATTTTTATATACAGAGAAAAATATGAAAATTGCTGCTGTTGGTCCATAATATATTATAAATAGCTGTTGCATACACAAATTGAAAGATAATACATTATATTAAAATGTATAAATGTATGTAAAAGCAATATTGCTGACTAACACATTTCAATGTCCACCAACCAAGTAACCAGAATTCTGGTTTAGTTTTATTTTTGACTAGCCGCCTTTGGCGACCAGCCTGTTCGCTACCCTTGAAAATTCTGACGGTGGCAAATTCTGATCGTTTCAAACTCGCTGGCGCGACCTACCAGAAAGGTGTAAGGTAACTGTTTGGACGGCCAGGAAGTGCCACCCAATTTAGACCGGAACTCAGTGGGGAAGGCATCCACAGGGACCGTACACTCCTTCCCCTACCACCAACCTCTCGGAAGGACTTACGGTCCCACATGTTTAACGTGATCGTACTCCACTGGGCTACTGCGCCTTCGCGACAATCTCCATAACTTTCTTTTTATTCACCCAATTTAGACCGGGACCCAGTGGGGGAGGCATCCACAGGGACCGTACCATCCTTCCCCTACCAACAACCTCTCGGAACGTCTTACGGACCCACATGTTTAATGTGATTGTACACCGCCTGAACACGGAGGCAGTTTAGGCACTGGCGGGAATCGAACCCGGGCCTACCGAGTGCATTTCCCGTGCGCTAACTTCCCGCGCGCTAATTAAAATTTTATAATGACCATATGCTAAGCTCTAATTCCATCATCCTCATTCCATCGTTCCATCATTTAAAATATCCATAAATTAAAACGTTCCATCAATCATCAATATCGTTCCACAAATACATAAATATAATAATTTCAAATACATCACCACAATTCAATCCACCATAATGCAATCATTTAAATTATTTAAAATATCCATTTAAAATATCCATAAATTAAAATATCCATTTAAAATATCATATAAATATAATCATTTCACCCGTTGTATACAACACATATCTTAATTCATTTAAAACCGGAAGGGCGGTGGTCTCCATGGAGACGGGGAGAAAATTCAATGGGTGAAAACGCGGTTCGCCGAGAAATTGGAAATCCTTAGGTCATTAAAATCGCGATCCTGTGAATATTTATAATTATTTCTTGACCAGAGTGGACTTGTAAGAATGCCAGATATTTGACCTTTCTAAAAATGTAAATTATTAGTCGAAATTCTGAGTACTTTTTACTATGCGAGAATTTAAAAACCAAAAATCGTTTTTTTGAGTCAAAAGTGACTTTTGCTTTAAAATCATAAAAAAATATTAGAATTTATCTCTGAGATTTGAAATTGATATATTTTTACTCGAAATTCTCTGCTCTTTCCGATGGTGTGATTTGTTTTTTTCTACAATGTCTGGATCGAGGAGAAAAAGGTCAAAAAACGGTCGAAATCGCATAAAACATTAAATAACAAAAAAAATAATTAAAATTTTAAAAATCGATTTTCACGTGTCCCCTTCCCACCCTCCCGGGTCTCCGATTGCCAAATTTCGTAGCTCTCCGACGCGCGGTCGCTGAACGTATAGTGTATAAGACAGACAGACAGACAGACGCACAGACAGACATTGCCTTTTATTATATAGACAAGTTCACTTTTCTGCGATAAGCTTTGGACAAGAAAGGTGATTTGTTCAAAGCTGTTTTAAGGCATCATATATCTTTTCGTTTAATAAGAACATGCGATCCTCTAGGTGACATGAGAGCATCCTTCATTATTTGAGCTACAGAAAAGGAATGACCCTTGTTGAAATCCATTATACCTCTGGCAATTGTAATTTCAACTGTCTTGAACCATTTATTGATTTGGAGCATCTTTTCCAAACCAGACTATGAAGATACTCATTTCTGTTTTGAGTTTCACCCTTGCTGCAGCATCTTTTTAATAATGAGTCTGAAGCAAGTCTTTGAAAAATGGGCATCGTTTTGCATATTACATCAGATGTTAAAGGAGTCTGTATGCCGGTAGAATTAGAAACTTGTGTTAATCCCTGTGCGAATGCTCAGTTGTAGAAACACCAGGATTTCTCATGAAATCCTGGTGTTTCATGTGTGGGCATGTCTTGTGTTTGAATGTTTGTCGGTGGAGCTGCAATGATGCAGAATAGCATAAATATCTTTTTTCATGGCTGGTACATTTGCTTTATTTCTTATGATGGCATTTTGATAGTAACAAGTTATTTTTTTAATTGTTGTGTCTTTGAGATTTCCGTGTTTCCTACCACCATTAACGGTATATTCAACAATAGCCGTTTTCGAAATCGAAATAAACTTCAAATTTTTCACATCAAATATCCAATTTACATTCAAATTAAGCAATCCAAAAGATACTATTACTTCACTTCAGTTCAAAGAAGTGTTAGCTAATATAATTCACTTCGCTTCTTCCACCCAACAAAAAGAAACATTATTTTCAACTGAGAGAAATAGATATGTAGAGGTTTCACTTTCGTTTGTTTGTAACAGTAGCAGAGGAAAATGGGTGTGGCTGGTGACAACCTCAGTAGTTCAATTTTTAACATTGCAATATAATCTGTTCTATTTAACATAGCAAAATAAATTTGGTGTCATTGGAATCAGAAAATTATGAATTTTTTTTTTAAGCAATAATAAAAAATTGAGATTTTTCAGGATTTTTTGCGTACTATACCCTCTTAATAAACTTATAAACACAGTGATGTTGATCTGCTTCCATACCTCCAAACTTTTTTCCAAACTTTCCTTTTCTTCAGAATTAGCCTTCATGTTGCTCCAAAATCTAGTTTAGGAATGACAGTTATCATAACAGAAATTTTGTGAATAGAATCATTTTTAAATAGGAGATCAATATTTAAACATTTTTTTAGTTATACTAAATAAAAAAAAATAGTGTTTGCATTCACTCTGGAGCATTTGCATTCATTGTTTATTGTAATTATTTTAAGCTTTGAAGTTTTTATATTGTTGAATATCTGATAATTGTCAATTTTCAGGTTCCAAAAGAAATTTTTTTTTTAATAACTTTTTAGAAGCTTTTGCTTATAATAAGTTTTTGGAAATATCTTATAATGGATGGTAGAGCTGTTTAATATGATTAATGGAATTTTAATGTGTATTCATTATGTTCCCATAACAGGAATGTCATATGTGTTAGTTTTTGTTCCATGCAGAAATCAAAACTAACATTGGGAAACAAAGTATGCCCTATGCACAACTGGCTTCTATGTATTATTTTGAGATACAGTATATTAAAATTTTCCTTTATATTAATAAAAACTAAATACATATCAGGAATGACAGGTATGAGTTTGAGCTTTGTATAAGTTGAACTAATCTGTATAAGAGTTTTGAAACTTTACTATTAATAAGTGAAAACTCAATTTTATTAGCTTTTTTTTTTATGAGTATATTTATTACCTGTCATTCCTGAGAACCCAGACTGTCCAGCTCACTCGAGAGTATAGAGCAGTTGAATGAATGGCCTCATTGACAGGCAATAAATATATTCATAAAAAAAAAGTCATAAAATTGAGTTTTCACTTGTTAATAGTAAAGCTTCAAAACTCTTATACAGATGTAGAACAAAACTCAAAATAATGTTTTTCAACTGACTTAATCACTAGTGTCGCCACCTGGTGGATGAAGACTATTTTTTAAGCAACATCATGACACTACATTTTCTCATGGACAAGCACATGTCATCAAAATAATATCATTAAAATTTTCATAAATAAAGGATGTTTTACAAGTTAAAATTTGTATTTCTTATGTTTCACCCATTTATTTTCATTATTTTTTTTTAACTGATGGAAACTCGACTCATAACTGGGAAACACTGACGGAAATGATGAATCTGCATTTTTATGAAGTCAAAATTACATTTAATATTATTGAAAAATACATTTTTGTCAAAATATGTAGAACAGATTGTATTTTAAACAAATTGTGCAAAAAATATCGTATTTATTATTTTTCTTAAAGTTCAAGGGATCTAAAATTGACAATTATCAGATGTTTAGCAGCCTTACATGTCAGTAATTACTTATAGAGTTTATAATTTGTTGTGTTTTAAAAAGCCTTGTTCAGCACATGTTTTGTTTTTAATTTGTATAGTAAATTATATTAATGGGCAATTATTGGATTGTGGGTAAAGAACATAATATAGAACTAACTGTTCCCATATGAATAATCTGTTTTTAATTAGCATTTTATCTGTTTCCAAAGTGCACCCAAATCTTTTCTGGTAGTTAATATTTCTGCATACAGGTTTTGTTACAACAAAACATAAGCATCTACTTTCAAAATTGAAGTTTGAGTCCATAGTATTTGTATAATTTAAAAATCATTTATAATTTTAGTTATTCAAACAGCTTATAAAATTAATTGAACGACTAGTCTTAGATGTGTATTAAATAGTTGAAACCTATTAATTTTTTAGTTTATAGTACCATTCTTTAAGTACCAAATAATTAATCAGTGACCCCCTATGGTAGCTGAGCAAAGTAGAGCTCCCATGGTAGACTTGTGAAATGTCTGAACGTAAGTTATTCCAAAACACTTAGACTGATTTCATTGATTTTTTGCACCTAATTACCTCTCATTGATATAGAGGTCATAAAGCTTGAATTTCAAACCCATAAAGAGTTGTAATTGATTAAAAGTGATGCAATATCAAATAGGTTTTTCTCTGTATAATTGAAAGCATAAATTAAATCAACTTTTTACCATTTAACTTCTCATTTATTAATTATAGCCTGCAATTGCATTTTACATGCGTAAATTTAAAATTCTTTTTATCTTGTCTCTCTGAGGCGTATCTTGCATTGAATATTTGGTATTTCTATTCAATAATTTAACTTTTGTGTTGAATGTTAAAACTTTGAATATTAAAACTATTATTAACTTTTGAATATTGAAACTATTTTTAACTTTTGTGTTGAATATTAAATTTCATTAAGTCAAAGTAAAGAAATTCTAAATATATTACTTAAAATTTCAATGATTTTATATTTAATGAATATTTCTATATATAAATGAAAGCTCTTTTTTTATAAAATAAAATAAGAATTAAACTATTAAATGCCTGACATGTATGTTGTATCAATTTGATGTTAACTTTATATAGATTAAAAAAATTTTAAGACACAAAAAAGATAATGCCATAGGAGTCCCTGTACATGTAAAATTATCATATAAATCCCTGACTACTATTAAATTGTTTCAGTTGTAAACTATTTTAATCAGATTTTACAGTGGCATTCGATTTTGTAAAATACAGTGTCTGTATTTTTCAAAAATAGCTTTTTCTTTTTTTTTTTTTTACAAAATTCAGTGTTTCAGAAATGAAATTCTTAACAAGGTTTCAAAAAATCATTAAAAATTAATTCTTTACAAAATGTGAAAATTAAAACATGCACAAGATTTCTTCAGTGTTCAACATATTTCATTTGAATAATATTTTTGTTATCCTTTTGACTGTAAACTGTGTTTTATGCAAACATTAATAAATCGAGTTTGCATGGTACTCTATTGATTTATATAAATATTTATTTCCAGCTGCTTGTTCTAATTCTCAAGTTCCAGCCACACCTGTGGGTCAATCTTATCCTAATGTTCAGTTTTCCAACGCTTCTCAACCTATGTCCTCAGCCAACATGGTTGCTCACTGTACAAGACAGCCCAGTGTCGATGCATCGAACATGTCCACCAATCCTGCAGCAAGTAACCTAGTTCTTGCAAACTCTGCTTCCTTACAGCCACAAGTTGGGTCTAGTATTCCTGCACCTGTGCCACTACCACAAACTACACAAGCACTGGATTTTGACCCTGCTCGTCCAATTCCAACTCAAACCTACACCAATCAAAGTTTCTCGTCAGCTATCCATCCTATGATGGCTGCTGCAGTGTCCCCAAACTATGTTCCTGTTGTAACGTTACCACACGCAATTCCGCCTCCACATGTTCTCACTCAAAATATGGTTGTTCAACCTTTACCACCTAGGAGCACAGTGGCGGCAACGTCTTTGCCATCAAACACAAATGTACCAATGGCTCCAGCACACACTCCGGTGAGTGGACTTTCAGCCGCTTCAGCACTCTCGCACCAGACGTCGAACATCTATTCACTTTGCTTAAAAATGAATGTGAGGAAGGTTTTTAGTTTTTATTATCTTGTGGGTGCTTGTGAATGGCAAGTGTAACAGCCATTCATGATAAAATGTGCCCATTTTTTTAATGCATGGCAAAAATATTTATTTTTGATCTTTGGTCATTCATAATTTTATTTTTGGCTTTGAATATAAAATCTTAAATTTTTAGAAAAATATGTTCTTTTTGTATATGCAATAATCAGTGACAGGTTCCCACAGTTCTTATTTTGGTTTTCCTTTCAAGGACCAAAGTTTCTGTTATTTTCATCACCAAAGTCACCACCTATTTCTCCTATAACATGTATCTTCAAATCACTCGTTGGGGGAGAAAAGTTGTTCTAAACTTGTCAGTACAGTTATAGGGTGGTTTTTACTGCACGGCACTTGTATGCTGGAAAACAAGATTTAATACCTTTTGCTCCACATTATTGATTTAGGAAGAATAAATACGTAGTCAACCGTTGATGTACCGCCACATTTTGTTCAGCTATGATTGGGTTTATATCAAGGGCTTATAAATTTAAATTGTAATACATTTGCGTGTATGAGGTATATTGAATCATGTGTACGAGGTATGATTAAAAAATTGTACATAAACTGTACTAAAATGTATATGGTGGAATTAAGAATCAAATACAGAATTTACATTGCATGAATACAAAAATATATCTGTATCTTATTTATTTCTGTTGAAAAACACTGGTTGTTTGCTTTCAAATCTTCATTCCACTAATTTCCAAAGTAGAGCCTAATTTAACAAGAGCATTTGAAACTTCTGCATCCTCAGAGTTTGCTTCAAAAAAACTTCTTTATGTTTCAAATGCTGTTTCATGTTATCATGTTCATTCTCAGGTTCATCGTTAGGCTTACTCATTACCATGACAGACCTACTAAGTGTCCCGAATTTTTCATATATAGTATGAATTTTAGCTCTTAGTATGAAAATATGAATCTTTCCTTAAAATTACAAATTTCTAAGATTTCTATTAAATTTCCCCATTTTCTCCTAAATTTATGAAAATTTCCCTCTTTTCTTTTGTCTTCCTGAAAAATCTCTGGACTTTGCTTTACAGCGGTCTATCACAAAGAAAGAGAAAGGGAAATGTTGATTGTAGAATTCAATACACAAATTTCTAAACAGTAACGTCAAGTGTATGTCATGACTTCTGTAGCCAGTTAAAGCTGTCCAGAGATTCTAATTTTTCTATTGGCCTATTGCAGGTTAAAACAAAGTTAGTAGATCTTATTTCAGCATTGGTATTAGCACTGAAATTCTCATATGGATATGCACACTTTGGGAAAGGACACTAAACTCGCAATTTATTTTAGAAAATTGCGAAACTTCACAATTTTTTGGAAAGGACTCTAAAACTCATGATTTAAATGTATAAATTCGTGATTTTTATAAACAGTATTTTTATAAACAGAAAGGGCAATAAATCTTTCTAATTTTAGCTTTTTAAAAATAAAATTGTGAGTTTTACCACTTTTAAATAAATGTGAAAATTTAGCGGTTTTAAATATAACAGCGCATTTTAGCAGTTTTAAATTAAATAGTAAATGTTAGTATAATCAATAGTAAGACGCTAAATTCACAATTTTTCAGGATTGCTAAACTGTGCAATTTTTTGTAAAGAGCACAAAACCTTGTGATTTAAAGGTATAAATTCATGATTTTTATAAACAAAAAAAGACTGAAATTCCCATTAAGATAGTTCTTTTCAATTTTAGAGCTTTTAAACAAATTATTGGGAATTTTATCTTTTCTTGAATAAAATCATAAGTTTTAGTGCTTTTAAATAAATCTTAACAACATTTCAGCAGTTTATAATAGAGTTATTTAGCAATTTTTAAATGTCTTTAAATCACTCAATTATTTAAAAAGAAACTTTAAAGACATTTTCAAAAATAGTGAAATTTTGGGCTCTTTCTAAAATATTGTGATTTATAGCACTTTCAAAAATCACGAATATTAATGCTCTTTCTCAAAAATTGCGCCATGGAATTCCCATATGGGTTTGCTCACTACTTAACTGAAAAGTATAAATTCATGATTTATATAAAAAGGAAAACTCTAAAAATGATTATCAATAAGACAGTTCTTTTTGGTTTTTACTGCTAAATAAGTTCTCATGAACTTTAACTTTTTAAGATTAAATCACAAATTTCTAGCACTTTTAACAACTTTTCGAATTTTGGCACTTTCAAATAAAATAGCTGATTTTAGCTATATTTTTAATAACATCATTAATTTTAGAAAGGCTTTTCTCAAAAATTGTGAATCACTTTCTCAAAAAGTGCTAATTTTAGCCTTCTTTCAAAACTGGAGTAAGAACAAAAGTCAAAACAGAAGATCATTGGAATAAACTAAAACAATTGCTATTTTACAGAAAAATTTGGCCCCTGTAAACAACTATGTAGCAGAAGGCAATGAGAGGGTTATTAAGTAGTCTCCATTAAAAAAAGTTACTTTAATGATATGAGAGTTGCTTTAACATTAATTGAAGTAGGTACAAATGGCATTAAAAACACAATATGCAACATGAGTAGAATTTCTAGCACAAAATAAGAATTCCTAGAATTTTTTTTTCTTTGTTCGAGGTAATCCACTTATTTATTGCTCGAGGTCCCCATAAAGGTAATTAAAATGCTTTGATCACTTATGTAAAATAACTAATAAAATATATATTTTATTAAGTTTTACTGAGTAAGTTTTATTTACTGGAACTTATTTATGGACAAAAAAGTAGTTTAATTTTTTTTTACATTGTTTTTTAACTCTATCGAATAAGTAGTTATTCAGAGACTTGTATATGGTAAATTATATATATATATATATATACACTTTGAATTGAGTAATCCTCTATTTTTTGAAAATTTTCTAGTTTTACTACTATTTATATTAAAAACAAAGAAAAATTGATGCTGGGCATTGCTTAATTATTTAAAAAGAAACTTTAAAGACATTTGATTTGATTTTGAATTTCCCTTTTTAGGGAAAAAATCCCTAAGGCTTTTTAGGTGAAATATGCCAAAAATAATGTGCTACTATCCTAATTTTCGTGGAGTTACAGGGGAGTTACATTTGGAGTTACAGGGTTGGTAGGTCTGCCACGACTTCATCCGCTGATAAATCTTCATATGGTGATTCATTGCAGTTAAATTAAAAAAATTCTTTGGCAGTTGATCTGTATTAAATGGTTGGGATTTCTTTTATGAGGACAAGTGTTTAGAGTACAATTAGTTCAGTGCTTAACCTTGATCTGAGTATATCATGCAAAATATTTTTGAGTCAGAGTAAATTTCCCATCAGTTTGTGTTTTCGCCATATAATAAGTGAATGCACGGCTATTTTAATCTTTTTTTAATCCTTATTGAGGTTAACATAAGAGTTAATTTTAGTATAGAACAAAAACTTAAAATAATTACAGAAAAAGAAAAGGGTCATCAGTGAGGTTAATAATGGAGTTTAATGTTGGTGAATAAACAGATTTTAAAAAACAAAAAAAAGTTTATTGTATTTGTCAGATTTTCTGATAGTATAAGTGGCATGTCTAGACAGAAACTATGAAGATGTCAACATATGATGATTTGGATAAAGTGATACTATTATGACTTACTCAGCAGAGAGCTGAGAGAATACCAGTATCTGGGAAGTGTATACATGGTAAAAGCAAAGGATTTTTTCAAACAATTAAAATTAACTGGAAATTTAGATGTATCATCTGGGTGGTTAATGAGATTTAAGGAAAGACATGGAATTCGTCAAATTTCTATTGAAGGTGAAGAACTTGGGGTGAATGTACCGACAACTGAGGAATTTAAACTTCACTTCAAAGATAATGCCGATAAAGTTTTGTGCTAGAACAAATTATAGAACAAGTTTGTCAATATATTTATTATTGTTAAGACATTTTTTATGATTTGCCTCCATTGAAACTTCTCATGGTGAGTTATGAATAAAAGTTTTTATCCAAAGAAACGGAGTTTTTGTATTTACTTGTTTTTAAGCTGAGGTTGAGTTGGGAAAATGTTGCTCAAGTGTCGAAAATTAAAAAAAAAAAAATGCTAGGTTCTTTGTTACGCAATTTTTAATCTTGGACCAATGAAAACAATGTCTTAAAAAGAACTAAATAGATACCCATATAAAAAAAATCTATCTTCTAATACAATTTTTGTGATAGGATTTCCACTTTTTCCCCCAAACTATAGTTAAATGTATTTTGAAAGGCACCATGTGGAAGACCCAAGCCGTCCGACTTGTCCAAGGACTTGAGTAGTAGTTTGGACGATCGGGAAAGGCACCATGTGTCAAAATTTTGAAAAAGCCCTTGGTTTTCTTTATAAAGACCTTGATTGACTATTTCCCCCCTTAAAGCTATTTAAATATATCTGAATTTGTTTTTGTTTAACTCTTTATGTGGCAAATTTTCTTAGTCCTAATATGTCTTTCAGTCATTATTTACTGTTTTAAAATATTTTATATTTGCTTACATTACTAGTACCAAAGTTGAATTCGTCTGATTATCTTTTTTCTTTTTACAGCAATTGAATACTGAAAATGCTCAGCCTCCTTGTGTTTCATCATCTCAGTATGACTGCAATGATATGCAGGAAAGTATGTTACATTTTGAATGTCATCATTATTAATATTTAAAATAAAATTTATTCTTTACTCTTATCACTTACCAACAGACATTGATGCCTTTTTGATCCTGCAGGCTATGTTCGTCTGTTAAAACTAACCCTTTGAAGACAGGAGGCACATATACAAAGCTTTCTTATAAGAAGACTGAATGGCTGGGCAGTGTCCCATTTTTTTTCTTTTTTTCGTATTTTTATTAAAGGAAATTTTTTAAATGTTACTTTTTTTATAGGAAAGATATTCTTCTTATTATTCAGGGTGCATATGGGTGCTTGAAAATTGGGAAAGTATTTGCATTTTAAATTAACATTTTCAAGGCCTTGAAAGTACTTTAAAATTCCCATTTTTTTTGGTTAAGTCCTTGACAGTGCTTGAAAAAGCAAGGTTGAAAGTGTTCTGGAGGTTCACAGCATTGTGTTTTTTCTGAGAAATTCTGCTTTCTCCGAGAATTTCCCTAGCAATTACACTGTTGCTGAAATTTAAGAAAAGTGTACTCACCCTGTTATTTCTGAAAATATTATAATGATAAAAGAAATAGCCGAATTTTAGTGATTCTTTCTAGAGTTAAGCTTGAGTCTGAAAATGTGCCATCATTTGAGAACAAACAGTTTGTGAGACAAACATCCTTTGGGCTGTTGCTGTTAGTATGGCGTACTCTGCTAGGGGTTAATTTAAGACTACAAGTAGTAACTAACTAACTAAACTTGTGGAGAGGGTTGTGTTTCCTTGCAAGCCTAAAATATTTCGTTAAAATAACAATTTAAAGTTTTTACAGTACATATAATAATTGTATCCACATAATAATACTGTTAAATGCTAAAGATTTTGAAGTAGCTCCTTTGCATAGGTGAAAGGATAATGGTATATTCTAATAAGCTGATTTAAAAATATCTGGCACATGAAAATATACTTGATTTTCTCATATATGTTGCCTATTGTTTTGACTCATTTGTATCATGATCAGTATCAAAATAAAAAAAATGATGTGAGCATCACGACTTTCCCTACATAATGCAATGGCTTAATTTCCCCCACAATAAAATAATAGTTGCAAGATCCACAGTACGATGTTTTTGATATTAAAAATACAAAACTGTTACAAAAATTAGCTTCTCTCTTGATTGGAACGAACTAGATCCATGAGAATGATGTTACCAGTTTTGTTATATAATATTTTATATGGAAAGTAAACATATTTCATAATACTAAATTTATGTAATTTTTGTGAAAATTTTCTTTGAAAAATATACAATGTCTTGAGCATACATGCTAGCATTCTAAGGTTCATGTTATTCATTTTCTAATGAAAAATTGCATACGAAATAATTATTTATTTAACAGTGTTAAAGGTCCTGAATCTTTATAGATTTGCTTAAAAATTAATTAAAAAATCACGCAATATTTCGAATGTTTCATGCTAGTGTTCTAAAAGTTGTCATTAGTTTTCCAATGAAAAATAATGCCTGAAGTTATTATTTATTTTTCATTGCTGAAACTCTGGATGCTTTAATAATTTTTTTCAAAATTCATTTAAAAATTGGGGTGTGGCACATTTGATTTCATTTAATATCAATGGGGTTCCAGTATGCATTGATTGTAATATTTGTGTCGGACGTCATTCGAAATGCTCCATACATTTGTGAAATATCACATCCACAGACTCATGGATACACGCACTTAACATATATATATACACACATTAAAATAACACACACATTAGTATATCCACACAATACACACATTAGTATACCCCCCCCCCCCCGGCTACTCTTATAGCTGCTGTACACCTCTGGGCCAGTAGAGTGGTCTGGGTCTTCAATGTATTAGTATACCCGGCCATCCAAATTGCTGCTCATGTCCTAGGACGAGTCGGACTGTCTGGGCTTTCGACACATTAGTATACATACACACACATTAACATATGTATATATATACACACACATTAGTATACATACACACACTAGCATACACACACGCACTAGCATACATACATGAACTAGCACACATACACACACTAACATACTTATATACACTAACATACCTATATACACACACTAGCATACACACACACTAGCATACATATATACACTAACATACCTATACATACACACACGAATATACACATACACACACACTAACATACACACACATGCACACACACTAACATACACACACATGCACACACATACACACTAACATGCACACACACACTAAGATACACACATGCACACATATACACACTAAGATACATACGCACACTAACACACACACTAACATGCATATATACATACACTACATATATAAAATACTAACATATACATACATTGACATACATATACACACACGCTCACATACACATACAATACACATACACACATTAACATATAAACACTAACATACATACACACACTAACATACATATACACATACTAACATACATATATACACACTAACATACACACACGGTTATCACTTAAAAAATGTTCAATTCAATTTCATGTATGCTTAAAATGTGCTTTTCTATAGGAAACTCAAATTTGAATTTCTGACTCCATCATAAATACTTTTCTATACGTTCTGTTGTGGTATATAGGGAAAATAAAAAGTTGTATCTCTTTATGAATACCATGCAGTTGGGCATAAACAAGGCATAAACATCCCTTAACTACAGATATTTCTTATAGAGAAATATTTCTTATAGAAAAATTGCCAGATTTCTTTGGGTATGGAATTTTATAGCTGCCAACTTATTATTTTCATGGGAAACTCCAGTTTGATAGTTTCTCACAATCATATGATAAAGATCAAAATATCCCGATTTCTGACTAAATTTGATTAATAAAAAAAAAAAAATATCCATGATATAGGAATTTAAAAAAAAAAACCCTCCAAATATTGCTGATAACCCCTGTATTTGGTTTATAAATGTTTTTATTGTGGTGATAATATTGGAGATTTTTGATGAATTTTTATGCTTTATATTAAATTATTGTTTGTTTATGTCATAATTTTGTTGATTTATTGTACTCAACCGCTTTAAGCGAAGAATTTTGTACCAAAAATATATAAATATATTAAAAATTAAAACTACTACTTTTGGGAAAGAAAAATGGATTTTTCTCACGAAAAACTCTGAACAAAAATTCCGATTCTTCATTAGAAATTGGAAAAATTCTATTTGAGTCTGGAATACACCATTGCTTTGTCATCTTGAAAGATTCCAACTATTTTTAAAAGGATTATTTTTTTACCTTATTGTAATTGAAACCAATATTTTGATTTACAGAATTTTATTTTGTTTTATCCCTAAATTGGCTAATTTTTCATGTTTAAGTTTTTATGCATTACTAAATTTGAATTTATTTCACTCTGTATAAATTATTACATACTACAAAATATCATGATTAAGACTATGGAAGTTGCAAAAGTTCTGGGAAACTCATTGAATTTCATTGCCAAATTTGAGTAAGAGTCTTGTCTGTTAGAACTTGACTAGTGATAGTTCTAAAGAGATTAGTAATATAGTTATTAGCCAGTAGAAGTTTTATGGTATCAAGTATTTATCATATTAAGCAATTGTAATTTGAAATTTTATAGTCAATGGTAAATTTTATGTTTTTATTTGAAATTTTTTTTATTTTTTGAATGAATTGATTAATGTGAATCAAATTCTATGACTTTTACCAGTGGTGCACTTGCCATAGTGGTTTTCAATAAAATTGAAGTGTAATCATGCAAAGATTCTTGACCCAATAATAACAACAAAATCTTTGCTGCTTTCCCAGAACAAAATAATTTTAGTAACTTTTTAAAATGAACTGTTGAAACTTAATAGCATTGTGTTTTTCTAATTATTTCTAATGACTTGTTATAGATTTCTAAATATTAAATCCAGTATGATAGGCAACAAACATTGTTGCCCTAGTTTTTAGAAATCTCATGTGAGCAGCACATGACTTTTTCTACAGATTCAAATTCATTTTCTTTTATTTTATTATGAGCTTAATTGCACAAAATTATATGGAAACTTATTTAAATTTGCATTAGATTTGCAGTTTTAATCTATTTTCGTTTTTATTTGGTGACTGGCCATATTTTCAAATGCGAAAATGCTAAAAAATCAGAAATATCTTGAACTGTTAATTTTAGGGTGATGAAACTGGCTATTCTTCTCTGTGTAAAAAAAATATTGCATATAAAACAAGTATTTAATCAATTTTAATGTAAGCATATTTAGTTTTTTTATTTAATATTGTTTGAAAAAGGGAAGCTTCTATTTTTTCCGAATTATACCAAAATTTAATCCGTACCAGGGTAACCTACAAGAGCCTTACCTATTTAACTTTGCGAAGTATTTCCGAATAGTTTTTGCATTAGAGTGAATACATACATTGCACAGACAGACAAATGCATACACAGACGTTATGTTAAATAGGTTTTTCATGTTCTAGAGTATTCAAAATGTGTCAATCCGCTGAAAACTCAAGTTCTGATTTTTGACATGATTCCAATACTTTCCCATACATTACCATGTATTGTAGGGAAAGTAAAAAGAGTCTGCTTATCCTGTTATATATTTATTTCAAATCATGTACTATATTTGTATCACGATTCGCGTGCCATGATCGTAAACTTTCAACATGAAAATATTTCATTTCTTGACAAAAAGCAGCATTACAATTTTATACTCTGTTTGAATTCCTGGAATTTTAAGTTGTGCTTTTCATTTATTGAAGGCAATATGGTGAAAAATTCCAATGCCAACTTTGCAAATGCCAGTGATTCTCGAGCTGCACCCAGGGAGAGCCGACCCAGAGGTGCCAGCAACGCTTACTCTAGGAACCCAAATCAAGTGGGTTATGGAAATGAACAAGGTATTTTTATATGGATGTTTTCGATATAGAATCTTTATAGGGGTCAAAGTGGGTTGCATTTTATGAAGTCACTGGGGACTGTAAAAATTGCACTATATTTGCTATTTACATTAGCAAATTTGAAATTAAAATGTAAGTAATAAAATAACTTACTTGATTGTTATAAACACAAAAAATACTTAAATGGGGTTTCATTTTCCTAAGTGAAGAAAACAAAAAAAAGAAGAGATCAGCTACTTTCTGTTGAAGAATAAATTTTGAAGACTTTCAACAATCGTTTTGAAGTTACCCAACTGTCTCAATTAAAAACATCCAATTTATTCATATGTGGGTTGTATAATGTTTGAAACTGGAGAAAGATTTATTTTCAGGAAAGAGGAGAAAACTTTTCTTTTCCCCACTAGTTTTAATTGCTTCTTTTCTTAGGGATTAAAGATCGATTAAACGATCTTTAATCCCTAAGAAAAGAAGCTGGGTAAAGATTAATTAATTCTTTACCCAGTATTGAAAACTTCTTAACTTTTCATTAACCAATATCCGGGTATATTGTTCCACTAGAAGGATGAGTCCATCATAAGATGGGGTAAAGTTTCAAAAGATTTCTCCCCATCCACTTTGCACTTACACATGCGAGCCATATACCCCTCCCATTCAATATTATTTATTGTATGACTCTACCCAAACACACATACTGTACCATCTTCTAACATAATGCAATAGAGCATGGACATGTGACATCACAACAAAAATTTTGCCTCTGTTTCCGAAGCAAAATACTCATATATTTAGCAGTATAGAAATTTTCATTATATCTGTAATTCTTTAAATTTGTAATTGCTTGAAAGCTCTATAAGTGTATATAATCAGATTTTGGATAGTTATTTTTTTTTCCATATTACAATAGATGAGTTTTATTTTACAAAAATGTTATTCATGCGAAATCTTATTGTTTTTCTTCCTGTTATTAACTTTTCTTCTATTCCCAACTTTCTAAAATGATAAAAAATCAGAAATTTCTACACTCTTTTAGAGCAAACCTGATTAATGAATATAATTTTAGAGTAAAGAATTGCTCTGATCTTGTCTTCATGGTCATAGTTTAATTCTTAAAATATATTTTTTATAGAATATTTTATAGTAAATCATCTAGGTAGGGAATCATTTAATTAAAAACTAATATTGCCCAAATGCATATTACAGTGAAACCTCTGAACAATGGTCACCCATGGGACTACGCAAAAGTGACCATCCTTCGGAGGTGGCTGTTGTTTAGAGGTTTAATATAAAAAATCAAAATAAACAAAATTAGCAATAGGGACACAAATAGTTATTTTAACTGCACTAAATCTCATTTATTTTAATTTACATTAAAAAAATCGGTTATTCACGATTGCTTTGTTTTTTTAAGACAAATATCTTTTTCCAAAGAAATAATATCTGTTGTTTTTTCGTACAACTCATCATCATTTTTGATTAAAGCAAAATTTTGTATTTCCCGAAAATTTGTAGGAACATCGGAATATGTTTCGATATTAGTAGTACGTGTATCTTGTGGCTGTTCCACACTCTCTTCCGCTTCCTCATCACTTATTTCCTCTTCTCTCATATTTTCCATCAATTCCTGGATGGTATCAAATGTAGCAAAAACTGCCAAATCTCCGTCCAGGCAAACAAACTCACTGGCTTTCACATTGGGCATTCCTGCTATTCGAAGAATATTGTCCAACCCTTCCCCCTTATCACCGTTGTCATCATTTTCGGTTTCGTCATTCGAAGAAGAAACCTGCAATTAAAAACCCTTTCATAATTACAGAATTGCAGGCATTACAAAAAGAAATAGGGTAAAAATGAAAATTGTATTGAATTGTTTAACATAGTGTTTTTCAATCTTTTTCAAACCATGAACCCCCAACGGACAAAAAAGAAACAACCAAATTTATCAACTCGTGACTCCCCCTACACACAAACTCTACTAAAAATATACATACTGCGTATGAAATCAATTCAAAATTGGTAAACTTCGCTACCCCTTGGAACTGCTTTATGACCCCCGAGGGGGTCGCGACCCATACTATGAAAAACACTGGTTTAACGTATGAAAAAATTTAATATTGTAAGTAAAACTTACCTGGAATCCAGCCTTTGCAAAGCATTTCTGCACAGTTGAACTCTTCACTTCTTTCACTGCCATGTTAATCCAATTAACTGCGTCCAATACATTAAGTGATTTTATTAGAGCACTTACTGATGCCGCATCTAACATTTTAGATACCAATTTCTGCATTTGCATTTTCTTGTAGCTCAGTTTGAAGGCCTGGATTATTCCTTGATCCAATGGTTGGCAGAAGGTAGTAGTGTTTGGGGGCAAAAACACCACTTTCAGATGACTGAAAATATTGTCAATGGGATATTTCGCATTGTCCATAAAAAGAAGAATGTTTCATTTTTGTTTTTTAATGTTCTTGTTCAGCTCAGTAAGCCATTCGGTCATAATATACTACGTCATCTACGCTTTTCTATTATGTCTCCACATTACAGGTAGCTTTTTTATATCTAGGTTTTTAAAACACCGAGGCGTCACAGTTTTCCAAGTCACAAGAGTTTTTTCAAAATCTCCTTCCATATTACAGTATAAAAGTACTGTTAATCTCTCTTTTGCATGCTTCCCCCCTTTGCAAGCATCAGATTTCAAACATAAAGTTTTATCAGGGATGGAACGAAAAAAAAAGTCCGGTTTTGTCACAATTGAAGATGTCTTTAGGGTCATAGTCTGCAATTATAGAAGGCAATGTTTCCATCCAGTCACTAACTTCCTCCATTGGGCAATCTGCTGCTTCTCCAGTCACTTTGCGAAATACGATGCTATGTCAGGTCCTACATTTCTCCAGCCATCCATTAGATGCTTTAAAATCTGCAATTCCAAGTTTTTCTGCATTGTTCAAAGCATTCTCTTGTAAAATGGGTCCTGAAATTGGAAGGTTTTTTGATCGACAGTTGGAAAACCATTCCAACAACACTTGTCAAGTTCTTCATTCCCAGTCTTTCAACGCTTCGTTTTGCTATCTAAGTTCACACCTCGAAAGGACTGGTCAAGATAATCTTCACTATTTTTTAAAATCTCATTTATCTGTGACCTCCCACAACCGTAAAGTGTTGCTAATTTTCTTGCATTTACATATTTCTTAATATCATGAATAACTTTGATTTTCTCCTTTAAATTTAAGAATTTTCGTTTAGAACTCATCGTGATTTTACACACTCGACACCTTCCGGCCACACATCAAACTGCCGTTAACGTCAGGGTTGGCTGTGTGGTCTGGGCCTTCAACACTCGACACCTTGACACAAATGATGCAGCTAGCTTGAAGACGCTACCAACGGTGACAACGCATGAAGGATCATAACTGATAAGAACCAGTTTCAACGTAGGGGTCAGTATGGTCATAGGCTAGGCGGAGATTAAAGAAAATTCTTGCCTCCCGTCCCCCGAGAATTTTCTTTATCTCCGCCTAACTGGTTCTTATTAGTGCCGATCCTTTGTGCGTTGTTAACCAGGGAGGTCACAGATACAGTAAATGTGATTTTAAAAAATTAGTGAAGTTTATTTTGACCAGAGAGGGAGGGGCTGACTGGGAATAGAATACCGGTCTTTGCAATGCGCCCCCCCCCCTCCCGTTGGCAGTCCTGATTGTGGGCATGACAAATAAACTTTACGTTGTTTACACACTTTGGGTTAAAAAAAAGTTTGAAAAGCGCATTTGGGTGTTTTTCGTGATGCCGATGGGTGGCCGTTGTTCGGAATTCGTTGTTCAGAGGTTAGCTCTAATGTTAATCCTATGGAATGTGTTCGGTACCATTGATATGTGGCCGGTCTTTGAAGGTTTCCGTTGTTCGGAGGGGGCCGTTAAAGGAGGTTTTACAGTATATTGCAGGGTGCCTGTCCGCAGATCTGGAAAGCCCCGAAAAAGTCCAAAGATTAGAAAACTGTCACAAAAGTATTGCAAAAAACTATTTATATGCAGTATATTTCTTGGTATATTTCTTTCAAATGTGAAAATATTTTCTACGTATGCAATCTGTTTGCGATGATTGAAATGTTTAAAATGATCATATTGTGTATACGAAAAAGCTATTTTGCAAGTATTATTAATGAAATGAAAAGCTAATTTGCAGCAAGATCATGGGAAGCTACATTTGTACATTATTCTCTGTATATTTGTTTAAATGTGAAAATATTTTCCACTTATGCAATCTGTTTTTTAATATTGTAAATCTGTTTATCTGTTTTTAAAATTTTTACAATTATTTGGTGTATACAGAAAAGCTATTTTTCAAACATATGATTAACAAACTGGAATGAATTACCTAGTGCTATCGTTACCCTAAATAAGCTCTTGCTACTTCAATAATACAGATTCGTCTCTTCATATCACCTTAATTTCTGTACTCTGCAACTGTGGGAAAACAAAATATAAAAGAAATATAAGGCGGGGCTTTAAAACTCATTATGAGTTCCAAGATAGGCATGTACAGAAAAGTCCACTGGCTGCTGAAGAAATAAGCCCTTTTGCAAGTGCAATCGAAAATCTCTTTATGTGTTTGCTTAAAAAATCACAAAAAATAATGTAGTAATTAAATAAATTTTTTTTTTGTTTGAATGTTATGATATAGACACAACTTTTTGTCAAACTATAGAATTGTACTGATCTTACTTTTTTGATACAGTGAAATAAGTATCAGATAACCTGAATAATGCAAATTTCGATGTTTTAAAAATAAATAAAGTAAATACGAAGTAATTTTCCTATGAATTCAGTTCAAGCATCATTGGAAAGAATGCTCTTTGATTTTTCTGATGGCGTCAGGGTGGAAACTCTATGATGATATTTTCAGTCGCTAAGGGACTGATGTGTGTGAAAATCTCACAAAATCGTGTTAAAACAAAATTAACTAAAAGACTAATTCAAATTAAGAAAAAAAAAATATCACTAAGGTATATCCAGGGTGCATACGGGTGCTTGAAAATTGGGAAAGTACTTGAATTTTAGATTAACATTTTCAAGGCCTTTAAAGTACTTGAAAATTTCCATTTTCTTAGTTAAGTCTTTGAAAGTGTTTATAAAAGGCAGGGTTGAAAGTGTTTTGCTGATTCAGAGCATTGTGTTTTTTCTGAGGAGTTCTGCTTTCTTTGGAAATTTCCTTAGCAGTTACACTGTCGCTGAAATTTTCCTAAACAACATTGTTCTTTCCCCAAAATTTCTTCAACGGCTTCAACATTAAACAGTAGTGTTAGTTTGCTATGATTTTTCTTTTCAGAAACGCATACAACTGTATAATATGGAAGAAATGATGTCTTTGAAAAATAATTGCACGATACTTGAAATTTTTTGAAATTTTTTTAAGGAAAGTGTACTCACATTGCATATCGTTCCGGGTCCTGAAGTCCCCTGTAACAAATTTTATTGCTGTCCAATACTTAGATTTCTCTCTACAGATTACACACTCAGATATCTGCTTTTATTATGTTAGATAAAGGGCTATTTTTCAGCAGTATCATGAACAACTACATTTATATGCAAGCCTTGGTGTATTATCGATGAGGTCAGGAAAAAGTCAGAAAAAAAATCCTGAAATTGCACTTCGAATATACTGTAGACACCCTGAAATAAGTTAAACCATTTTGATTTCACCCATTGGTAACCCTGTAATTTCTATTCAGGTGATTTGTATAGGAAGTCTAGAAACCTGCTTGTAATCATTGTAACAGTCTTCCTGTAGTTTTTCAAGTGGATAATCTAGTGGGTAAGAAAACAGTGTATTAACAACTGTTGTCACACTAAGCATCACATAGGGAAAAATGAAATTTTTTTTTCGTTTTGGATATGGATATTGAGTGCATGTAGATTTTTTGAATTAGCTTCCAATAGTAATTGAGCACAGTTAAGTATCCTGTGAATCAAATTAAAAAATAGTAAGGACCAGCTGGTATAGTCCAATTTGGTTATCAGTGTTGATATAGTTAGCTTGGAGTAAAATACATTAAAGTAAAATACATTGAAGTAAAATACATGTTTTCTATAATGATCAGACTTTGCTCTGAACTGGGTTTCAAAAATTAAATTTAAATATCGGATACCCAATGAACTGAATTCTAAAAAATTATAATAACTTTCTGGGCTATCTTCAGGGTGACCACAGACATGGAAAACTGCGAAAATCTGAAATTATCAGGGAATTTTATGCTTCTCGAAATATCGGGGGAAAAAATCAGAGAATTCCATTGAAAGTCGAGGGAAAACTGTGAATGTTTTGCTATTTTTTATTTTTCGACCGTATAATTTTCTTTTAGCTGAATGAACAATACTTGCACATTTTTCATCTCACGTCGCAAGACCCATCACTCATTTCCTGTAAATATACATAAATATTTTCATTAACAGGCGATGTAACCTTTGTAAAATTTTTCAAGGGGGAACGTTTCATGGAATTATCATGGAAAATATCAGGGAATTTCAAAATGAGTTTCTTGTCACCACCCTGTACCTGCTACACTTGCATTTTAGTAAAATATTAGAACTGATTACCTGACATTGCCTGGGTTCTAAATAAATGCCCACTACTTAAATAATACACATGCACTTTTGGAACACCTTCAGTAAACTCATTTGATACACTTCAAATATACACTCTATAACAAAAAATTGACGCACCTAGAAGGAGTTGTCCGATTGTGATAAAAATTGGTGGATCTGAAGAATATACATAGAAAAAGAAACGATTAAAATTTCAGAACAATTTAATGATTTAGAGTTTGACCGTATACAAAGGGAGGAAGTCAATAAGGTGTTGGTTCACCTCTGGTCTGGATGCAAGATGTCACTCGGAGTGGCATAGAGTGATAGAGTTCACAGATTGTGTCCTGCGGATGTCTTGCCAAATTATCTCCAACTGTCAGGCTAAATCGTCAACATTCCGGGATGGTTTCAATTACCTTCCCATAACGTCCCAAATGTGCTCTATGGGAGAGAGATCAGGAGACCTAGCTGGCCAAGGAAGTGTTGGGCAAACTTGAAGGCAATTCATAGCAACACATGCTGTGGGCAGCTGGGCATTATCTTGTTGAAAAGTAAGTCCGGGTTGTTGCAAAAGGAACTGTAACACAATCGGTCGTAGAATGTTGTCTACATACCGTTGTGCTGTCAGTGTGCCAGAAATGACTACCAAGGACCTAAAATATCCACAGTCGAAATGCAACAGAAATTTTGACCATAGATTCAGAATCGCTCCTTATATACACCTGCTGAATGTGCAGTTCTGATGCGCTGGAGCTCTCACTATTTATTCATTGGACACCAAATTTTATTCATTTGCATGTTCGCTCAAAATGTCTTTGCATACGAAATTTCATTACAATCGGACAACTCCTTCTTGGTGCGTTGATTTTTTTGTTAGAGTATATATCTCTTAAATTTGCAAAATTAGAAAACCGAGAAAGACTTCTGAATTGTTGAAAATAAACACTAATAAATGAAAATACACAGAAAAGAAAAAAATTCCTTTACCCCAGGATTAAAAGTTACAAAATTGCTACCTTAGCATGCTTTTTATTTAAGTTAAATTTTCAGAGCACATTTACAATATTGAAATAATTCTGTGCTCCAAAAATGGAAAACTAACCTTTTAAATTCATGAATTTAGAAAAATCACAAAATTTATTGCAATCCATGTCTAGATGGAAAGTCTGAGATATAATCCGCAGACCACCTGCATTTGGAACACAAGCACAGAAGATTGGATTGCCTCTAGGTACGATGGATAAATAGGTTTGTTGACATGTTGAAAATGGGCTATTTTCGACTGTAAAAGTTCATGACTTTTGAATTAATTCAAATTAAAAAAAATACTCAATGAGGTCTGTCATATCAGGAGTTCAACTAACTGTATCGAATTTCGCAGTTGTCTGAAGCTTAGATTTTCTATTACAGAAGGCACAAATACACACAGAGAGTCATCTTCTTTTGTTATGTAAGATTCAGGAAGGTTTTTTTATCAATTTTTAGTTTTTTTTTATTATTTTTGCCTAGATATACAGCTGTTTATATTTTATTCATATCAAATCAATGTAAATTTGAATTAAAATATTTTCCTTGTCCAACTTAAAATTTTCAATTTTCTTTTCCAGCATACCAAAGTTCAAATAATAGTCAAGGATATGTGAATAGGGATAGCTTTACAGACAATTCAAGCTACAGTAGTAATTTGAAACGTGGACTCAACTCTAGAGGAGGTAACTAACTTGAAATGTTTTGCATTTAACTTTGCTAAAAACTACTCAATAGAGATTTGAAATTTGTTTAGCTTGTAATACACACTTTTCTATATCTTCTAATAAAACTATAACCCCATTTTTTAGCTAATAAATTTATGAAATATACTTTTTAGACAAAGATTTTCTACTATATATACATTCTTGAAAATGTATTTCTTAGTGATATTGATTAAAAATCTTTTGAAAAATTTTCATAGCATGTTTTAACTCTTGTCAACTAGTTTATTAATAAAGATCGACTGTTATCTTGCTTGGTAGCATGCAGTGGGTAATTTAATTAGCTTGGCACCACCACTACTTCTGCTTGAACACCACTAATATTGAACAGTGGAATAATTTTAAAACATGTTTTCAGCGACCGTGGGCCATGAGTCCCTTGCTCGGGGCCTGGACCGCGGTTCTTCACAATGGAAATAAAAGATCATCTTCTGAAACGTCGGTCAGGAATGAAATGCGCTTAGCAACACGTTCGTTTTCCAAAAGTAGTGAAAACCTGCGCCTCACGCAGAGCACCTACGCATACACCGCGAAATAAATATGATGCTTCACTAAGCACTGTGAGGCGTGAAATTTCCGCCAAGCTAGCTACCTCGAATCTACGTTGTGACGCATGCCCACGGAATGTCGTGAGGCAACCATATCTTGCAGGTGTTCGAAGATAAGCCAAGAAGGGCCAAATTTTGCTTAAAATGCGTTCTTTTTTCGCAAGCTCGTGAATGAAGTGGAGTGAAGTTAAAAGGCCGAGAGTGAACACCGGAGAATTAGCAAAAGATATTTAGCGTTTGAAGACACATCGCGCATAATTTTCAATAATGAAAAACATGAAAGGGATAACAAGTTAACGTTAAAAGGGGATACGCAGAAGTATTCAATAACAAATTAATTTAGAATGTTGAAGGGAAAGGGAAAAAATAAAAATTTTTTAACTATTAATTAAAGTAGCATCATAAAAACCCGGAATAACAGTTATCATTTTATGAAAAAAAAAAAGCATACATTGTTTGTATGATGTAAAATAAATCCCTATTTTCCCTTAACCCTTTTGCGACGGTTGACGCACCCATGCGTCGGCTGCGAACTTGCATTCAAGACGATGGTCATGCATCCACGTTCGAAAAAATGGACCTTAAAAGACTGCGGCCACGTGAGCGCGTTTTCATATGGAACATTTTCATTTGAATTTATTTGTCTACTAGATGGCGTTAAATGGCAATGCGAACAACTCCAATGTATTTTGCAGATACTTGACCTTGGTTAGGGGTGGATCCAATAAATTATTTCTCTATCTGGAGCAGTGAAACATGGTTTTGTAATATAAACAAACGAAGCACTTCTTGCAGCATCTACAGTTTTATAATTGAGTTTTGGGTCTCGTTTTGATTTTAACTTAATGATTTCTTTGGTGAGTTATAGGAATGTAAGAGAGTATTTTTTTTAGTTTGGGTTTTAATGGAATGTGTGGCAGTGAAATTATTAGGTTATTTCGGATCAGAGAATGGCTGGGCCAGGACGTTTTTTTTTCTGTGAAAAATATACTCGTATGATAAACGAACCCGGCAGTAATGAAAGTGATGCAGATAGTAAAGATTCGTGGAACTGTGGTATTTCTGAAGATGAATATGAAAATGCAAATGATTCTTCAGATTCTGAGTGTACTATTATTACATTGCCGCCAGCTTCAGTAGCTGTTTCTACGAATTATGTTTTTGGACAGGAGATTTGAGATTTTAATTCTTTTGAGTTTTTCAGCATACTTGGAATCAATCACATTATTATGCCACCTAATTTAGATAAGGAAATTAATTTTAGCATATTTTTCGATGATGAATAGTAGAATTTATAGTAAAAGCAACTAATGAGTATTTTGCATTGCGATTCATATGAAAAATATACATCAAATAAAAAATAAGTATTTCTATTATTTCTAAAAAAAAGTAGATTTCTGTGTTGAAGAGGTGATTTTTAGTGAATATTTCGAGAGTTAGGCTTAGCGCAACAAATTAGCCATCCTTTGGGAAAAGTTTGGAAGCTAAGAGCTCTGTCCTTCAAGCCACGGTAGTTTCGGAATGCTGCCATCCCGAAAGGGTTAAGTAATTTTGAACAGGTTATATGCTGACTTCTAGAGCACCCTAAAAAATGCTCACCACTCTATCTACTGGATTTTTATTCTCTAATGTTGGCAGGTATGTTATCTCTAATTTTCTCCATTGGTGAATATATGATTTTCATCTTTTCTTTTTAGGTTCAAGAGGCAATAATGCAGCAGCTCGAGGAACTAATAATAGCCGTGGCAGTAGGGGCGGCTACAGAAATTAGTGACATTATGACTGTGTATTCTCTCCCATGATTTCTTTACTCTAAAATGTGGGAATGCTCCTGAGTGGTTGGGTGCACTTAAAAATGTACAATGCATACAGGAGTTGGAATATATATAAATTTACGTGTATGCCTATCATGTGAGGTACATCTCACATTGTGGTGCTTCCAACAGTTTGGGGTTTGAAAATAGACTTTTAATTTTATTGATTTAGATTTGAAAATCTCGCATGTAGCTTAAAATCTTCAAAAACAAAACATAATAATGCTCTCGATATGAAGCACAAAGAATGAAATGAATTGCAAAGGCTGGACACATTTGCTGCAAGTGAAAAAAATAAATTTCACGTAGATAAGAAAATTTATAAAGCTTTGTAAAAAGTAGCATTTAAAAATGTTAAAATTATTTTACTTGACAAAATGAATGTGCACATTTGTTTTGTTGCATATTTTAATGTGTTTCACAGATTTCTTTTTTTTTCTAATGTCCAAAGTGCTTTTCATAATATATTACATAAGGCAAATTGTGATAGAGGAAAAATATTTTCCCGCATTTTCAACAAATGAAAATTTGTGTAAACCATGAAAGTATTTATTAGATTAAAATTTCATAATTTTTTTAGTATTGATATTAAAAGTTATTGATGAATTTCATATTCCTTCTATTATGCAATGTCTTTCTTTCTACTTCTTAAAGTGTCAAATTTTAATTATGTTAAAGAACTATGGCTATATATCTCATATGTTAATAAATCCTTCTATTCATATACTAGTCACTTCTAACTTTAAAATACAGCACAAAATTTAAAATTTTAACACACTGCAAAACAGAACTTTTATTTTCTAAGATTTTTCATGCACTAGTACTCCCATATTACATTTGAATTCATGAAAACCATTTAAAGTCATTTATAGGATTATAAATACAGTCAGACCTCAATTGAGCAATTCAGAAAGGGATAATTTATTTTTTTATATCCAGGAAATCATAAAATTAGGAGAGAATATGATAAAAATTACTTTAAAAGCCTGATCATGGCTAAAGTTGAAATTGGAATTTCCAGTCTTTTTGCTAGAAATTTTTAAAATGCAATGTTTACTATTTTTCTTTTTTTCCATTTTTTTTTTATTCGAAGAAAAGTGATAAGCGACTACTTTACAAGAGACACATCATCACCAAGCACACTGAAAGAATAAGTTGTGACCAGTAGTAAAGTGCCACGGGAGAAAAGGTAGACTGTTTCTAACCAAATAACTTATGGCCCAGTAGCTTTTATTTTAATTATATATTATTCAAAATAAATGTATAAAATATTTTCTTCGTAAATAAACAAAGGAAGATTCAGACATATTTTTGGTCTAATTGGTACCAGACCCTCAAATACTGGCATATTTTCCAGGAGAGACATCTCTCGAAATGTCTTCCCCGTTAAGTGATAGTGCATTGGGATTGGAACTAAAAGAGAATGTGCATGCAATTCTATCATTTATCTGCAGTATAGGCTGAGGTAGACATGTCTAAGCTAAATTATTTTTCGGAAGAGTAATGATCTCCTTTCTTTACAATGGGTTATTTGTTTATTTTTTTTCTGCTGAGTCTTCCCATTTTTGCAAACATAATGTGATTCTGGAGAGTAACTTCAAAAGCTAATTTGATTTAGAGAATTGCTAAATTATAGGGTTTTGATATGAAATTTTTCTATGTGAATCATAAAATAAATTTTTAATAAGTGAAAAAGTAAAGTATTGAGCGGTATATTTATTTTCTTGTTTTTCTTGATTTTAATATCCTAGTTAGAATATAATATCCCATGCATTGCATTTTCCCACATATAACGTTTTTGAATCGGTTCCTTGAAGAAACACATAGTCAGGATTCATTACCAGGGTTAATTTATTTTTATTGCAATTCAGTTATTTTATTTACCTTGTTAAAAATACTGCATGAAACTTTTTATATGCTAATTTTGGCTTTATGTCTCTCTAAATAATTTTATTATGCTTCGCCACTAGTTATGACCTTAAGCTAAAATAAATGAATGCATAAAACTGTTGCAAGTTTTGAGATTTAAACAGTTCTTTCAAACCATACCTCTACTTCCAATTTTCCGTCCTAATACAAGAATGGAACCCTGTCAGCTGTAAACATAAATCAATCATTGACCTTTTTTTTTTGTCAGTGGAACAAAAGAAACAACCTCAAGTCTAATTTGCATTCTGGAATGCACACAAAACATTCTGGCCGCATTGATAGTAGAATTTGAAAAACTGATTCAGGATTGAAAGAAAGGATTTTTTTTTCTTTTTTGACAAATTGTGACTATTCATTAAATTGAGATTTTGATTCAAATTTTTCAGACTATAAAAATAATTAAATTGAGGCCTGACTGTACCAGTAGGAGTACACCCAATGGGTTAAAGTTTAAAATGCTATTTGACAAAATATAATACATGGTTTGAATTGTAGTTTTAGGAATTCATTGTGGATTGATTCAGTAAGATGGGCAAAACTTAGTGATATCAGTAGCCACTCATTTGTAAAGTAAAACCAGACCCATAATGCTGTTTACGACAGTGGGAGAATCATGTTTGTTTAATCTGATTTTAGCTATTTTAAAACATCATTTTCATAGCCCAAAAAGTTTCCTTCTCTTGCTTTTAATATTCATAGTAATTAGAAAATATTTTAAACCATTCTTAATGTTAAACTATTCTTAAAGTTCATGTACAAATTACAAATTAGTAGTGTTTCTGTAGATTGTACTTCTGATTCAATATTAATTTACGCAAAGTTTTTCATTTCTTGTCTAATGTTTTGTTAAAAGAAATAAGTTGTCAAGCTAATTTGTCAAGCTTTAATATTGTAATGTATTAACTATATTAAAAAAAAAAATCTAACCATTTTAGCTTCATCCAGATGTAATTTTCTTAACTGTTTGAGAATTTAAAGTGAAAATCATTTATTCAATTTATGAAAGCAATTACAGTATTTTTGCAACTGCAAATAATATCCCTTGTAGAATGCTTATTTCTGCTCCCATTTTTCTAATAATAATATCATTATTTTTCTTATAATAATCCATGTAATGTTTAGACAATTATTTGTTCCCTATCACCTACTTCTTCCTGATGATGTTCTGGCTAAAACTGCGAAACTGGTGGAGTGGTGATGTAATGGTTGCAGTTTTTAGCATTTTGCAATATCTCAATCTCTAGAAAAGTGAATAAAAATTATTTAAAGTTCTATGTAATCTGAATAGGTGTATAACCATTTCTGGTTTGATAAGTTAAAATTGAATTTATGTAAGCAGCACAATGTTTTTCCCCTTTTCATACACATTTTAACTTGGGTATATTAAAATTTTAAATTAGAGGACAGTTACCAGGATAACATTGTGATGCAGAATTATATGTTTTTCTTGTTATATCATCTGTAACCTTGTTAAAAAATAGTCCTATATTAGCCTTTTAACAGTCGAGCGGTGTACTCAATATGCTAATGAGTTTTTCCTGTCCAGATTCCTCATTTTTCACATTTATATCTAGTTTTTCTTACTTTCATTAATTTTATTTCTCTTCTGAAGTATAGGTGCATACTTTTTACGAAAAATATTCAATTTTAATGTTAGATAATGAATGAACAGAGTGTACATATTTAAGCCATCAAAGCCGGAGTTTTGATTTCTCATGAATTTTAGTTATTTTTGGCATACATTTTTGATATGGGACTATTTAGTTAGGAGCATTTACTGTAATTTCCTGCATATAATCAATGGATTATTTATTAAAGAAACTCCAAATTTTGCACAATTTTTCCCAAGTAGAAAAAATGATTGTGCAAATATAGAATATAAATAAGCATTGTAAAGAAACATATATAAAAAAGCGTTGTGCTAATATAAAATAAAACATATTTTGTTAAAACTTGTTTTTCTGAAGTAATTATCTTTAATGTAATATCATCATTATTCCTTTTGTTCAAATCCAAGGCAAATTTCATCATGTTAACTACTTTTGCATAGGTATATGAGGAAACGAACAACCAGACTTACCAATTTCATCTGTGTGGATTATACAGCGCTGCAGATTATATGAAATATTTTTTTCTTCTCTGAAAAATATGCTTGCGGATTACATGCAGGAAATTACATATTTTTAGAAATTTATTCATTTTTTACTTTTACAGAGTGTGACTATGTGGTGACACAAGGCCAAAGGAGGTTCTTTTCATACTACAAGCACTGCATAATTTCGTGTCACCACATGGTAACTCTAGGCTTTGAAGAATGGATCATGTTACCCTTTATCTGAAGAGATGTTAGGTGGTGTCTTTGCATATACATGATTATTATAAGTTACTGGTGTTTCAATTCTAAATGGCATACTGAGTATGTCACTCAACTGTCGAAGATTTAATGTTGAATCTAGAGAAAAGCAAAATTCCAATTTTTTATAACATATATATTTGGTTATTTAAGATATTTATGATCTTCGTTGTGGAAAAAGCACGTAGGTTAGTTGGGCTTTTAAGATATTAACCTTTTGCTTACAGGTGGGACAAAGTCGATCTCAAACGAAGAACCTCTCAAAAGACAGGTATTTGACATACCCTATCCCAAACAGTTTGATCCCTCATCGCAGACATTGGTGTTCATGGATGCCAATGTCTGCAAAGGGGGATCAAACTGTTTAGGATAGGGTATGTCAAATACCCGCCTTTTTCAGAGGTTCTTCATTTGGGATTGACGCTGTCCCACCCATAAGCAAAAGGTTAAACAAAGAAAACTTAAAACACCTAATAAATTTTACAGTGATATCAGTGGGGTAATAATATATAAATTAAGAAAAATTATTATTTATTTAGCTTATAAATAAAAAGCAAACTCCATAAAAATTTAATCTGTATTTTGAAAACTATAAATTTAAATTTAAAAGCAGTTCTAAAAGTATCAGAATTTTCATTTCTCGATATTTTGAAATCCTTGTTTTTGACTTAAGTGCTTTTTCTCGTCAGTTCTAGTAATAGCATGGAGGTTAAAAGTGCATAACTATTTACCTCCATTTCTGTGCGATTTCAAGATTATAAATTAATTTTCTTTAAAATTTATATTGATATTTTCTCATCAATATTCAATGTACATGATGTTACAGAAATCTAAAGCTACTAATTTTTCTCTTCTTTGGAAATTGATCTGAGCAGGTTGTTTGCATCTGTATAAGTTAACTGCCTTTTCAATGTAAAGATGATTTACATTTTATTTTTCATGTGAATACTATATTTTAAAGCAAATGAGATTTTAAATTAAATAAACTAAAAAGTTGTGTATATATTTCAAAAATTATTTATTTGTTTATAAAAGTTTTTTTTTTTTTTTTTTAAATAAAAATGCTATGCATCTTTTGGCAATCTTTCATTGTTTGTGCTTTATATTGCTTATATCATTGCAATTCTGAGATTCCTTTAAAATATATTTTAAAAATGTAGAATTTTTTTATTTGACTTGGTGAAACAGTTATTGCAATTTTTCCTTTGAGTTTGGGACCAGTGTTTAGTAATATCTCTTATCACTAAGAAATATTTCTTGCATGTTTTATTTTATTTTCTATACCACAATTCACGTGTAAAAGTATTTCTCAATCTATTGTAGTTCATGGACTACTTTTAAGGATTTTTTATCATTGATCTTTATTATTAAAAATATTATGTTTTACATCTGCAGGCAATTGTTTTGTGCAATGAAATTTCCCCCCTTTTATAATCAGCTGTCCGAAGAAAAAATATATTGAAAAAAAATTAAAAAAAAAGCACAATATATGTAAGTCGGATGTTTCTGTTAATATTAAAAGCATTTAGTAATTTTATTAAAAGTTTTTAAAAATTTTACTCCATGTTTCTCTTATGTATTACTAGTCAGGCAGAAAAAAAATTAATGTTCCTCATACAGTTACCATTATCTTTCATGGTCTACCTATAAAAAAGAGACACCGTTGATGGGTGGTGGACAACAGATTGAGAAATGTTGATCTCCAGTGTAGTAGCTCCACGTTTTATCATGTCTTTGGATAAATCACATTTTTTAATGTGTCACGAATGAAATTTACTGTTCATTCATGAGAATATTGTTTCTTGAAATCACTGTAGCATAGTTGCCAACTCTAAATTGCCCAATCTCTCAGTTTTCAAATTGCCTTTATATATCTTCTTTCAAGGCCAAGAGAGTCACAAAGTACCCTTTTGGTTCCATTTTCATCTTCTAATTATTCCACATTAGAGCAATAAAATGATCTTGTTTTTGTAGTGTGAATAAAAAAAATGAATAAATATTTTACTAAACAAAATAATTTTTACACATAATGTGCACAATTCAGTTTGTATACCTGTGCAATGATGCGAGTTTAAAATCATTTTCCCATCCACCTCCATCCGGTGTTATATAATAGGTGGACTAAACTAGCTTATTTTCATATTCTGCATAACTAACTAAATATTACATGTAATAACTATTTTGGAAGTAAGATGTTTCTTATACATACATGCAGTGCTGTGAATCTAAAGCAGTTTTCTCTATTTTATAAAACATTTAGTATTTTTAAACAATAAATTTGTATTTATTATAATTATAGTGAAGTGCATTCTAAAAATTTTTTTTATTGATAATGTATTAATTATATATGTACAACACAAGACATAGTTTTAGTTGTTGAAAAATTGGGCTTATAAAATTTAGACAGTATAGTTGTCAGGTATATAATACTCTATGCCATTGTGTTGAAGATCCAGACCGTCCGACTCATCCGAAGACTTGAGCAGCTTCTATGCTGTTGTGTGAAAATCTCTAATTTTTTCATATTTGGAGGTTGGCAGCTATGCGGTAGAGTTCAGGAAAATCCGTTTGAATATACTTTCAATTCTCTTTGAAAAATTTTCACATTTCATAAAATTTTTGCTTTTAAAATTTCAAATTCCTTTTTGTGACAGGATGTCAGGTTTTTTTTTTTCTTTGTCACCGGACTTGGCGGTCCCCACTTTCTAGCTCGTGGAGTCTTCTATTCCTATAGAATGAGTAAATATAGGAAAGTTTTTTTTCTCCCTTTTTTAAGTCCCTTTGGGTTTTTTGTTTCTAAAAATAAATCTGATTGAAATCTTATTTTTTCCAATTTTTCCCTCTGTAAAAGGAGGGGGTTATTAGAATTTTACAGTATGTAAATTCTTACATTCAGAATGTATGGGAAATTTTTCATTCATTCTCAATGTAATTAAAATATAGAACTTTATAAATTGTTTATGAAGTTCTTGGGATATATTGTGCTTATTGTTCGACAAATAAAATATAATACAAGGAGTTGTATTTCATTTGATGACCTAAGATAAATCTATGCAGTTTATTAAGGACATTTTTTAAACTCTGTTTATGATGGAAGTGCTCAGATGAATCAAGCTCTAATAAGAATAGTGAGGCCTTATTATGTATGGCTCCTGAAAAAGGTTATAAAGTTAATTGCTCTGTTGTAAAAGATTAGCATTAGTTCCTCTTTCAAGTAGAAAGTTAATTTTTATATCAAATATAATTTTGCTTTGCATTTATTTCTAAATTAAATTTGAATCAATTGGTTTTGGTGTTTAAGACATTTTCAAATACAAAGATGATGATCTACGTGGTACAATGGAAACTGGTTATAGTAAACTTGGGTTTATAAAACAAAGCTCTGTCAGGGCTGTGAAGTCAAGAATGACTCAGAAATAAAAATAATTTTATTTTGGAATATTTAAATTTTTTATATGGTAAATGGTTTTTAGGCATTAAATTAAAAAAAAAAAATGCTTACTAATTAAAAACTATTGCCATGAAAAATTAAATATTTTAATAAAATATAGATTAACATTGAAACATATTTTGGTGCAAAACGAAAGTAAGGCTTGTCTGAAATATAGATAAAAAACTATACTTCTTAATCATAATACTGTATGGGACTGGAATCAAGCAATCTTTCAATTTAGCACACAGCAATGCCTGCCGTAATCGCACCAAAATATGCAGATTTCAGTAATTTTTACATTGCTAGTGTAGAAAATTTCATAATTTTGGTATTTTATAGAATGATTGTGATAGATGGCATTTTCAGAGTATACTAAGGGCTTTTGTCTAATGAATTATAAAAACTGAAGATCGTGCAAAAACTACTAATTAACTCATTTGCTATTTATGCCAGAATCTGAGCCAGACAGTACACAAGGATTGAAATAGACTCTATAGCCCTGCAATTTATAGTGTGTTAAATACATATATAGTCCTGGTAGAAGTCCTATATATATAGTATGATTACACTCTGTTTTGTAACAAACTCGTGTATCCGGATCTTCTGCCATGGTGAACCAAATTCCACATGAGTAAATGTATTGCAAAATAAAAGTTAAAGTTTATATATGCAGATATTCATTGGTTTTGTCTGTTGGTTGTAATGAGCATTTCTCCGGTTCTGTATAACCGGTTTCCTTTGTAATGACATGCATTTTGAAAATTGATTTTTCAGGTTGTGATTATTGTAAATTTATGCATATGTTCATTTATTGATGTCTACAGAAGTAGAAATGAAAATTGAGGTTTTTCTTTTATCTTTTCAGTTTTAAGATTTTTAATCCATAAACATCTTAATTTAAATTAAGGAACAGTGAAATATTCACACTATACTATTTCTACTGTTAAAAGAAATTTGAATTTTATGGCTTTACACATCTTTTTAAAATGTATATGTCAAGTTAATAATTTGAGTTAATAGCCCAGTTTTTGATGTCGCTCAATTATAATCCATGTCCTTATTTTTGATGAAATTTTTAAGATATGCAGTAAATTCAATTCAGTGCTATTAAATGACTGCAAATTATTTAAATTTCTTTTTAATGTACCACTTATTTAGAAGTTGTGTTTTGAAAGGTTATATTGAATAACTTTCTTAGTGTGATTTGGGTGTTATAGTATATTTCATAATTTTTGTATTTTTAATATGTTTTCTTTTTCTGTTTCTCCCCTTTAACAGAAAGTAGGAAAATGGCATTTTATATATCAAAATTTCTTTAGTTTCCATTTATGCATTAAACTTCAGTTTAAATTTGGAAAATGTATGTGTTAGTATTTTTCTATTAAAATATAAGTATGGATCTTTCCACTTTGTTGTGTGCTTCTTTTTTCTTTCCCTACAATACATGGTAATGCATAGGGAAAGTATTGGAATTGTGTCAAAAATTGCAACTCAAATTTTTGACAGATCTACACTTTTTATGACCTCAAACGCAATAAACTATTTTTAGTGGGACGTCTCTGTGTGTGTTTGTCTGTGCAATGTATCTATCCACTCTAACTCAGAAACTAATGGACCAAACTTCACAAAATTTTATAGGTAATTCACTTGAGTTACCCGGTGCTGATTAAAGTTTGCTATGATTTGGGACACGAAAAACTATTTTTAGTGTGATGTCTCTCTCTGTGTGTGTGTCTGTCTGTGCAATGTATCTATCCACTCTAGCTCAAAAACTAATGGACCAAACTTCACAAAATTTTATTGATAATTCATTTGTGGGTTGCCAGGGTGCCAATTAGATTTTGGTATGATTCGGGCTAAAAGAAACGGCCTGTTTTTGCAAAATGGCGGAAAAACACACAACACAAAATGACTTTTAAATTTAATGCATTTTTGTTATTTCTTTAGAAAAACTAACAAATTAAATTTAAAGTTTAAGAAAATAAGGTAACAAAATCAGTTAAAAATAAATTAAAAAAATAACTTTTTAACAGCGTTATTTCCAAGTTTACATGCTGGTACATACAAAATATAGCTGTTTAATCATTTGATACATTTATATTTGACTTCAAGGTTCCCATTGACTTTGAAAATCCTAAAAGTGAAACCAAATGTAATATAGTTAGAAGATTTAATTCTTTCAAAGTAATAAAAAAAATAAAATAGTATGGAAACACGTCAACTAATTAACACTTTAAAATCAAAGACAACCAAAAAATAAGGTTTAAAAGTATTTTATTAAAATCTCCTTTTTACTACGTACAAAATCACAACCATAGCGCTTTCAGGCACTATTGTGTCCTTTATCAGTGGCGAAGTAAAAACAAGGTACAAATATGTGCTTAAATATAAGCACATGTTCATATCTTTTTTTCACTTAGCCACTGATGAAGAGCACAATAGTGCCTGAAAGCACTATGGCTGTGATTTTGTATGTCGTAAAAAAGAGATTTTAATAAAATACTTTTAAACCTATTTTTTGGTTGTCTTTGATTTTAAAGTATCTTTCAAAGTATTTTCAGCGTCACTGATTTATCAGCAGTGAATAATTGTTAACTGCAAAGGTAGCAAGAAAACTTATAACTACCAGTAAAGTTAATGGTTATTCAATATTGATTGTGCTGGTTGCAAGTTTTATTGCAGGTAGTACAATTAAAGACTATTCATTGCCAATGAGCTCCAACATGAGCAAAACTGTTTCTGCAATATAGTTTGCAGTTTTAAGCGTGCGATTTCAAATTGGGGAAAAATCTATTTTATATTTTAAATAAGTGTAATGTTAATTTTTTTGGAACATTTAGAACAAAAATAAACTTTGTTTCCCAGAGAAGGCATTATTAAAAAAGTATTGATTAAAATTTTCTGCTATAAATTCTGTTCTTGACAGAACAATTAAAAACTTTTTGATTGAAGTTTGACTAATTTTGATGTTGATATGAAGCATTGTACATGGTCCATTGTGTCTCAATGAATTTCACAGTATGGGCATATTGAACTACTTTTTACCTCCAATAATATAAAAATTGTTATAAAATATTCCTTCATTAACACTTAAACTGAAAACAGCGTAATTCTGAAACTTATAGCCCAATGTCTTCTATTCTAGCATTAACAACTCTATGTGTTACTCCAACAAATTACTTCATGACAAAATTTGATTCCTTGATGGTGAAAGTGACATTTTTCATATATGTATGTTGTTTGATTTAGAGAATCAATGTGAAATTGCATAATGTTGAGTTTATTCTATTTAAATAACTTCAAAACCCCCCTCTCTCTATATATGAAATTGAAAGTCTAAATCTGTTATATATACATGGTGTCCAGTGCTATCGGTGCCCAATGGCTATTTCCTCAACCGTTAGTCACAAAGATATACTTCCAATTGCAAAAATGTTTTAAATTTTAAAATCTATTATCTTAGAAACAATATAAATTTTTATACAGCTCCAGGTCCTACCAGTTATATTTAGGAAAATCATCCTCATACAATTTCATGCAAAATAATAAAAAAAAATCATTCTTTTAGGGCCAAAATTCAGAGTTATGAAGCATTAAACTTTGACTTCAGTCGCTTTTCCGTGCACAAAAATGTCCCTTTTCAGGCAACCTTTAAGGGACCGTATAAATATTGAAATTCCATATTCAAAGTATTATGTTTTGATTGTATTTGCTGACATAATGTTGAGAATGAAGCAAAGCTTTTTATCGAATAGTATTTCATTTAGAAGGGTATTATAATCAGGGCTCGACTAAGATCTTTTAGGGGTCTTTCTAAGATCTTTATTGTAAATGAGGTAACACATTATTGTTTAAGTCAATAAATGTATTTCTGTAAAAATTACGAAATTTAAATTTTTATACGGCAATAGACCAGTATTGAGACCAGTTGCAGCGTACCTGCAGACAAAAATAAAAAATTATGCACATTAAATCTAAAATAATAAAGGCATACAACATCTAAAAAATAACAGATTTGTGTATAACCCCCATTTCTCATCACAAAAAGTGCTCTAATTTTAAACAGCTATAAGTCTGTCAATTTTAGTTGTAAAAGGATGATTTTTTTTTTATTTTGCATGAAATTGTATGAGGATGATTTTCCTAAATATAACAGATAGGACTGGAGTACCGTATAAAAATTTATATTATTTTCAGAAATGCATCTATTGGTTTAAACTGTTTCTAAGATAATAGATTTTAAAATTTTAAAACATTTTTGCAATTGGATGTATATCTCTGTGATAAACGGTTGAGGAAATAGCTGTTGGTCACTGATAGTACTGGACACCTTGTATATATATTTAATGTTTTAATTATATGTATATAGTAGCAGTTCGGGATTTATCATGCAAAACTGTGATAAAAATTACACCAGAACAGCCGTGAATCCTATACATTGTTTTTTCACTGTGAAAGATTTAAATTGATTGCATTACGTAAGGAAAAAAAAAAAAAAATCATTGCATTATATAAGTCATAGCTGCATAAGAAAGAATCTTCCTCATAAAATGCTGATAATTAAATAACCATTTTTAACACGTTACAATATAGTTGAAAAGTGTTTACGACTTTGTTCATTCATTCTGTCTGTCTATCTGTTCGTTAGTCATTTTTACAGCAGTTATCATGCTATCAAAATGAAATGTTAGTATGTTGTTCAGACGGTCTGTGGGACCTAAATAAATAATACCACCCAATTAGATTTGGATTGAACCCGGGTTGAAAAAATACATTGAACCCTATGGGACCTAATTTTTCAAACATTTTTAAGCGAATTTAAAATTCACAAATTGCTTCGAAAGTTTTTGGAAATATTCAAATTATCCCATAAAATATATAAAAAAAATGTTCAAAATATATTCAGTAGTTTTTTTAAATAACAAAATAATAATTCAACTCTTTATATGAAGAGGTCACGTGCACATTATATGAAGAGATCACGTGACCATTATATGAATAGATCACGTGACCCACTTCAAAATAAAATATGGCAGCCATCTTGTGTTGAAATCGTAAATTTTTAAATTATTTTTAATTTATATTTAGTGTCGTATCCGTCCTAAAATCGCTTTATTTTTGCTTAATTTCTGTGCATCTGTATTCTGAAACAGCACAATTATAATATATTTGAGTTTAAATGATCAATACCATCCATATTGTGTCAAATTTGTGATTTTTAAATTTTTTTTAAAATTTAAATTTAATATTATATCCATCCTAAAACCGCTTTATTTTTGCTTAATTTCTGTGCATCTGTATTTTGAAACCATACAATTACAATGTATTTGAGTTGAAATGATCATCAAAATTTGATTATTTCTACAACGAAGCCTAATTTTTATTTATGGAGAATGTAAATTGATTAAGCTGTAGGATGAGTTGTATAATAATTGCTGAATTTTTAAAAGCAAAATTATTTTGCTCAGGAGTCTGCAATATAGATGATATGAATGAAACATTCATTGATTTTACATAGAGAAACAGACGATTTAATTAAGTTTTATGCATAGAGTTCTTATTTTTGTTATGCATAAAGTTCTTATTTTTATATAGTAATTAAATATTTTAATCATATAGTTTACTGTTTTCAGAATTTGTACATGTTTTGCATGAGCAATGCTGGATATGTATGTTAGTTGTATTTGAAAATCTATTAATCATCTCCAGTGAGTGTTGCCCAAAGGGAGGGGGTACAGATGCTACTCGAGGGGGGGAGAACTGGGTACCAAAGGGGACCCAGCAGCCCCTTTCTTGGAGAGAGGGGAAGACATGAAAAATTCATAAAGATAGGAAGATCTAATATGGAGGAAGGGGACATAAAAAATGTCCACAATTTGTATTTCCCTTCCTCCTGCTGTGTTATTTAAAAAAAAGGCAGTGCTAAATAAATCAATGTACAACATCTAAATTACAACATAGTTTTATTTACAGTATCCTTGTCATTGGGTAACTATTACAAGTGTCTTTTCAAAATAAAGAAATTTACACAAGCATTGCACTGGTAGAATATAAATGAAATGCTTAAGTAGTATTCCACAAACACTCTGGTTCTGATATTAGTCTGTAAACACCAGCTTATGAACTAGTTAATGAATCTCCTTGGTGAACATTTATTGTACATCACAGCGTGCAAAGTTGCATTGCATGACTTCAATGTTTTCGAGAACAGATGCAGGAGAGAGAGCCGACAAATTTGTTTGGCTTCACACCATCACCTTTTCACGACAAATCAAATACATGTCACATGCAAGTGTGTATCTTGTAGTATTATGTGACCTACATGGATTCCATTGCAACAAAAGATGGCATTAAGACAGTTCACACTGAAGGGGGAAAGAGTGGAAATGAAGTTTCTGTTCTTCAGGAAATGCACAGTAAAATGTTGTCCAAGAAAACGTTTCTCAGTGGATTTCTATAATGTTAGCTGCTTTAATATTAACTGTTACAATCTAAAATGATTCTGGATCCTCAGACAGGCTTTTCAGCCTGAGGTGGACGTTAGTCAATTAAAATGTAATTGTAACAAAAAAGTTATTTCCAATTACTTTAATTATTTATTTTACAAGTAATTGTTATTGCAGTTATTCCTTAGATTTCTGCTGAGTGAGCCTTTTGTTTTGACAAGCAGTGTATATTATTTTGAATGATGTACATTGTGCTTTTAAAGATGTATACAATAATTTACAAATCTGCTAATGATTTCTTATGCCAATCCTGTAAGTGAAATGGTTATTCATGTCAATGGAATCCAAACTGGTGAAATAATACTTCATGATATATATTTTTATGTGGCATATGTTTTTCGTTGGTCAAGAAAAGGGAATACTTGTAAGCACCCTCTAACTCTCACATGTAGAAAATGAAACAGATATGGCTATAAAAATGAAACCAGACAAATTATGCTTGATAACAAAATCTAAACTTGCATAGATATGATGGGCAATTTGCATAGTTATGCAAGAGTGAAAAAAAAAAAGTCTTTTGACAGAGAACTATTTTACAACCTCTTATTTATAACATTAAAACATTGCAAATGCAATAAAATTGCTCAAAAAGTTGAATCAAGAAATATTTTAATTGATTTTAGTGAAAAATTTATTCTTTGAAACATTTTATTGATAAAGTACTAAATATGAGTGCTAGAAAATTACATGAAACAAACATCTAATTTAAAATGTTTAAAATTCATTATTGTTAAATATTGAAATTTGTGAAAGGAAATGTTTATATTGTAAAAATTAATATGCAAGCATTAACCAGGGAAGAAAGTTACTAGCCTATAAGACATAAGAGAAGCACTAACTTTCTAATGCCATATTTTCATGAATGTTATATATAAGAATGAACACATTTAATGGGCAAGTCAATGCTTTTGCAAAAGTTTATATTATTTATTATTAAAGGTTGCTTTATATTATTTATTATTACAGGTTACTTTATATTATTTATTATTAAAGGTTACTTTACATCATTTTACTGAGTTAATGTTAACTTTTAAATATTTCTTTCAGCATTGGTGCAGGGGGCTTGGCCAGACAAAGGCCTAAGTCTTCTAATGAATTAGTTAATATTAGACTTTAAGGAGGAATTTAACTGCTTATTTTTGATAATCAGTGCAAAAAATGTACAATTTTTTTTAAACAGTAGAAATTATAACTGCAATGATTTACAAATGTTACAAGGAGCCACAAAAATGAATTTTGTATCACAAATTGCAAAAATGCAATCAACAGCATGCCCCCTGAAAATCTATATTCAACATTAAGATGTACTTATTTTTACAGTGCACAAATTGATGCTTATACAGATATCTAGTTGAGAATATATAAATGTCATGATTTACATTTCATGCACACAAGTATTCTCAATATAATCCAATTTTTTATTTATTTTAAATTGCTTTATTTATCTGTTCTATTTGGCAGCAATGATAAAATGTAACTGTCTTTTCTACTTTAAAAATAATGTGGAGATTTAAGCAAGATGATGGGAGAGTTTTATATATAAGTTAAACTGTGAAAACAGTTCCATGATGAAGTCAAAAACTAAATAAAGTAATAGATTTTCCTCTTTTTTTTGACTGGATGTTTATATTATATTGCTACAAAAACTAAATATAGAAATAAGAAAGATATGATACCTGAAATGAGATTAAATCTTCTGCACCATTCTTAATAGTATAATATAAATTTGATTCAAGAAAACAGAAATATAAATCTCACTAAAATGAAATTGAATTTTATTTTAAAACATTTCCATTTTAAAAACTAAATTTGTTTTTATGATTTTTAGGTAGAGCTTTTATAACTTTAACTTTTGCATCTGATTTTCTGCATTTATTAGTTATCCATTTAAATTATATTGTTGTTTGTTTTGTTTTGTAAAATAAATGCATTTGAATAATGAATACTACTACTGTAGTTTTTTGAAAACAAGAGATAATAGGTAAGTGTTCTATAGATATAATTAATCAAAAAAAGTGCAAGCAAAAAGTTTAGGAACTGCTGATTTAAAAAAATGTTATAAAATGCAAATACTTCAAGAAATTCAGGAGCTATATTTTAAAGTTTCTTAATGGCATTAAAAAGCTAATGCTGCATTTGGGATTCCATTAAATATTTTAATTCAGACCAAACTCTAACAGGAAGGGAAAAAATAACATAAAAAATGCAAAGTTCATACGAAAACCTGCAGTGGTAATTCATAAATTCAATCTGAAATGATGTCACACATACAGTAAGCCACATATACAAAAAGCAACACTTAACATAAAACAATTGCAAAGCATGATCCAAAGATCTTGAAACAAAACAATACTAACCGAAGATCACAGCACGGAATGATGGTCATTTTGTAGCTGACAAATGAAACTGGCCAGCATTACGACTAGTTCCAAAATGGCAAAGAAAATATAAGCTTAAAACATTCTCTCAATCAATGCAGTAAAAATAATCACCCAATTATTAAGCCTGGTATAATTAAACACAGTCCTTAAAATTATTATAAACTTTCGTGATAGAAACTGTAATGATCAAACACAGGATGGAACATTTTTATATACCATATTTTCTATGAATTGCCAAATCTAAATTGCAGATAATCAATAATAAAATTCAATTTTAACAAACATAAGATGATTAACTATCAACTGAAAATAAGCTAAAAGAACAGCGAGCTGAAATGAGTAAATTTTGATTTGATAAAGGATAGAGAATGGCAGAACATTTATAATTAAAAATAGTTTGACGCATTTGGTAATTGCAAAACACAAGTAATAACAAGCAGTAAAATATATAACAAATTAAAAATATAATTTTTTTTACTTGTGTATTCAAGAAAATTAATTTGAAGAATAAAGAGATATATAGATAAAATTAGAAGAAAAATGATTTACTCTGTCATTTTTTGAACAATGATTTTCAGACAACATTTATAAAAATTAAAATAAAATGGAACAACTTATATGCCCCAATTTGTACAGACTATACAATAAAAAATTTTGACATTCAACATCCTTAAAAGAAATATGTCTGATGATTCGCAATCTATTTTAACAAACTTTGTAACAAATTCATATAAATGACTAGGCATGAATCAAAACTAAACAGAATTCTTATTACAAATATACACAAAGTGCAATATTCAATTCATATCATGCAGTTATTATACAAATGGAAAAAGTATTGCGATTTCCATTATAAAATGTACTCCAGATATAGCTTTTACAAAGCTTTTAATAGCCTCTTTTTACAAACCTTAAAATATAATTTTGAATTATGCTTTCTAAAATACAGCAAAATTCAAGCGAGTTGTAAATGTTTAAAACAATTATACTAAAAACATCTAATTACAATATGTTAACATCATAAATCTATGTCATATCAACAATGAAATATCTCATTATACCAAACACTGAAAGACATCTCTTTGCAGTGCATGAGAAAATATTTATTTTGGAACAAATTATAAAATTTAATTTTTTATGAAACTGAGATTTTAAACGATTGAAATTGGAAGGTATACACTCATTTTGGCTAGTAATATTAAAATGTAGATTAAAATAAATCTACCAAATATTAAAATTTATTACATGTAGTCTGATACTTCGTGTTAACAATTTATTTGACATTATCGACAAATGAGTGACTTTACAGAGAAATAGCAGAAGGAAAATGAAAAATTCACGGAGTTGGTGTGTCTAAGCATAATGCACAATATCAAAGAAATGTTCTATAAATTTTTAATAGATTAAAAAATGGCATAGTACTATATTTTCATTTGGAGAGAAAAAGTTATGCAGGAAATAATTAAAGTAACCTTAAAACTTTTCAATAAGTATTAAAAGTATATTCCATAAACAATTTATGTTTTGTGAAAAATGTCGGAAGATTAATTTTGTAGAATAATCTGAACAATCAAATTATATATGAAAGGTGCATTTATGAAAGAAAATATTAAAATATGATAAATTTACACACACAGTGATGAGGAATTTACAAAGTGTTCAAAAATCTTTACACGACATTTAATACTTAAATGACACATGCGTGTCTGTTAAATTATTTTGCTACAACTACGGCTTTTGAGCATTTCATTAGTAAGGCAAACATGAAATTTTCATTTTGTTAATACAATCAGCCATTATTTCATATTAAGCTACAACTGCATAGAAAAATTAAATTAGAGTCCACAGGGTTCATGCTTCCTTTTTCAAAATGCTTAAGGAAAAACACTGCACATCTACATGTATGTGTAAAAAGTGCTGATTTCAAGAGAAAAGTTCTTAGTCATCCAGATGTCCAAATATTTTTTGAACAAAAGATACTAGTACAATAAAAGCTACATGTAGATGCAGTAAAACGACTTTTTAATCAGATAAAACCAGTAACTGTGTTTAATGCCGAAGTGAAGATCATTGCACATTTCTAACTCTGGAATGATGAGATAAAGAAATAAGGTAGCTAGCAGTCCACCCCCCCCCCCTGTTGTTTGTTTGAAAATTTCCTAAAAGTATTGTGAATTGGAAAAAGCAAATGACAAACAACCTTATAAAACATCAAATACCCAGTTGCCAAAAATATTTTATACAACAATCAGATATTTTTTGATTGGAAATAAAGTATATATGAAATTACATTGTATATTTATTGAAAGAGTGTAAGAAAAGAGTAAAATGCAGTGCAAGAGCAGCACATGTATCTATTTTAGAAAGGACACAAGAACTTTAGATATTCAAAATCAAACTCAAATTTTGACTATTTATTCTGGCATTTCAAAGATATACATTAAAACTGAAGACTGTATAAATATCTAAATTTTGAATTTAATTCTGATTATTTTACATCCTAAGGATAGTACACAGTTTACATGTCCTAAGGATAGATGTACACACATTGTTACCGATGCAATGCAAAATAAAGTCATATGAAAGCTTATGCATCACAAATTTGTACTTGCAGAGCCAAAAGAAGAAATAAATGGAATTTTCTATAGCCCCTACTTCATCATTGTTTTAGAGCTTTATGGCTGAATTTGTGAACTGCCAGCATCTATAAATCCTCAAACAACAGTGTTTTGTGCCATCTTTTCAGAGTTATATACGCTACTTTGTACCAATTAGATAACTATCACAACTTGAAAATTGACACCTCATTCTATCTGCATCAGTTTGAGTTAGCTTTACAAATTTTTTTATTTTACCACAAGAAAATACTCATAAATTTTTTCTGATTGGCTATGGCCATTTTATTAGATAAACACGTCAGTTTTATTGCTTCAGTTCCTTTTGTTCAGAAAATAGTGTATTTGGACAATTAGGCACTCTTTAAAACCCTATACAATTTGTAATAGTATAATAATGTTTTTCTTTATTTTAATTATATATATTTTATGCTCAATTCAAATGTTTCAGTCTTGAAACATGTTAACAGGAGGGAAATAAGACTGATGTCTGTTGTCAATACTGGGGTGTCTATTATGTTTGACAAATAAAATCAACTTTTTTCATGACCTTTTCATAAATTATTCATAATTTTTTTAGATCAGTATTTTACAGTAAGCGATTGATAAAGAATAGTCAGAGAAACTTTGATTAAAAAGCTTCTAGTAAAAAATCAAGAATGTGATGAAAAAAAATATTATTTGGCTCAATTGTTTGATGCTTGAATTTGGAACACATATCTTACATTGTTTACTGTGTAAGTTACAGAAAAAAAAAAAAAAAATCATGACTTAAACAATGTTTTTAAAAGTCATTTCTTAGAAACCTAAAGTTTTGCAAAACATTCAAACATAATAACAAGATGTAGCTACTGAAAATTTTCATATTTGTTCTGCAGAATAATAATTTCAAACATAGAGTTTGCGGTTCCAAAATGTTTAAAAAATAAGGAATAAAACTTTATTCATTACAGACTGCCATGAAACATAGGTATAAGTTACTGAATCAATTCGTTTTTAACCATACCTTGATTTTAATTTAATTCAGCTTAATTGTTTTCTTAAATGAGAGAAATTTATGACTTTCATGTTTTTTTCTACAAATTCTTGACTTTTTCATAAGCCATGACCAGCAAACACACGGAATATCTATTTTATAAAAAAGTACGCCAAAACACTCATGGTAAAAGGCTGTGATACCTTCCTCCATAGGGACCGTGATAGTTCTTGACAAACCAATGCAACAAAAACTGCTTCAGAAAATAATTATTGGGAAATTAATGCACTTGTCCTATACACAATGGTTTGGGCTTTTTTTTTTTATCAGAATTCCTAAAATTAACTTTTCGTTGTTCTGTTTAATCTGGTCAATTTTGATAGACCAGATCTGCTGATTGCTAGCATAGAGTATACCGAGAATGCAAAAATCGAAGTATTTATGTAGGTATAGGGAGGCAAAGAACTCTGATTTTTTTTTTTCTAAAATCAACAATAAGTGAAACAATAGTACTATATAGATCTGCATATTCACATTTTAAACATACCAAGAAACCACCAGAATGCTACAATTTATAAATTAATAATCACCTCCACCTGGAATCAGCAACCTTTAAGTCAGTATCTCAATGTCCGACTATTGGTAGTCTTCTTAATTTAGATGCAATAGGTGTGCAGTGGCAAGCACAGAATGGTGGTCCACTATTGGTTCAAATGCACACGATTTTAAAACACAAATTTCACGATACAACATTTTCAGTAAAAATGTTAACTTAATAAATAAAATTTCTATTAATGTAATTCCATTTATTTAGTCAGTAATTGAGCGATTAAAATTCCATATAAATACCCTAGTCAGAGATTGCAATATATGTATGATAAATAACACTTATTAAAATTTAAATATTTTGTTACACTACACTATCATACTTATTAACCATTTTTCTCAAATTATTACTTTCCTTATATACATAATGTATAAGGAAAGTATTGTGACGGGGTCGAAAATTTGAATTAGAGTTTTCGATGGGAGAGCACGTTTCAAGCATCCCTGATCATGAATTAAACATTTTTGAAGTGATGTCTGTGTGTATGTGTGTGTCAGTGAGTCTGTGGAGACGATAACTGACGAATGAAATTTGGAACAAAAATCACAATCTGTAAACACTGGAAGCCTATTGTTTTTATGCGCAATCGAATGTTCAGAACCCGCCTAAATTTTCGAGTGAAATTTTGAAAAAATCGTCAAAAAATTAAAGCCGCTAAAAAAGTTATGCAAATAGACATTTCTTATGTAATTTTTCATTAGAAAACAATTGACATAAATTTTAGAATGCTAACATGAACCGTTTTCGAGATATTGCACATTTTTCAAAAAAATTATCAAAAAGTCATATAAAAAAAAAAAAAAAATTCCTATTGAGAAGCATGTTCACTTTGTATATGTAATACCATGCGATAAATTTGGTGATATCATTCTTGTGGAACTAGCTCATTCCATTAATGAAAAAAGATACTTTGAGTAATACTTTTGTATTTGAACTCCAATAGTCATTTATCTGCTGTAAGAAAAATTTATTTCTCCGTCCATAACGCTTTGCGAGATTTTGGCGACGAATTTGTCGAAATGTCGCCAACTTGACGACATTTTCAATTGTTGCCAAATTAACAAAAATCTCGCCAAATGGATAAAAATGATGCTAAATCAATGAAAATGACGACTAATTGAAGAAAATTCAATATCTTTGAAAGAATATAAGTAACTACTATAAGAATAACATTTTTTTAACTGTAAAAGTAGTAAATTCATTGCATTATATAAGGAAAGTCATGTGTTGCCCACATCAGATTTTTTTCTATTTGTTTGCCCAAGAAAACTTTACTCCAAGCAAATGGGTTCCAATGGAAAAAATATGGATTTTAAAAAAAAGTTACTGTTCATAGGTTCTATGAAATTGAATTATTTAAGAATTTTTTCCCACAGTACAAGAAACTTAATGCCTTAATTTAAAAATACCAATAACAAGAAGGTAAAAAATACCATTATTTTATTTTTTTACTTTTCTGTAACAATACATAGTTAAAGGGATAATACTGTGATGGGGTAAAAAACTGGGCTCTCAGGTTTTAATATGTTTACAATTTTGAGCAAACAAATGCAAATTAATCATTTTTTTTTAAATGTATGTGGACACAATATCTGTCAAAAAAATATAGTTATTAAAATGAAATTTGGTATGAATATTTCAATCTGTAAACATAAAAGGTCTATTAAATTTAAAAAAGAATGAACCAGGGGAAGGTCCTCAATTTAAAAAAAAATTTGTTTTGAAAATTGAAACCCCCCACCCCGCCAAATAATTATATTAAAAATTAGGTATTTTATATGCAGTTTTCAATCTAAAAGCAAGTGACATTTATATGATGCTAACATTCACCTTTCTCAAGATATTGCAGAAAATATCATAAAATTTAAATATGCTTACTATTTTTAAATGAGTGGATGTATTATAAGTACATTTAACTAAAAAGGAATGGATACCATTGCTTAGGAGTTAACAAACCATTCTTGATATTTTAGTATTTTTCTTTTCTCCTCATGGAGATTATATCTTTGGAAAGAGTTAAGCAATTCCTACCAATTTGACATGCTTATTTAAATTCTGAAAAGGCCTATTGATTTTCAACGAGACTGAGCCACATGACTCAATTTTGTTTTAGTTATTACTGTCCCATAAGGTAGAAATATGTTACTTTGTAGGGAAAGTTATGAGTTGAACACCTCAGATTTTTACATTCTCTTTTGCATATTCTTAATCACCCAGTACTGTCTGATCAAGAAATTTACAAACCTTTAGATGCTACTAAAGTCAATATACTTGAGCAATGGATTTACGTCAAGCAATTTGCTAGTTTAGCACAGAACCTACCGGAATGGTTGGTCCATTGATGTTGGTCTCTGTTCTGGAATTGGGATTCCAAGTTATTAACTAATTATTGGTGTAAAACTGCATGGAATATATAAATAATACAACTGAAAAGAAGTGATTTATTTTCTTGATGCCATACCTCATCAAAATTCTTTTTAATATCAAAAAATAGTAATTTAAATATTTTACCACATGTGAGAATATTAAATATGAAAGAACGTAAAATCATTATTTTAAATGAAAAAAATTATGTATTTATACCTATGCCACCTTGGTAATCAAGAGGTCTAAGGCAAGTGTTTCCTCGTGTTCTTTCAACTGTTGGGGTTGTGGGTTCCTATCCCACCTGCGAGCATGGTGTTGTGGTATTGTAATGTTGTCAAAAAGGGTGTAATGTCTTCTGCCCCATGTGGTGTGCCGGGGCAATATTATTTGAGGGCAAAATAATTCATACTTTGACCGCTATATAGGTGAATGATTAGCATTAAGTGCCTGGCCATTGGAAAAAAAATATATTTAAAGCTATGCCAATAATTAAAAAATATTTAAGATTTTAACTATTTCTAAGGCATTTTTATATCTGGTTAGAAATTAGAGCCAAAGATGAAAACTTTTGGCTTTAATAATACATATCTTACATAAGCTATTTTAACTTTGCTTGGTACTTATGGAAAGCATGTTTGTTTGAAAGAGCAGAAACCCTGTTAAGTATAGCCAAACAAAAGGTAAACCTACAGAACATGACTTTACACACAAAATAACTAGAACACAGCCTAAAATACTGTGTAAATAAAATGCAGAATGCACACAATAGTTTTAAAAATTCTTGGGAATGCATTTTTTAATGCACTTAAAATTCATATTTTTTTTACATTTCATTGTAATTTTTCAGTTTGCTTCTCTTCTGCGACACTAGATGGTATACTACCAAACTGAGATCGTTGGTTTAGCCATTTTGCTAATGCAGCCTAATTTAGCTATCAATTGGTTTTTCAGCTCCAGGCTTGTTCACACTTATGAAGGAATTCCAAGAATTTCTAAAATGATCATATGCATTCTAAAATTCATTTATACAGTATTTTATGCTATTTTCTAGCTATTTATTAAAATGTAAAGCATTTAAAACTGAAACATGTGACTTACAAACAAGATGATTTACAGCAACATTCTAAAAAATATAGAACAATATAAAATATGACCCATCTTCGTGACAAGGCAGGTGATTTTTTTTAAACACACTGTCTACATATTCTTAACACAAAAAGAAATGAGGAATTATTTTAAGCTTTTATCACAGTGGACAAAAATATTTGGTTTCCCTATAAGCACATAAAGCTTATAAACACCTGCTACACATTTCTGACATAATGTACACGACACATCCATTAACTAAATATAATAACAAACTGACAACAATAGTAAACTTGTTCAAATTATAATGTACAGCAACACAAGTGACTATAACTAAAATATGGACACATTTGGCAGTTGTTTGCAAAAACATTAGCTTTGGAAGGTAAAAAAGCCATAATAATTCAAAGGTTTAAATATTACAGATGAATCTCCTTTTAGAAATTTATATATAATTAATGGAAATTTACCTGACAATCTCTCAGAAACAAAAAATATAACACTCAAACTAAAAAATGTAATATGATGTGTGGTGATAATTTTTTAAGTCTAATTCAGCTATATAAACTCTTAATGCTAACAATGTAGGATTTTTTTCCTTTCAACAAGATTTGAGAACAAAATATTAATTTTTAAGGAAAATGTATTAAAATGAAAACTATAATGTAGCTGATTGATTTTTGTTAGCTCATTAAAAGTAAGAAACATGAATATATTTATTTCTCATGTTAAAACATTAGCAACATACACACACACACAGAAAAAAAAGGAAACATTAAATTTCACAAATGCCAACCATCAATAAATCTAACATTTATTTAAACCAACATGTGTGGCTTCGCTTTTTTAAAATATTCCATAATATTTTTAACATTTTGCTTAATATTCAATACAGGATGAGTACACTTTCCTTAAAAAAATTTCAAGCACTTTTAAAGGACGTTCAAGAACCATGCAATTATTTTTCAAGGACATAATTTCTTCTATATTATGAAGTTGTATGCATTTCTAAGAGAAAAAATCATAGTAAACTAACATTGTTTAACGTTGAAGCCGTTGAGGAAATTTTTGGGAAAAAACAATGTTGTTTAGGAAAATCAGCAACAGTGTAACTGCTAGGGAAATTTACAGAGAAAGCAAACTTCTCAGAAAAAAAAAAAAACACTGCTGTGAATCTGCACACTGTTGTGAATCTGCACTTTCAAGGACTTACCAAGAAAATGGGAATTTTCAAGTACTTTCAAGGCCTTGAAAATGCTAATCTAAAATTCAAGTACTTTCCCAATTTTCAAGCACCCGTATGCACTCTGTCAATAAAATAGAAGAATTTATTAGAATGGTAATAATAATAAAAAATTATTTCAATAGGCTTTTTAAAAATAGTGTTTTTTGGTGGCAAAATCATATTATTGTAATGCAGCATGATTTATTGCACTAAATACGATAAAATTGTAACATTTGACAGATCTAAAATTATATACTGTTTATCTAAATCTTGCTAATTTGCAAATTAGGGGTCTATTATAGTCCTGCTCCTGTGAGTTGGCAGATGACCTTGGATGAGTCCACTTCACTATAGGCAAGAAGGCTGGCAAACAGATGATCTGTGCACTACAGAGAAAGGGTTGCCAAATGCAGAATGTTTGGCAATCATGTTTGTCATGCATATTTTGCCAATTGTTTTGAATTTAGAATCGGAATGTTTTATTAGCATTGTGCTTGCAACTAAGTAGCTATCAATAAAAGAAACCTTCTAACTTGTGTTCCAGAGTTCTGTTTATTTAGTTTATTAGAATATGATTTTGTGAACCGTTCTTTTATTGACAAAATTGCTATAAAAGGAAAAGTAATTCATTCCAAGGAACGAAATGTGGTCCATAAAGTCCTCAATTTTTTTTAGCAACGTCAAAAAAGTTATGCATCCCCATCCAACAGGCCCAGAAGAGAACAGCCGCTGCAACTGGTGTATCAATGAGAATAATTGCAAGCATCAAGAAAGAAGCAAATAATTCATCAATCGTACTGTCGCCACATAAACGAAAGTGACCCAAGAAATATCGGAATGCAGTTTCAAGTGTGGTTGATTTTGGTTAATTTGACAAACGGTGAACGAATTTTATGCTAGCAATAAAATACCTTCTCTCATCATTTTGTTTCCTGCTATAAAGGAGAAACTTAATTTTCCTTGGGAAAAAGAAACATTGCGGAGAATAATGCATAAAATCAGATTGCGGTGGGAAGCACTGCAAAGATAAATAGCCATCGGTTATGGGAAAAACAAGACATTGTGCAGTCGAGATATAGATTTTTACGAGCAACCTATAAATTGCTGGGGGAGGGAGGGGGGATATCTCAGTTCAAAAACTTTGGAGCTTTTAAACATAGCTTCAGTAATTTTGCAAAACTTTCCTTATATATAAAAAAAAAAAAAAAAAAAGATTAAAATTGCAAATGTAGTTGTAATTTCAAATAATTATTTGTGTTATTTTGTGCATATAAACTCAATTTAATGAATTATGAAAGAAATAAATAGGAAATGAATTTGAGTCTTGTGCTGCCCAAATCAGATTTTTTCTTTTCGGAGATAAATCATTAATTCATATGAACAAAATGCATTGTGCCCGATCTCTTCAATTTTAATAAAACATTTATGACCATTGTAATAAATAATTTTAATCATTATGAAGAAAATATTTCCACTAAATCTCAACAGCAACACCGAATGTACTTATAAAGCTCTTTATTGTTCTGCACAAATGATTTTCGTACTGCACAAATTGTGTGTTAATTCGCACTAAAGGTGCCAATTCTGGAAGCCCGTTCTTAGTACATTTCTACTTGTCATTGAACTTAACTAATGGACTTGTCTAAAATTACGTGACCCAAATACCTTCTTGTTGCCAAACTATAAGTAAAAATTTGGGGCTCTTTTTATGATTTTCACAAATGTTTTTTTAAACTCTTACAAAGTCTTTAGGCTTGAAAAAGGATCCTTTATGAAGTGTGAAAAACAGGCATTCAGAATATTCTTCATATACACCAAAACCTTCCCCAAATAATTAAATTCACAAAAACACAAGTCACAAAATTAAGAGCGTGAAAAACAGATATCCCTCATAAAATTAAACATTTCTAATAATAAATTATTCCCATAAATTTGATCAACCTTCTACAGAAAATAATTAGAAAATAATTCATAAAAATGAGCACTAGAACATATTAGTCTTGAAAATGCAAAATCACAATTTGCTACAATTTTTCTGCCATGCTCTCTTGAATTTTTCACATTATCTGGTTTATCATATTTTGATGTGAATAACATTCATGGTTAAAGTATTTTTGACTGAAATCAGAGCATTAAGAAAAATGTAAACACTTTGGACGCTTATATTTCCAAACCAAATAAATGCAAATGTAAACAATTTGTATCTGTTTTGTCGGAAATAGGGTATTATTTATGAATAAATAAAAATAATTTAAATATTTTATTAATATTTTGAACACTTTTTTTTTTCGGGGTGGGAAGGGGGGGGGGGGGGGGAATTGTCCAAGCAAGATTTTGCTTCCATTTACTTACTTTCACTCGAAATAGCTTCTAAACTATAAAAGATTGATAAAACAGAACAGAACAAAAATGTTCAGAAAGAAATCAAGTTCCTAGATTAATAGTTATTTTTGCTAAGCTCCTATAGTTTTGAGGAATTGTCTTGTCAAGTTAAAGAAGATTTTTTTCCACAACCCAAGCCATACGTCTTATCAAACAATTTGGAGCAACAAGAGCAAATAAAAAGAGAAGTTGAAGAAAATTGAAAATTTTACTTTCAAAGCTGAAGATTAAAATTTTTCCAATTTTAAAGCTTTTAATGGTTATATCTCAAAAACTATAAGTGATAGCTATGAATAGTAACAGTAAGTAAGTAATTTGTATCCTTTGAAAGCTCTACAAAGATATATAATTGGATTTCAGATTGAGTTCTTAATTTTTGAAATAAAGTGGTTCTAATTTCGATGTTTTAATATTTTGAATTTTTTTTAAAAGGTGGTTTTAATTTCGATATTTTAATATTTTGAGATGTCTAAAGAGGATATACAACCCACAAAAAAAGATGTTATTCATATAAAATCATTTTGGCTCCATTGGACTGGAGCCACTGCCGATTCTTTTTTTTTTTCTTCAGACAAAGAGGATCATAAAAAGGAAAATTTAGACAGATCCTCATCTCAGATCATCAAATGTGCTGCTAAGTGTAACAGAACGATAGAGATATTGATTTTCTTTTCGCTGAAAGATGTAAAGCTTGTCTTATGATGGTGTGCATAGAATTATTTATAGGATTCCCTTCTATTTGCACATCTTAAACTCTTGTGTGTAGGACCCGATTAAACCAAAGAGGGTCCCAGGGTTTGGTGGTAATTCGGGGTCCCCATACACTCTCAGCACACAAACAAATATCATATATCAAATTTGAGGATCCGGGACTGCAGTGCCGAAGGCCCTTTTGTACATATAGACTTCCATACATTTTACTTCAAAGTAATATATTAAGAATTAAAAGAATGCATAATATTTAAAAATATTGACATATTTGTAGGGAAGCAAAATGCCTACATTCTGAAATTTTAGGAGAAAAATATTTTTCAATGAATTATTTTCGTAGTTTCATTTTTATATTTTAATTTTAGGAAGATTTACTTCTTGAATATTATTTTTTCTTAAAATTTCTGCTTAAAATTTACCACATACAATATTTAAGGGCCTCTAAAATTTGGGGGCTCTGGAGGCCCGTGAGTTAATCAGGTCTTGCTTGTGTACCTAAAATTCCCATATATACGTATGTACCTCTACTGGGGAATATTATTAACTGCTATGCAATCCTATATGAATACATAATTACTATATGACTCCCAAGCAAAATACAATTATTTTACAATCTCCTAACAAAACTAATTTTTTTCACAAGCAGAAAAACTCTTTATATTTTGAATCAAGAATATTAAATTAAAAATTCTCGCAGAGTGACATGGATCATCAAAGAAACATTTAATTTTCAGAGATATTGAATTATTGTTAACTTGGCAACATTGTGCCAAAATTAATCATCAAGGTCGCTAAATTAGTTGCCATACATAGCAGACAGACAGAGATAAGTTTTCTTTTTTTATATAGTATGCGTTGGTTAATAACCCAATATAAAGAAATGCAGGTATTACAATAGAATATTTGATTGGATGGTTTTGGATAAATTGAACAAACATTCAACATACACATGCATAAGAACATAATTAAAAAAATATTTATCATAATTCATCATCATTCTCTTCGTGCCTAAGTGGCACTTAAGACCTTCAGCTTAGATTTCCAAACACGACGATTGCGTGCAGCAGCTCTCGCTTCAGTCCAGCTCACCTATCCCGCCTGGTTTCTCTTACTTTCCACCAACCATCTCCAAGTTAACTTCGGTCTACCTCTTGTCTGCCTGCCCTCAGGTGCCCAGTCCAGGGCAATGGCGAGAATGCTGTCCAATGGCATTCTCAAAACATGGCCTACCCATTTCCATCTTCGATATTTGATGTCATATTCAATGGGCTTTAAATTGGTCCTTTTATATAGGTTCTCATTTGATATTGTGTTAGGCCAAAAAATTCCTAGTATTATTTATCATAATCATTATTAGTTATTTTCTGTTAAAAGGAGGTTCATCTGGAACTTTCCACCATTTGACATGTCACACAAAAAAAAAACACAATCAACAAACACTTTTTATGAGATATATCTTAACAAATATTTCACGACACTTTACAAAACAGAATAAAAACTAAAAGCAATAAATTTTTTAAATTTTCATTTAAAATAGAAATAACAACAGATATAAATGAGAGTGATGACTATGAATGTAAGCGTGTATTACAATGCAGATTACTTGATGCAGTAAAACCTCTCAACTCAACCAGATGAAAACCATCCTATCATCTTTTGGTATCATTCCAGAAAGTAACAATGTTAAAATAATTTCTACAAAATATACAAAAAAATGCGGTATTGCGCTTCAGATGCAAATTTAAAAAATGAATCAGTGCAATGAAATAACTCGAATTTTCACTAAACAATGAACACATAACTACAGTAAACATTAATAAACTTTAAAAATGCGATTATACCTTGTCGGATATTTATAGTCCAATATACAGTTATATGACTTAGTATGCATCCAAGCATAGACCCTATTTAACAGAAAATAATTAGTAACTAATAATAATAAAATGTGAAATAACTTTTTACAATGATACATTTTTTTTTTGATCACGAAACTTCAAGAGCTGTATATTCAACAGGTAACATGATGATAATGACACTATTAACAACTGATATTTCTTTTACAATGAGTTCAGGTTATGATTCTCAAGTGATGAAATTTCCAAAATATATCATCAATTCAAAAGAAACTACCTTAATCTACATTGTAAGAAAGGTGCCATCCCTTGGCTCTGAAAACAATATTTACAATTGAATATTTTTCCTGTAAACCATGTTGTGGAAATGTTCATAGCTTACCAGGGCAAAACTAAACCATATTTTATAAATTAATATTGATGTTAGTTTTTTTCTGAATCATTTGAAAATGTATTATATACAAAACTGCTGAAAATAATTTTACAGTTTTGACATTTAATTGCAAAGCAGTCATGCTAAATACTGACATTTCTCTTACCATATTATTATAAATCAATTCATATATACTCATGGAATAAACATAGTTTAAATAAATACTAAAAAGTTCAGGTAGGCAAAATGCATTTACCAAATATTTAAGGGTATGATTAACAAAAACAACACTTAGTTAACATTAACAAAGATAATTAGATTATATGTATATTACGTAAGTATTCAAATCACAATTAAATTAAGTATTTATATTTTAGTTTTCAACTTTTACTTCTATGAATTCTGAAAATAAAAAATAGTGAGTAACTCTATTACTCATTGCAGATAGATGTGAAACAAAATTCCTTTAACGTATTTTGAATGGGAAAAGGCTGATGTGTGTTTTGTGTGATGATGGTACAAGGTACCAAGGGACAGTTTTCGATATTTTTTTATTTTTAAACATTTATACTGGGGTATAGTGCAGATGTCGAGGAGCTAAAACTTAATTTGTTAAACTTTTCTACCAGAATTATTTTATAATACAGAATAAAAGGGTATATATAATCAGAAGAAAAATTACATACTGGATTTTGCAATGAGTTTGGTAGTGCAAGTATAGTGGTACTTTCAAGTATAGTGGCACTTTCATTACATAATTTTGTTTCACCCCTTTCATATTTCTTTCATTATTTACTCCATACTTTGTGCCTTAGGTTTCACATTCAAATTTTTTATTAAATTTTTACTTAGAATTTATTGGAAACTTTAAGTAAAATCACATGATCATGATTAGCTATATGAAGCATTTTATGTAATATATCTAAAGTAAAATTATATAATTTAACTTTCCTAGTAATATAACACTATTTTGCTGAAATTTTATTAAAGAGAAATAAACCCCTGATTATTTCATATTTATTTTAAACTTTTTTAATTATGTATGCATAATTTTTTTTAGTAACACATAGATACAATGGTCTAAAATACTATCTGCAAGGTCACAAAGAATAATAACCATGTCTGCAACCATCATCAGAAGGAGCAGAGTAAATTGTATTTTCAATTTAAAGAGAGAATTGACTTTGAATTTTATTTATTAAACTATTAAATACTATCTAACAGTTTCTTCCCCCAGCTATTTTCTGGCAGAAAATAATGAAGAGCAATTAATTAAAGAAACAACAGCCAAATCATAATATATTGGACAAAATTACACCATTTTTCCAGCATTTGCTCATGATGATAAGATAGGTGTCAAAAACCTAGACCACTCGACTGAAAACCTAGACCACTCGACTGATCCGAGGGCTGTTTGAGTGGCCGGGAATGGAACATAGGTAGTGTGTATCATTTTTGAAAAAATAAATGAAAACATCACAAAAATAAAAAGACGAAAAACAAGTCTACTATTTCCCCAGGAGTGGGGATTTCGAAAGTTTTTCTGCCTGTCATTATCGATTCAATAATTCATCAGATATTTTGTTCAACCTGATTAGATAATCAAAAAATAAGAGATTTTAACAAATCTAGTTTGTAATTTATGTTTACCTCTTTGAATATAATCACAACATATTTTAGAAATTGGTTTAGATTGCCCTGGTACAACATAAATGGTTGCTGACTGCTGTCTGTTTATTAATTAAGCATAATAAAATTTTATGTCTGTAGAAATTATTAGATGCAAGACTGAAGAAGAATTGCAGAATACATTGCACATAGCTTCATCTAAATCTACTTACAAAACTTGAAACACTTTTTCCAAGTTTACATCATCTTTTTTTTTTATTTTTGTACAGAATTTGCATACATGCTAAAATATTTTATTAAAAAATTGAAGATAAAATTTTCTACTCAAAGCTAGTTTAATTTATAAATACAAAAGAAATTAAAACAGGACTGCCATTTCTCATCAGAATCTATTTTCACAGATAATTTACCTGTTAAACAGACAATATATATATATATATATATATATATATATACCATTAAGAAAAACACATTCTCAGAGAAACAATATACTATGCTGTATATGCAATTTTTAATGTTGAATTCAAAAGAAATAGTATTCGAAATAATTGTAATTAAAATACTTAAGCAAATTATCAAAAAATACACAAAGCTTAAAATTGGAACATGAGTTTTCCACTGAATATCTATTTAAATAAGCATTATATGTATTAAAAAAACAATAAAAAAATAATGAAACTTAATTGAATCATCTACTAAGTACAGTCACCATTGCTTACACATATAAAATTGAAGGCCTGTCTGTCTATATATAAATTTAAAGATTTTGATGGATTTTTTTCAAATTTGGTATGTATATTCTTTTCTTTACTGTGGGTGACTCTGTCTACAATTTTCTAGGACCAGGGGTTGTTGAGATATTAATAAAGAACATAAAATTAAATTTTCCATAGAAATAGCATCAAGCAGACGGGTTTTTTTACTAAAACTTAATTTGAAGAAAATTATATCATGTTGTATAGCAATAAAATTCAAATTGTTTCTATTGTGTAAAAAAAATCAAATGTGTTCCTATGACAGATGATTTTCATTCAATTTATTGAATTTATAAAGAAATTGATAGCAATTTGAATATAATAAAATCTTATATAATAAAGAAATTGAAAGTAAATTGAATAAATGAATAGTATCATATTTTAGATTGTACTATAACAGTTACAGTTACGATTATCTGAATTATTGATATTTTCAATTTCTTTTGACAAGGAATGTTCAAATTCATAAATTTCCAATTGCATTTAATTGATTATTACAATCGGATATAATAGCAGAATATATTTTGCTATTATTTCAACTTTTCATTTTGACATATATTGTCTAAACTTCATACTTTTTGTAAATTGGTTTACAAATGGGACAAGGATGTTTTATTCTTTAGATTTGGCTGTGAAGATAATTTTGTGTAGCAAAAATAGAGATTCTGATACTATTCATAGGGAAATTAAATATTTTATATGACGTTTTTTAAAAAACAACATGATTTAAAATACTATTAGAATTTGCACATATTTTTAATCATGAGCCATACTAGAATATATCTGCTAGTTTGAAATGCACTTTAAGAGATAAAAAAAAATACTTTGTTACACTCTTAAATAGGTTTTCCCGGTCGTCCAATCTGCTGCTCATGTCTCAGGATGAGTAGGGTGGTCTGGGCTGCTTTCAACACTCCTTAATAGGATATTTTCCATCCTGCCACTTGTTTCATTTTCCCCATGTTAACCTATGGAAAACACAGCCCCTAACCTCTAGTTCGTTCTGTTTTTAGAATTTCTTTTTCTTGATGCTTTTGCTGAGCATAGATGCTGACAGTAGGAAAGTTTGTACTTTATTTATTTTTTGTAGTTATGTGAATTATGTGACAATGTGTTTGTTGTTCCCACCATTATTCCCCCTTTTTTATTGTATTATCTTTCTGCACTGTTAAACAAAAATTTCAATGGATATTCTACTAGATAGTTGCCAACCAATTTAAATAAAAAATCAGATTTTATCCAAACACAAACTTATGGTGAATATAGAAAAATTGCTATAATATGGGTTTAATATTTTATATCTTAAGTAAAACGAATATACAAAAATTGTTATAGAATAGGTTTAAAATTTTATATCTTGTGGAAAATGAAGATTTTATCTCAATATAGGGATTTTTAAAATTTTTCATAAAATATTCAATATTAAAAAGAAAAATCTAAGCAAACTAAAATAATTCCATAAGAATTAATTAAGAATGAAACTGTATTTTAAATTTCTCCAAAATGTAAAAATAAGCATTTTCTAGCAAAATTCACAGTATTATTTAAAAAATACATAAATTAGTGATTTTTTTTTTCTTTAAAAAAGCAGTATTAAAACTTTCTAGGAGAAACTGTTAAAAACCAGCAGTCTCCGATTAAACTGGAAGAATTGGCAGCTGTGCTACTAGTTATGTTTTAAAAGTTTTCTATAAATAAGTTTATAAACAGTGGTGACTGTACAATAAAATAAAAATATTGCTTTTAAACTTATTAACTTATGCTAGTTCAATTTTCAGTGTGACTCGTACTGAAAACCAATTAATCTCTTCTGCAATACAAATGGTGAATAAAATCAACCACTGATTAAAACTTAAGAGATATAAACAAGGGAGTTCTAAAACGCTCCCTGTTAAAAAAAAAAAAAAAAAAAAAAATCCTTAAAAACATAAGGTATTTAGCATTTGAAATGGAAGTTTATAAAGTTGTTTAGTAGAATTGGTATGCAATGCCTCAGTTGTACATATATTATGATCCTATCAGTGCTGGATATACTATGAAAATGTTGTTTCAGGCACTGTTTCTTAAGTTGCCACTTTTTCATCTAATGATCTTCCCTTTCCCCCAATTTTAAAATTTGCATAGTCCATTAGATCGGCAACAAAATAGAAATATTTACCAATTGATTTAATGTATCTATATTTTGTAATTTACTCAAATGGTTATGCTTAAGCAGTTTTCATCATATTAAATTTTTTATTAGCATATTGTGTTAGCATATTGTGAATTTTGTGTTTAGCATAAGATTTCTGTAATGCAATATAAAAACCATTAAAACTATCATAATTTGATATTAATGATAATTTTAATGTATTGTTACATTTATCATTTTCCCACCATACAGTAGATGCATGATAATTTCTAAACATACTAATTATATTCTGGGTCCTACCAGTATTAATTGCAAATAATTCATTATTAACTGCAAATAGATGTGAGTGCAGAGCTTTAATGAATCATTTGTTGGCTATTCTTTAAAACAAAAAATTGAAAAAAAAATACTGTAAGTAATTGATTTGTCTGAAAACATTAAAAAAATGGTAACATACAGTGATTGGAAATGAAATATGGTTTCACATACCATTTCCATGATAACAAAAGTATAAAATGTGTGCCATTTTTATGCCTCAATTTGAAACTGATATTTGAAACTTTTATTAAGTGTGGATGTGTTACATTTAGTGACCCCCCCCCCCCCCCATTTCGCTCACACAAAGTGTGGGTTGAAATGAATAAAATAAAATATATTCAAAACAGAACTAATGCATTTTTTTTAGTATGATTCACACTGAAAATTATTCAATCACTTCTGCAATGCAAGCAGGTAAAGAAAACGAACCATGGATTCAAATTTAGTGAAGATATATAATAGCGTCTAGGACAATTATGTCTTGAACATTTCATACAGTAATTTCATCTTTAAAATACTTTTGAAACAGCAGTCCTATTTTTTGACTTTAAAATAGCAAATCCTTCTTTGGTATATATGAACTGGCAGGTACTGTATCCAAGAAGTTACTGGACAGGAAAAAACTGACATGCTGGCTTCCTATTATTTTTTTTTCTCTCTTTTAAATCTAGGGCCTGACCACTTCTGATCATGCAGTTATCACAAGTAAAAGAGGTCACTTTGCAAAACCACACACAAAGGTTTTAGCGAAAGGACCGTCACCGGTTCCAATGCTGAGTTGCAAAAATTCTGAACATGGGCGCTAACAGATTGTTCGAAGGAACAGGAAAGGGTGCTTTCATTTTTCACATATGAAGAAGCAAAAATATTTTTAATTGTGCTTAAAATTTTAAATTTTCAATACATAAATGGCAATATAGTAAAAGTATGTTAAACAATTAATAGCTGCATGTTTAAACAATTTAATTGAGGTTACTAAAATTTGTGACCACACATCTTAATGAAGATAATTTTGACTTTTTGCAAGTTATAAAAAGTTGATAGTGGTAATCACACGAAAGGCAAAACGAATAAATGTTTACAAATTACTGCCAAGTCATTGATGTGAAATTAGACAACAATAATAATAATAAAAAAAAACATTACCAATGGTAACATATAACTACTAATATAACTGCATACATGTTGAGTACATAATCCAGTAATTTGCAATTTCACTGATAGTTAAAATTAAATGTCAAAATTTTTAGTTTTTTTTTCTACCAAGCCACACAGGCATGCATGAATAAAGATTGGTATTATATATAGAATTAATAATAAAAAAATAATAATAAAATTAGCCTAATATTAAAATGAAATAAAAATTGAGTAAATATCCACCAAGAGATAAATATTAAAATTGTTTCTTTTTTTATTGCAAACAGACAGCTGTCATATTGTAAAATAAAATATATTGTGTCATAATCTAGAAATAAAATTTCCCCATTAAATATCAATTTAAGGATTAAATATTAAAAATAAAAATCAATCCATTTATATATAACTTAATTAAAATACACATGACTATGACACAGTTTTGAATTGAATTATTTCAGTGCTCTTCAATTGATTGTGTCTTGTGCACATAAGGGCTAAATTGGTCAGGACTTGCAGTTTAAAAAGATTCTGAATTATTATAAAGCATCTATGCACACTTTATGCCGCCTCCTTGTCTCTGGCACCTATAGATTTGAAGGCTAGAGTACTAACTATTCAGTTATATGTTAGTTTCAGATTTTGAGTTCAAGCCTTAGCAGTACTGACATAAAGTGTACATTAAGTTTTCATAGAATGTAAAATATATATAGCACAATTTGTCTTAGAATGTTTTTTTATAAAGGTAATCCTTTGGCTTTGAACCTTGCTGTAAAACCCTTTTCTCACACCCTATTAGAATTTTAAAAAGAAAAATCAATGAAAATTTAAAATAGTATATTATGATAAATGTATGATGATGAGCATGATGAATGTAACTGCAGCTTGTAAAAATATAAATTCTCTGTATTTCCTCGATAGAATTAGATATATGAAAATTAGGTGACTGTGACTGTTTCAAGGGCATTATAAGTCTCCATTATCAAGTCAGAAACAGTATGTATTAATTGAACGATTAAATATGACTGCTTACACACAACCCAGCAGTTGTATTTAATCCTTCAATTAGTACACACTTTTTCTTACCAGGAGAAAGGAATTCATAGTGACCTTGAAATAATTGTAGTCACTAAATTTTCACGTTTACTTCTATCGAGGTAGCACAAGGGTTTTGTAAGCAAATGGCATGTAAAAAAAAAACGGTTTAAATGAATTAAATGAAGTACATAGTTTAAAGAATACAATTCTGTATTGTAAAAATAGTTTAATATCAGGGAAGACCTGTAGCCACATCTTTTTTTCAAATTACCTAAATATCATATGACTTAGCAATAACTCTATTAAAAATGTAAAAAAAAAAAAGGGGGGGGGGTATAGAATCTGTTTAAGCTCTCTGTGCAGAATTGATGCAACTGTGAAAAACGACTGATAACGTGCAATTATATATGTATAACAAATAATCTACCTGAATAGATCTATCATTTTAGTCTCTTTACAAGAAATGATAAGTGTGAAAAAGGAGGCAGGGTTAGGAATCTAGAGTCACAAGGATGCCTTCATGTTGTCACCTATACTTGTCGCAAGCATTCCACATTTCAAGCATGTCCTGGAACATCTGGAAAAAGGAATTGGGCATTAGTTTGCAGAAATGATACTTCCAGTGCTGCAAACAAAATTACTACACTAGATTTACTCTTATAAGAGTCTATCATTAGAAATAGCTGCTCAATAGCATTGGCAGGTAAATTAATTGGAGTGTGGCTCAACTCGACTTTCTCATACCAGAATTTAATTTTAAATAGCTTGAAAATTATTTCCTTTGTAAATTTTACAAGAAAAAATTTGAAAAATCTCTATTATTATTCCAAATGATTACACTTATAGCATGTTACCCTTCATTTTAAAAGGTTTGAAAAGATTTTTCGATTGATACTATGTTTGTATTTGTGCCCCTTTGTTTGTATTTGTACTATGTTTGTATTTGTTTAGTTTTATTGGTAATTCAAGACTGAAAAAGTAGTTAAAGAAAATTGGAGCAAAGTCTGTGATCAGGAAGACATTGATTGCAATACAGACTAGTCCCATCAAGAGCATTGAAAAACTGATAAAATCTACAAATCAAACAAAAAACATTTCTCTCCAATTTGGCATCAAAGATAACAGTGAGGTACACTATTCTTTTTAGTTTTAAAAATTTCCAGGTGGATGCCACAAAAATTGTCTACTGAAACTTAAAGTTTGTCATATTTTCCAAGGTCTTGTGCCCAATCATTTACATTTGTTTCAAAATTAAAAACCATGAAGGACTAAAATGACAGGTTTGATGAAATGGTAAAGAATGACCATGGGCCCCCATAGAACTTTTTCCAGGGGTAGGGTAAATTCAAGGATAAGACATACAACACCAAAAAGCTTAATGTCGACATTGTGATCTCGAAAGTCCATGGTGGGGCAAGTGCCCACCCCTTTGCTCTCCCTTATGGGCACTCATAAGTTTGGCCTTTAAGGTATCATCATTGGTTTAAGAAAAAATTTAGACTTTTTCACTGTATAGAGTTGAAAAACATAAGTTGGCAAAAATGTTTCAAAGTTGGATGATGCTATGTGAAAAAGTACTATACAGATTTCTGAGTGTATAAAAGGATATTTTCCCTTTTGAATCATTTAAATATCACTTAAATGATTGAAAATTTATTTAGCAATAAAACTTTATAGGCAAAAAAATTGGATAGGATAAATTTATTTTTACCTGAGATACCCACTCAAGATCTTGAAGGCATTCTTCCAGAACTGTATGTGAAGGTTTCTCTATTCCTTTATTCACATCTTTAACCTGAATGATAAATAGAAACATCAACATATTTTATTGATAATTTTGTGAAAAAAAAAAAAATTGATGTGGTGACATATTAGTTTACCTACACTCAAATTTCTTTTATATAGTAATTTCATTGCACCAAATAAGACATAAAATGTTAAAATCACACCAAATTTTCAGTTTTTCTTTTTTCAATTTCAATTTTGCTTAGCAGCAGAACAGAATTTTCTTGAGAATAGTTTATCCTAGCATATTGGGAGTGGGGTGTATTTACTTTAATTACCTGAAAACAGCTATTTATTTAATAAAGTTAGGCACAGGGGTTTAAATTTTGTCAAGCTAATTCTTCACCAGATTTTGTACCTGTCCATAAGCATCCATTGTGTAGTAGAAAAATTAACTTGACATTGTGAAATGGCACAAATGGCATTATGCAATTTTCAAGCTCTGGTTTAGCTTATTTATTCTTTCATTTTAGTATTTTTAATTTTGTGAGCTATTTTGAAGAAATGGACTACCTTTATTTTTTTTTCAACTTGCATACAAAAATTTAATCTGAACTGGGGTAATGCAAGTTACTTGATTGTCAAATTTTATGAAAATTGTCTTGCATACAAAAATTTAATCTGAACCAGGGTAATGCAAGGTACTTTATTGTCAAATTTTATGAAAACTGTCTTGCATACAAAAATTTAATCTGAACCAGGGTAATGCAAATTACTTGATTGTCAAATTTAATGAAAATTATCTTGCATACAAAAATTTACTCTGAACCAGGGCAATACAAGTTACCTGATTGTCAAATTTTATGGAAATTGTCTTTTTGAGTATGAGTGGACATGTAGGTAAATGCGCAAGTACACACAAGTAATGCTAAGAATAGTTGATTTATGTTTCAGGATACTAAAAGTATGTAAGCTCATTGAAAGCTTGAAAAGAAATTTTCAAGCACCCTCACAACATTTTTTCATATATTATAGGTAAAAATGTGAAGAGTCACAGAACTGTCAGTAGGAGGCATTCTCAAGCTCAGAAATATGCTACCATTGCAGCATAATCCTAATCCCTTATAGATGGTTTCTGTGTTTATGATCTTGGATGTTGCAACTTTATGTAGCTTGAGTAAAATTTTTAAGAAATTTGAAAGCATCACAGTTGTTGGACTGAATCTTCCAATTCCTATAGAACAGGGGTTCTTAACCTTTCTTTCCTTATGATCCAAAATTAACAGTTGCGTTTGACTGAATGACCCATGAATCTTGCCTACATTTGTGTATAGTTTGTTTTCCTATGGCAGCTATGGTGGGGTGACATACCCCAGACTCCATGACAATCCATTTTGGTCATAAACCACAGGTTAAGAACCCCTGCTATAGAAGTTCAAAAAATTGTGGCACATACAAGTTTCTTTGCTGCCATTGCAATATCAGTTATTTCATGCTAATGAGCATATAATAAGCATAAAACTGGTCAGTGGCATATCTGCAATGGGAACATAATCCTAAAATTTTATGGAAAATGACTAAAAAATTCTGGAGAATCTATCTTTCTGTTAAAATAACAACAGGATTTATACTTATTCCTCATCATAAAATTTAATGACTTTTTAAAGATCTAAATTACATTAAAAAAAGTATTACCATGCTGAGTAAGACCTCTCCTTCAAAACCATTAGAAAAGAATACACAGATGACACTAATTTTTTAATATAAAACTCAACCTCATTAATGTGGCTTACATGTATAACATAAATCACCTTAATCACAAATTAGTTTTGCATTCCCTTCTAAATTCTATATGAATTACAATATGCTTTGATTTTGCTCTGATTATGCAAATTATTTTTATAACAAAATAATATTTTGATCTTTCTGATGGTTTGCATTAACAAGGTTCAACTGTATTAAAAGTGAAGTCATTGACATGCTTACAAATGGGGCCACGAGCAGAATTTCAACTGACAAATAATGATCTTCAGCTTTTTAACTAAAATTTTTGAAATTATGTATGTCTTGAAATTTTTTCTTCCAATATTGAGTGAAATAAATATAAAATGCTGGTCTGAAAAATAAGTTTATGCTTACTGTTACTAATTAATAATTTTTCCAATCTTGTTATTTGAGATACAAACTAAACTGAAATCTCAACTGCAAAATTGTATTACTATAGAAAAAAGTTTCAATTATGAATTGTAGATCTACTATTTATGTCAGTTGTCAAATAATAAATAGAATTATGAACTAACTTGATAGTCCAATAAACCTAAAACCAAAATTGATACAAAATTTTGGCAAGGTTCATTCTGGAAAATCTACCAGGTTCATGTTATCTCTGTTAATGATGTTACATTAATAATGATTCACTGGCTTCTTAGTTCAAAGCACAAGTTTCTAGTCTCTCTTCTCCTTCCATCATGACCAATTTACTCACTTAAAATTTAACACAGTTCAAACCCTGGGTACAAGATTAGCACAGTTCTATTTCTCTCTTCAATTCATCAATCTTTCATTATTATACATTGTTATGCAATTAAATGCTGAATCAAAACTTTGTGCAACAAAATTGCCAAGTAAGCATCTGTTTTAAAATCAAATACAGCTGATATTGATTTAATCAAAAATACTAAAAAGCAATTCCCATAGAATCTTGGGAGTTGATTTGGTTGAGCTCATATTTTTTGGAGATGAAACATAATTTCATATTTAGCCTGTTAACTGAATTTCAAAAGAATTAGGAACTGAAAAAGAAAAACACAGTGTCTTAAATATATACATATAAAAAAATTGGGAGCTTACCTTCTTGCAGCCCAGCTGAAAGAAATGGTATTTATGATGATGTAATCGACTATAAAGAGTGACTGTTTGTACACAAGACCCACACAGTGGGAAATTAAAATCACATACAGGATGACTCTGACCCTCAGCTTTGCTTTCGAGGGTCAGAGGGTTGTAGATCTGCCCATGGAAGTGGACAGTATATTGGATCTTGCTGACATTGCACACCTGGGAACAAAATGGCATTTTTAGTAAGAACACATAGAACAAAACTATAATTTAAAATGTATGCACTATAATTTAATCTAGCTAAACTTCAGAAGGCTTCTTGCATGTTTCAATTAAAACAATTGCACCAAATTTTATAATGTGATGTCACTAATCTATATCAATAATGCATATAATAAGATTTGTAAAAAAAAAAAAAAATGTAAAAGCCAGTTGGCAGCACCTACAAAATGATTACTGAAATGCTACGACAAAGATGGCAGCCATTCAGTGTCGAACTGAGAGTAATTTGAGCCTCCAGTGTAACATTAAAAGGGTTTATCTTCTTTTTAGTTTACCAAACCAATAAAGTCAAATACATACTTTCGTTTTTATATTTCATTTAGTTTGTATTTGCTAAATTTTTGTATGTGAAAAATAATTATATATAACATATAAAAATAGAGATGTTCTATAATCAAGGTCTTTCTACTACTCTCTAAATATATTTCGAAAGAAAGTAAAAATGACCTCAGAATTATTCACAATATAGTAAAATGCATTTATAAGGACCCTGATATTATATACAACTTAACAACAAACATTACATACATTGATGCCTATCTCCCAATCCTGCATTTGCTGTTGATGACTCTTTTATTTGAATAATGACCAAAAACTTCAGATTGTTTTTAACAATTTGCAAAGAAAACATTAAAATGAAAAGAATTGTTAGATTCAAAAGTATTCTGAGTGTTTAAAACAGGGTTGCCACTCTCCAGAGAATATGAAATTCCCTGACTTTTCCAGGTTTTCCAGATAAATTCCAGGTTCATAAAAAACAGCGCAATAAACTATTCAGTTAACCTAGGCTTACACGTATACCTTTTCTCTGTGTTTTAACATAGAGAATATAATATTATAATTGGGAATATATTAATTGGAGTGTAAATATTAAAATATTTACACTTCAATTAAAAATTTGTTACAAATTGGGACAAATAAATAATATTTGACATACATATACAAATAAAAAAAATCAATTGCTTTGGAAAATTAGACAAATCATGTACACTTGTTATAATAAATGTGGTAAAATAAATTAACACCAAAAATGTTAATATACAAGTTATGTGATAGTGAGTGAATATAGTATGTAGAAAAAATATTATTTTTGGAAATTTCTTATTTTGTCTTCAATTAGTGCAGCTTCTTTTTGAGCATCTACCATTATTTTGCTTTTCTTCCATTCTAAACTTTTCAGTTCTAAAGCAACACATTTTCGACTGTCTTCCAATTGTTTTTTATTACTTTCTGCTTCTTTCTTTCTTTGCATAGTATCAATGTACCTGGAATGTGCACATTTTACTGACTGAATCATGGCCTTTGTTATATCAATTGCTTCAACTCCCTCAGCATTGTTTATTGCCCCATAAACTTGTCTTAATGCTACAAGGCTTTCTTCTGTTTGGTTATCAATAATGCATTCTGCATTAATGGAAAATCCCCTTTCAAGAAATGAATTACCATGTGATAAAATGGAAAGCAATTTTATAAAAAAGGTCCAATCATTAGAAACTTGTTTTAGATGCAGTATACTAATCCAATGATCGTCAAGCCTAGTATCACTTCTTCTGTAAGATTTCATCATGTTTACTACTGAAGGCTCATTGAATCATTTTTGGAACTCTTGATGAATGTTGTCAGCTTTTAATCCTGATATCCATTTTTTAGAAACCAATATTTCTAGACATGCTGACAAACGCTCAATCACCAAATCAGTTTGAAGAAAAACTGCAGGATTAAGAAACGATATTGCTTTAGTCAATGGAAATCGTACAGGTGAACGCTCAAAAAGTTTATGCACAAATCTTTGATATGCTTTAAGACATGAATTGTTGCATTTTCAAAATGTCTATATTCTTTTTATTCTTTATCTTTCTCAATTCATCTTTTAAAGGAAAACTAAGTGTCACTTCAGAGGCTGGGATCAAGTTATCTTTTTCAAGACCATCAATTTTGTAAAGACATGAAGCATTTTTGTCTAAAACACAAGGCTTTACAAATCTCTGCAAAATTGACTGGGCTATAGTTGTCACAGATTCATAAAGAAATGGTGCAAGTGGTTCATCAAATTTCACGACAATAAATTATAAAACAAAAAATATATAAAGGTTTTATCCCGTGAAAATTACTTTATAATGAAAACAAATATTTATGTTTGGTAAAACACTGGTTTTCACTAAAGAAAGTAATAAATATTGATCTTTAATAAATATATATATATACAGTAGGAAAAAAAAAAAAAAAAAAAAAAATATATATATATATATATTATATATAATTATTTATTAATTATATAAATAAAATAAAAATGAAAAATAATAAACTAAGTCAAAAACATTAGAAAAATCAAAAAATCGGAAAATAAGATGCATTGACATTAATGTTTTGAATTTTATTTTCGCAAAAAAACGTAACTTTTGTCAGTATTGAAACTACGTTTTGAGCGCCCTTATAATGGTGTATAGTGGCATTCTCGATTATTCATTTTTCCTCTGAATTACTTGTTTACTAGGAATTTTCATCTTTGATTCATATTCATATTCATGTTTGCATATTTGGGAAGTTGTATTCTGAATTGCTTGTCCAGTCTCCAGCTTAGACTCACTGGACGGGTTTGGGAGTAATTCCGTGAACGTTCGTACTGCCTCCATGGTAGAATTTCGACTTGTTCATTCCGGTGCTTCTAGATTAAGCTGTTGAGGTTGATCGTGTATACACGTGGTAGAAGAAGTATTCATGCCGCATGGTAATACAATTTTCTTAATGTATCCTTTTTTCATTTTTTGTTGCCTGTAGTCTAAGTTTAAGCATTTATAGTAATGTACTATTGCTTAATCTGAAACAGGCATTTGTTTGGGTTAATTGGAATTAAATACTCAGACCTGACGATGAATTTAATTCTAATTAATCATCGAATTTGGGATGGTGCTGTTCTTTTCTCTTATCGGCATTATAGCCGTGAATTTGCTTCTATGGTGATGTTAATATTACTTGAATTGTATTTTTTTATTTTTACATAATTCTTATTATTACATTTCAAATATATATATATATATATCTGTGATAATATTGGATCACCACAAATGAACTGATCTCTGTGTAAAAGTCAAATGAAGAGGCATCTTTCCTCAGAAGCTTTTTATTTACAGTCGCCGTCACTTCATCATCATCATACATTCTTCTCCGTAATGGAGATGCATAGGCCTTTTAACAGTACATGATTACAGGCATAAGATTTCTGTGATAAGTTCCACAAATATCGGAACATAGAATCGTTCTGCTAGATAGAGTTCTCTCTACATGAATCAAAATCAAACTCTCACATTTCTCTGAGATCTGCCTGAAATCTGCAATCTGCAATCTGCAATCTGAAATCTGCTCCAAAACGCTCTGCACAGCTCTTTATAGTCTCATTATGAGAACACTTACAAAACTCGTGATCTACTTCACAGATACTTCTGAGGACACTTATCTAGTTTCCCGAGACTTGATAGTGGAATGGTTTACATCATTATATGCACTTGACTCTATACCGAACTCGTGAGTCTGTCGCCATTCTCATTACCAAGATACTTATCCGATACTTATATCCGTTCCCACGTTGATATTTACGTGATTACTGCCCCTATATGGTCTAATTTCATGATATGAAGAGTTTCTCGAGTATTAACCTCTTACCATTGCTTATAGCTTAGGCCCTCCATTCCTTCAACATAGTTTATCATTAACTTTTATGGCTCCTCGCTCTGGATAAGGACTGCAATTAATGTTAAGAGCCAAGAATGTCGGCTACGTCTTAGAAAACTAAAATCTTCTCTGATATAGAAAAATTTAAAATCGAAAAATATGTATCATATCCCCCCCCCTCCAGTTTCAAGTCTCGGTCCACCTATACATTACATACATGATACTCTCTACAATACTCTAAATACATTTCAAAAATCACACTACAAAAATATAATATAGAAATAAACTCTTACAAACTTGTTACATCAATCTTCTTAAGGTACATTTATCCACTCAATTTTAATATATCTTTAGGTAAATACGCTATGTGTTATTTAATTTATAAATGTAGAATTCCAATAAATTTATTTAATTTAACTTTTACTTTGTCACAATCTTCTTTTATTTCTATTTAATATAATATGTGTGATAAATGTAGAATTCCTTGATCAGGGGAACTCTCATACACCATTCATTCTTCTCACAGTGTTTATGTTTATGTTGTTATGTTGTTATATCGATACACCCTAATTTCTAATATGACCATAATATACTCAATATAAAATAATATAAATTAAGATAAGAATTTTCAAAGAACTATTAATTCTGTGACCCTACTTATTTTCTTAATTAAATTTAAGTTACTATCTCTATCTTACTCATCAATATACATGAAATTACATACAATTCAAATAATCAACACACTAACAATTCTAAAATTATATGAGATTATATAGGATTTTTCTTAGTACATCCACCTCTCAAATACCTTGACCTTTATATTTTCAAAGTATAACTCTTTATTCTATTCTAACTTCCCTATGTACATGGTACCTTCTCTTTCCTCTTACTTATATCTCCTAAGGCCTTCCTAACTCTTTTCTCTAAATCCTCGTACTCCTTCTTTTTCCCATTATATTCTACATTGCCATCTTAATTCGTTATCTCTTTTCCTTAACTCTCTTATATTTTTCTTAATCCAATAACACTGGCAGTGGAAACATCAGCTTATCCTCACTTGGGATTGATATATCCTTTCCCAGTATCAATGCCAAAGGGTAAGTAAACACTCCTATCAGAATAAAAATATTACATTCAATCTCCTCTCCCTATCCATTACTTTTTTATTTATAGGTTTGCCTCTCTGCCAGGTTTCCCGATCTCTTATCTGAATTCTCCCTATCTTTATCTAACCTCTAGTTCCTCTTTACTCTATTCTGTTTCAATTTATCTCTAATCATCATCAATACAAAATCATTATCAATACAATAATCATAATTACACAATACTCTTCTCAATTATAATACACTTCACTACTATATCTTCACTTTTTCATATACATTTCTTCAAACTTTATTTAATTCTCATAAAGTGGAAGAAGTAAAACAACTTCTCCTAAATGTTTTGATCACTCGGCAGAAGTATGGCAGAATTCCGGCATCTTCTGTCCCAGTATCAAAATAAAAATTTTCTTTAGTATAACACTAAAGTGTTTTGAAAAATGTTGGTATGTATCTTTGTGTATCCTTTCGATAGGAAAGAATCCACAAAGCGACACTCCTTTCTATAACTTCATCTAATAAATCCCTACTCTCTAACTTTTCTCCGAATTACTACGAATCTGTTCTTAATTCCTACCCAAAATAAACTTTTCTGGAAATCAAGGAATTTCTTCTCCCTGATATCCACTCCTAATTAATCAATTATGTATCTAAATTAATTATACTTATCCTTGTCACAGATATATAGAATAATACTAAATCTTTCTAATCTTCAATTGCTTGTTCAAAAGATGTGAACTCATCTATCTTCCTATTCAAATCTCTATTAAGTTATGTGAACTCATCTATCTTCCTATTCAAATCTCTATTAAGTTATAACATGGACTCCAGCTCCTAAGCTAATCACTACTCTTATCCTAATCATTAAAATCACTAATATTTCGAAAAATTTTATTTATTATTTTTCGAATTTCTACCCTATTTCAAATTTTTTAACTCAAATGTTTCAGCTGGATAAAAATGTCTTAATCTCGTAGAATGTACAATTTCTGTGTTTTGTTTACTTAACATGTTTGGTTTATCTATTTCAAAATTTACACTGGAAATTTTACTTAATATGGTATATGGGCCTGTATACGGTGAAGTTAATTTTCTTGTATTGGGATATTTAAATTCTTCTAGCATAACTAAATCTCCTTCTTTAAAATCAGCCTCTTGGAAATGGATGTCATATCTAAGTTTATTTTTTAAATGGTATTTTTCAGTCCTTTCTTTTGCAATCTTTCGGGCTTCCTCTATTGATGGGTATATCTCATAATTATTCAGTGGTGACTTATACGGTAACTTTCCATACATTAAATAATTTGGAGTATATTTAGTCACAGAATGTGGAGTATTATTATATTCTGCTGTTACCTGTTCTAATAATTTAGTCCATGCAATTTTACCTGGAAATGAGTTAATTTTGCAAATTAATCTGGTTATAATTGTTTGATTTACGCGTTCGTTTTTTCCGTTAGACTGTGGTCTATGAGCTGAAGTTAACAATTGAGTTACATTGTAACTTTTAAGAAAACGCTTAAATTTGGATGCGGTAAAAGCTGCATTTCGATCCGTTAATATTTTCCTTGGCGCTTGAATTTGGAATATTTGTCTTAAACAATTTATATAGGTGTCTGTGGTAACACTCTTTGATGGAAATGTCCATACATATCTAGTTGCATGATCAATGATAACATGTAAATATTTCTTTGCAGAATTGTAGTAACTTAACCCTCCTACAGTATCCATAGAAATTATATCAAAAGGTTCTATCGCTGGAGGTAAACATCCTAATAACCCAAATTTCTTCTGTTTCGATTTCTTATTCAACTGACATGTTTCACAATGTTTCACATAATTTCTTACATCTTCAATAATCTCTGGCCAATAATAATTCGGCGAAATTAAATTTAGCATGGAGTTTACTCCAGGATGTCCAAACTCTGAATGAGTTTTTTCTAATAATTTAGCTCTTAATGAATATGGTATTACAATTTTAATAAATCCTTTCTTCTTTATTGTTAAAACATTATTAATTTTTTGAAATTTTGACTGATTAAGATTATCCTGTGATTGATGTTCTTCAATTTCTCCTAACTCTAATAAATGTGTGCATAATCTCGTCTGATGCGCTATGGGATTTCTAGTGAGCATATCTGCTTCATAGTTAGTGGACCCTTTTTTGTATTTAATATCAAAATCATACATAGATAATTTAAGTGACCATCTAAATAATCTTCCTCTCGGATGCTTAATCTTTTTTAACCAGACTAGAGCAGCGTGATCTGTATGTACTGTAAAGTGTGATCCATGCAAATAACAGTAGTACTTGTCAATAGAATCTACTATGGCAAGACACTCTAATTCCGTTATGGCATAATTCTTTTCATAAGATCTCAACTGTCTCGAATGATATGCAATAGGGTGTAATGAGCCATCTGGATGCTCTTGTTTGATGATACTGGCGATACTTTCTGATGAAGCATCACAGAAAACATGACATGGATAATTTGGGTTGAATAATGTAAGTACAGGTTTTGAAATTAAAATATCCTTAAGATGCTGAAATGCTTTCTGACACTCTATGGTCCAATTCCAAACTTCATTTTTCCGGAGTAATTTATTTAAGGGATTTCTAATTTTAGCATAATTATGGATGAATTTATTATAAACATTTACACTTCCTAAAAATCTTTGTAATTCTTTAACATTCCTGGGGGGTTGTAACTTCCTTATAACCTCAATATTAATATTATTAGGCTGATATTTTCCATTTTCTATCTCGTATCCGAGAAAGTTAATTTTTCTTTGGGCAAATTGGCATTTTGAGTATTTTAACTTAATATTTTCTTTTTCACAAATGGAAAAAAGAGTTTTCAAATGTTCCATATGTTCATTGAAATTTTGAGAGAATACTATGATGTCATCGAAATAATTAAGGGCAAATCGAATTTGATACTTATCTAAAATTTGTCTTAACGTTCTTTGAAATATGGCAGGAGAATTTTTCCATCCAAATGGAATTCTTGTCCATCGATACAAGCCATAATTAGTTGTGAAAGCCAGCTTTTCAGAATCGGTCTCATTAAGTTTAATATGCCAATATCCCGACGTCAAATCTAATGTAGAAAAAATTTTAGCGTTGGCTAACTGATCCAGTACGGCATCAATCCGAGGAATGGGTTCCTTGTCGGTTTTACTTATTTCATTGATTTTTCGATAATCGCAACAAAATCTATTCTTTGAATTTTCGTCTCTTTTGTATGCTAAAGTTACAGGGGATGAATACGCGCTATATGATGGAGTAATAATTCCGGCTTCAAGTAACTTATCTAACTGTTTTTTAATTTCTAGATTATCTTTGGGTGATGCACGATAAGGTCGCATTGATATGGGCAACTCAGAAGTCAAAGTAACCTTCTGCGGCTCTAACCTTATACATCCTACATCATATTTATCTTTGGAGAATATTTCATTTACACTGTTCAACAATTTCGTTAATTTAAGTTTCTCTTCCTGATTTATCCTGACCTCATTATTTACATCTTTGCTAGTATCACTATTATAATTATCAAAATGATATGAAAATTCATATTCAGGAAATGAGCCTCGATAGGTTATATCATTATAGAATTGATAGACGTGGAAATTTTTAAAATTTAAATACAATTTAAAAAGTTTACATTGATACCCTGACAATAAAATATATCTAATATTGGTATCAATCACAAAAAATTTTACGGGACGAGTTATTCGTCCAATTTTAGTATCAATTTCAACAATTTTTTGCACACTCACCTGACCTCTGGTCTGTTGCAATTGGACATTAGGTGCTTCTTCAATAAGTCTATACTTTGTTGACTTAAGTTGGTTAGCCGGTAAGATAGAAATGTTCGTTCCGGTATCAACAAGTCCCATGTGCACTCTATTGTTCCCCAGATACGCAGCAACTCGGAATGTGCCTCATTGGTTTCCATTGGGTCGCGGAATCCTCGGGTTTGGTTCCCGGTTCGGTATCGGCCATCTGGGCGGTGTTCGATAGAATCCTCGGTTATAGTTGGCATTGGGAGGTCCAACATAGGCTCCTCTGGGATCACTTGTATTTGGTGGTCTCCAAGGTCTCCTGCGTGTTATCTCCGGATCCGCCAGTCGAGTGTTTTGGGATGGTTTTTCTTTTTCTTTCATCACTCTCCTTAAGTTGTTTGCCAGGTTCCGCCAGTCTTGGGGTGTCTCTGTGTTATTGGCACAAAATAAGGGTTGCCAGTCCAATTTAAGTCCCGTGGTTAACGCTTCAGTAATAATCTTCTCAGTGAGGCCCAAACTCAGGCCAATCTCAACCTTGTTCTTATAGTACGAGTCCAAATCTTCCACTTTGTCTAATTTCATCTGAATAAAAGTTTCGAAGGACTCCCCCACTCCGCGTTCAAAATGTTCAAGGAATGTTGTTTCTAATCTGGTCCATTCTGTCAGATGTGACGCATATTTAATAAAGAAAGTCAATGCCTCTCCCTCTAGAAATTCAGGGAATATATCCCCTTTTCTTTCATCTGATAACCTTTGTTTTCGACATTGCAGGTTAAAAAATTTCATCCAAGTCTTTACCTCCATTTTACTGTCACCACTGTATTTTGGACAGATGATACGCACACTCCCCAGTTTCGGTTTCTCTTCCACGCTCTCCACCATATTAATCTCTCCATTCTGCTCATTTACAATCCCGTCCTCCGTTTGATTTGCCGTGGCATTTTCAAGAATCGGCATTCCGTCTTCCCCTTCCATTTCTCCTTCTCAGCAATTCCACTCGAACTAGGTCAGCACTTCTTTTCTTTTTGCGTTTGATGGCGGGGAGAAACAAGCGCTCTCGGCTCCGTTCGTATCTGTCATCCGTTCACATTATCTCTCGGAGGAGCTCCTTGCTGCAATGGACTGGAAATCCATTGTTGATAGGTTTCCATCAGCACAGAACAGTATCCTGTCGGCTTATCTGTGATAATATTGGATCACCACAAATGAACTGATCTCTGTGTAAAAGTCAAATGAAGAGGCATCTTTCCTCAGAAGCTTTTTATTTACAGTCGCCGTCACTTCATCATCATCATACATTCTTCTCCGTAATGGAGATGCATAGGCCTTTTAACAGTACATGATTACAGGCATAAGATTTCTGTGATAAGTTCCACAAATATCGGAACATAGAATCGTTCTGCTAGATAGAGTTCTCTCTACATGAATCAAAATCAAACTCTCACATTTCTCTGAGATCTGCCTGAAATCTGAAATCTGCAATCTGAAATCTGAAATCTGCTCCAAAACGCTCTGCACAGCTCTCTTTATAGTCTCATTATGAGAACACTTACAAAACTCGTGATCTACTTCACAGATACTTCTGAGGACACTTATCTAGTTTCCCGAGACTTGATAGTGGAATGGTTTACATCATTATATGCACTTGACTCTATACCGAACTCGTGAGTCTGTCGCCATTCTCATTACCAAGATACTTATCCGATACTTATATCCGTTCCCACGTTGATATTTACGTGATTACTGCCCCTATATGGTCTAATTTCATGATATGAAGAGTTTCTCGAGTATTAACCTCTTACCATTGCTTATAGCTTAGGCCCTCCATTCCTTCAACATAGTTTATCATTAACTTTTATGGCTCCTCGCTCTGGATAAGGACTGCAATTAATGTTAAGAGCCAAGAATGTCGGCTACGTCTTAGAAAACTAAAATCTTCTCTGATATAGAAAAATTTAAAATCGAAAAATATGTATCATATATATATATATATATAGAATTATATTCCTGCTAAAATGGTTTCCTTTTTATTTGCCTAAATCATTGCTTTAATACCACTTTTGGGAAATATCTCTTCACAGAGTGAGTTCATGCTACCCATTTTTCAAAATAGAAAAATTTGTATTATGCAAATATAAATAAAAAACTAACCTTAATAATTAGCCATAATAAGAAAATAAACAAGTTTAGTCGATCTAATATGCAACATTTAAATGATGGAGATGGATGGAAAAAGATACTAACGTACTCTCGGCAATTCACGCGATGTAACTGAATTGCGCAATCGCACTGTTTATGCGAAAATAATTAATTGCGCAATCGCACTGTTTATGCGAAAATAATTAAGAAATCAACCATAATAATTAATCAGAATATGAAAATAAGCTAGTTTAGTCAATCAAAAATGCAATATTTAGAAGATTGAAATGGATGGAAAAAGATATCATTGTACTCTCGGCGATTCATGAGAACAAACTGAATTGCGCAATCGCAGCGTTTATGAGAAATTAATGAACAAAATAACATGTTAGCGATTTATGCTGAATTAGACAACCTTTGAAGAAGTATATTTATTACTTTCATAAAATAAGCGATCGAGATTTTAATTTACATTACACGCGGCCGCAAATCTCCGTTAATTTGATTGGCTTTACCCTGCATTTTATTATGGATTTACTACGATCCCGGGAATGGTAGAAATCAGTGCTAAAAAAGTGGAAAATCGGTGTTTCCGAGGAATTATAGTATGTCTGGTTAATTGATAAATTTCAAACAAAAAAAGCCGGAGAATTTCGTTAGTAATCCGGAGGCCGGAGAAGTAATGAAAAATCCGGAGTCTCCGGCCCCGGAGAGTTGGCACGTCTACAATACTCTGAAGTCAGCAAAATGCACGGTACTATGCAGCGCCGGCGCCGCGCTGTCAAAAGTTGGATGGTTGGTTTATTGGGTTGAAATACGCGTTACGCGTAACCTAGACGGCGGCGGGCGGCCAGAAATGTTTGCGTTCGTCGAGCTAATAACTGGTTTTTCCGATCCTTGATCTTTTGAACAATCGTTCTTAGTACACATCGTGAATTTTATTATTTAAATTTTAAAAAAAATTCCAGATTTCCCGCGAAATTCCCTGACTTTTCCCGGTTTTCCCTGACTGTTTTCAAATTCCCTGACATTTCCCGGTTTCCAGGTTGAGTGGCAACCCTGTAAAATATATTGTTCTCAATTAATCCTTTAAGGTTCAATTCATTTTCAATATACTACTATGCACATCCGTGTCAGACATGGACATGAGTGTTAAGTGGTTGAGAGTTGAAAGGTCTAGCTAGGGTAATTGCCAGGACGGTATTACAGTCAGTTTAGACTGATAATGCCATTCAGAGTAAGAGCAATGTAAAGTTTGGAATTTTTTACAAAAAAAAACAAAACACAAAATATTAATCAATTATCAGATTTAAAATAAAAGAACAATTCTTAATTAGGAATGGGCGGTATTTAATGTAACACCTAAAATAACATTGTTACTTTAATGCAACATATACCTTATTAAACCTATTATTGAACGTAGGGTGTTATTTTAAATAATATTTAGCATACAAAAACTTTTACTAGGAGGAAAATTGAAGTATTAAAATAAAAAACAAAAACTACATTTTATTCATAGTACCACTTTTATTCCAAGATACTCAGCATAAACCATTTGTAAAACCCAAGAATATGGCTCTCTTTGCTCCCTTTTTCCTACTCCAACCTAAATTAAATAAGTGGAAGCAAGAGGAATAAAAAAAAGAGGACATTTTAAATTTGTGTAAAAAAGTGTGTGATGGACACTCATTTACTTTATCTTGTTATTTGTAAAATGGAATTAAAAAAGCATCAGTTCTACTGTGTATATAATAATTGAATCTATTAAAATATAGAAACATAAAAATTTAAATACATATTTTACGAAATTTTAATTTTTTTATGATACAAAATTAAAATATCTCATCATTAGCAATTCTTCCACCTAAGTACTAAGATATAGACAAGTTAGAAACCTTAAGATTTCTATACAACTGATCTGGTACTTCTATACAACGATACTACTGTAAAATAGCCTTTCATTTCATTAATAATATGTTTGAAAAACAACTTTTTTGTATATAACTCGTGATAATTATAAAAAATTTAGTCGATGCATGCAGATTCAATGAGTGGAAAATATTTTCACAATTACATGAGATATAAGGAGAATTGCTTACAAATACCATTTTTCATGTTAATGCTGCAAAATAGCCCTTCATTTCATTAATAATGTTGGAAAAATATTTTCTTTTGATGAAATAATTATAAAAATTTTAGTTGATGTAAATAGATTGCAAAATTGGGAGAAATATAATCATTGGTCGCCTCCATCGTAAAGTGAAAGGAGTTGCTGCTTGCAAGGACCAATGTTGCAATCGAGGGGGAAAAAAAATCTAGATATAGAATTAGAAAAATTCTGATCTTAAAATTCATGACTTAGCTTTTTATTTCATGACATTTTGATATTCGTGACTAATTTCATAACTTCTTTTCAGACATTCATGACCTGTAGACACCAAGAGAAAATTTGGAATTCGTAGGGAAAATATTTCAGCTCATGGAATGAAGAAAATTCTTGAGCAAAAAAAGTGAGAAAAACAGAAATACTAATGGGGAAAAACAAACAACCACAAAGCAGAAATTCACAGCTCTACAAAAGAATCTCATGCCTGCAAAATGACATTTATAGTGCTCAAATATTAACAAATGTTATCTTCAACAACAAAGCAGATATGTGCAATCTTATCTGGGAAATTGTGTTTCTTACTATAATAGAGAAAAAACAATACAAACCTGACAGAGAACAGTTTCGTCTTCTTGACACATGCTTACACTAACATAAGGGTATGTTGTGACAGAATTCAAAAGCTGAGTGCTCCACGTATCACACTGTTGCAAAGACTTTTTCTTGGCTGATGTGATATCTTCAATGGCTTTCAAATGTGAAAGGAAGTATTCATCTAATTAATAAACAAGAAAGATCAATCATGCATAAAGCATTGATTATAAAACACTTTCCAACTGCAATGCAATTTTATTTAAACATCTCGAAAATGCGATACATTCAGCGGTAATGTTTAAAATATTATCACAATACTACATTAATTTATTATATTTGAAAACTTAAAACTTCATTGAAAAAAATTAACTTTATTCGAATGACGTCATTGAAATATAAATTGCCTGGCTCTCTATGTAAAAGCTGTAAATATTTCATTCATACACTTTTATTCCATTCCTTTCATTCATCACAATACTACAATAATTTATTTTATTTAAAAACTTAAAACCATGGAGGTACAAGTAATTTAACTCTATGCTTAAAACTTCATTGAAAAAATCGTCTGCTTCTCTATGTAAAATCAATGAATGTTTCATTCATATCAGCTATATTGCAGACTCCAGAGCTAAATAATTTTGCATTAAAGAAATTCAGCAGTTCTTATACAACTCATCCTACATCTTTATGTGTTTACATTCTCCATAAGTGAAAATTAAGCTTCGTTGTAAAAATAATCAAAGTTTGATGATCATTTAAACTCAAATATATTGTAATTGCGTTGTTTCAGAAAGTAGATGCACAGAATTGAAGCAAAAATAAAGCGGTTTTAGGACGGGTACAAAACTAAATATAAATTAAAAAGAACTTAAAAATCACAATTTTGACACAAGATGGATGCCATATTATATTTTGAAGTGAGTCACGTGATCTTTTCATATAATATGGGTGTAATAATTATTTTAATTTTTATTTAAAAAACTACTGAATATATTTTGCTGAAATTTTTTTTCATATTTTTTATGGGATAATTTAAATATTTCCTAAAACTTTCGAAGCAATTTGTGAATTTTACATTTGCTTAAAAAATTAGGTCCCATGAATGAATGAATGAATGATATGAAGGTGGGTGGCTCCAGAAGAGCCTAGCACATCGACCAGAGGTCTATTGTACTACCCCAAAAAGAAAATGAAGATCCCTAAGAAAAGAGACCAGTAGCCGATGCGAAAATAAGCAGGCACTTGACAGGAATGTCGTTCAGCTCCCAAGGTTCAATCACATGACGACCAATGTGTTCGAATCTGTGAGCAGAGTAGGCCTCACAATCACATAGAATGTGAGCTGCAGTTTCTTCGCTGTAATTGCAGCCTCTGCAAAGCGAGTCCTTGGAGACACCCATAATATTAAGATGTCTCTTGAGAGTGCAGTGTCCAGTAAGGAGTCCAACAGCTCTCCTGATGCCAGTTCTACTGAGCCTGAAAAGTTCCTTTTGACGTGTACTAGGGCAATTACAGTTGAGGATTTTCGCTTGCCTTTGACCCTTAGTGTCATGCCAGTTCTCACACTGAAGCTTTCTGAAGATGTCATAGACAATTCTTCTGACAAGATCATTGGGAATACCCAAGGCCGGCTCAGGACCCACAAAAGGAGTACTAGAGCCTTTCCTAGCAAGTTCGTCAGCCAATTCGTTGCCAGGAATGCCCGAATGACCAGGCACCCAGTACAGAATGACACTATTATTACTAGCAATTGTACAGAGAGCATTATAGCATTCCCAGACAAGGGAAGACGTCACAGTGAACTTCCCTAGAGCCATAAGAGCAGCCTGGCTGTCAGAACAAATGAAAATCTGGCTATTCTCATACTTTCTGTCATAGCAAATTCTACAACACATAAGAATGGCAAATACTTCAGCCTGAAAGACAGTAGCAAAATTACCAAGCGGATAAGATAGTTCAGTGCCATCATCAGGGCAACAGACACCAGCACCAGTACTAGTGCCAATCTTCGAGCCGTCTGTGTACCATACAAAACAATTGTGTTTATTGTAGGTTGGAGTCCTCTTCCAATCATCCCGCGAGGGGACAAGAATTTCATAAGGCTTATCAAACGTAAATTTGACATGTATGCCATCAGGTGGCATACAGAAATAAGGATGCCTAGCAACATTACTGTTAAGTTTACCCCAAGATAGATGCCTTGAGTAATCTTTCCAGTATTTCAGATATTTGAGTCTGTTCATGCAGATAAGTGCTTCTGCTTCAATGCGCATATAGAGCGGATGCAAGCCAAGTAGAAGTTCAAGAGTTGCAGTAGGAGTGGTTTTCATGCATCCGGAGATTGCAATGCACACCATCCTTTGAAGCTTAACTAAATCAAGTTTAGCAGTTTCACTTCTAATTCTGGACCACCAAACAATGGACCCATATGAAATGATAGGACAGACTATCATCGAGTAAATCCAATGGATAGCTCTGGGATTAAGGCCCCAGGTTTTCCCAATAGCATTCCTACAAGACCAGAAGATTCTTCTGGCTTTAGTTGTGCAGTATTCCAAGTGCCTCTTAATTAGGTCCCATAGGGTTCAACGTATTTCATTTTTTCAACCCGGGTTCAGTCCAAAACTAATTGGATATTATTATTCATTTATATTCCCATAGGTCCCACAGACCGTCTGAACAACATACTAAAATTTCATTTTGATAAAGTCATTTTTATGGTAGTTATCGTGAGAACGGACATACAGACAGACAGAATGAATAAAGTCATAAACACTTTTCAACTATGTTGTAAAGTGTTAAAAAAGTAATCAAAATTTTCTTCAAACTTCTTTAAGCTACAAAGTAATACCTATATAGTAGAACCCTTCTTGAATGGCTTATTTGGGACTGAAGGTACGCCGGTTAAGAGGAAATCCAGTTAAATGGAGGTGATTAAAAACAAATGTTAAATTCATGGCATTTCCTACCTCTGTTCAATACTCAAATTTATAATAAAAATTGTGCATTATAAAAGTATTTAAACAAAGGCAAATAAATAATCATTTAAAAATTATATTTAGGAGACTAACAAGAAAGTTAAAAATAAAAAAATACACATGTAGTAGTTTATAATGAAATGTTATAATTACACTACATTTCCTCACATTACATTTACGTTTTTTCTTTTCAAACTTGAATGGCGATTTTTTGTTGTAAAGTCCAACAATTCTTTATTAACACCATTTTAGTCCAATCCACTACAAGGAATAAAACACGCAATTCTGATTAAATGAAATCTATACTTGCCAACCTCATGCAGTGAAAAGTCATAATTTGTGTCATAAACATAGCTGTCGTAAACTGTGACATAAACATAGCTTTTGGAACAAATTTTGAGGTTTTCAAGTCATACAGAGCTATTTTTCCTTTTTAATGTGAAAAAATATTACAATATTATGCACATTTTGTGCTCAAACCTGAGAGCTTCCAAAATTGTCACATCACATAATTCAGCAAAATATTTTCAATTATTATTCCTCACACTTATTCATTTTACTACACAGAACAAATATAAGTATTAATATGCACAACAAACCATTTTCTTTGATGATTTCAGGTATGAACTCAGGATCTAGAACCTGACTAACTAAAGTCTGCAAATAAACTTCAAAATTCTCTCTTTGTGGATGAATGGTGAAATCACAGGAACTGCAAAAGAATATAGTTATATTTCCTTAATACTGAAATCAAAATACACAGTGTATGTTGTTTATCCAGTAAATACTTATAAAGCACCAACCTTACTTTAATTTGAAAAATCCATTCCTGAAACAGGGAGTCAAACATACATTGTTTGAATTACATTCAAACATGGGCACCCACACATGGGCAATAAAGGGAATTCAACTCCACCCCTCCTTATTGCTATGCAATATAAACTTCTTTATGAAGACATAATGAAATTATTAATTGTTCAACAACCACTTTTGCAAAAATTTGTTCTTAAAACTTATATAATTAGCTCAGAATTTTGTTCAGATGCTTTAACAAGGATGCCTGTCACAATGTTACTTTTCTGAAATGTTCTTCCATGGGGAGGGGGATGTATATCCCTGGAGATCTCAATTCCCCCTTTGGAAAACTCATATGGTTTTCCAAAGACCATGCATTCAGATATGCTAATCCCTGTACTATTCTGGTGATATAAGGATATTCCTTAGAACTTTATATAAATGCTAATGGATAAAAATATTAGAATTGTAGAATATAAAAAAGGGTATAATTTCAGCACTCACAGAAGGCTTTGAATGAAACATTTTTGAATAGAACACAGGCAAAAATAGAACAGTTTTAGTAAAAAAGTAGGATGTTAAAGAAAAAAAAGAATAGAAGGATTGAATTTGAATATTATTTTTACAATATCACTTTTAATGCTCTCTTTCTACAGTAAATAAAAAGGAATTATATTCAAATGAAAATTATATTTCCATCTTCAACTCCATTATACCACGTGTTTCAAAATACAAAATCTGAAATACATTTCTAGCTCTAAGAATTTCGGAACAGAAATACTCAATTTGTATTTATGAGTACTGAAACATAATATAACACTAAACATGGATGAAAACAAATGTTTCTGTCTGTTTTTCTATCCAAACCGTCTGACTTACCTGAAGTGAAAGGTAACTGTTTGGACGGTCAAGACAGTGTCATCCAATTTAGACTAAAACGAATGGTGGTAGCAACCACAGGAATCATACGATCCTTCCAATAAACCTCTTAGATCAACTTTCAGACCTACAGATATAATATACCCATATTCCATGTAGACACGGTACTTATGCTTCTGGATACCTGGGACTGAAATTGCTGAATGCATTTGATTAGTGGAAAAATTTCAGCAAATGTTTTTGTCCTCAACACAAATGTTACCAATTTCAGTAAACTATCTTACAGCTGATCAGATACTTTTGGTGGAATTTCGAAGATATTTTATGCGGGCGATTGTGACTAAGAAGTTTCATAAATAAATCTGAAAATACAACATTTATATTAGCTTGCAACAGGGTTTCTGAAATTCTCAAAAGGTACTGATGTGATAGAATTATGAAATATAGATGTGATAGAATTATGATACTAATAAGTTTCCTGAACCAATATACTAGAATAATAAATAGCCAAAAATTACTAAACAAAAGCAACCCAACACATATTTATATTTTTCTAATAATAGATATAATTTTTTTTTGTCATTTCTTACAGAGATAGAACAACCAAATGACTTTTAAGTACGCCACACAAATATTAAGATTATGAAATATTTCTTCACACAGAATACCGAACAGCTAACAGCTTTAGGTCTGAAAAGTGCAATTCATAACACAACACCATTTTTTTCAGCAGTATTCTTTGAAAACCACAGCAACTATTACAGAAAATGAGAATAAAAGAAAGTAAGAACTTAAACATAATACTTTATATACATACCCACTAGTATCTTTTTCTTCTATTTTGTCAGTGTTTTTTAATAACTCTACTATCACAGTATCGTCATCCGATTTGATAACCTTAACGGGTTGTTTGGAGTACTTATGTTTCGAAGACGGACTCCATCTTGAATACTGCATTTAGAAAAAAAGAAGTACTAAGTTATTATGAAATTTAAAGCAAAAAATTAAATTTTGAAATAAAACTACCATTACAAAACCTTTATAATAAAAGTCAAAGTAGAGAAATTAAAGTTGCAATAAAATAAATTATTTTATAGTTAAAGAGATAAGCATTTGCCTTTATGCATGAATAAAACTATTTCCTCCCAAAATAATACACCCAAATGTGCATAAGATTAATAATATAAATACCTTGATTTATCTGTCTGTTTATCTATCTATCTCTGGGTAACACTGCTGTTGCCAAATGTGTTTCAATCACGGATAAACATTTCAATTTAGATACTAACCCAGACCCAAACCAAGAGAAATTATGTTGCAACCATGGAGCTTTATGTAGCGTATGACATCATATACTGAAAGTGAAACCTTGATGGGTTTTTTTTTATTTCTTATCATTTTATAAACTTTCATAAGATACCACACAACTAGGAGTGTTGCTCATATTGCCAACAAGTCAAATATTTCAAGCTTCTTTCAAGAAAATATAGACTATAAGAATAACCCATTTCTCTGTTTAATGCTTGGTGAGAAATTTAGAGGGGACATCGCCAACTTGGTGACTTTTTAAAATGTTGCCAAAGTGACAAAAATGTCGCCAAATTGATAAAAATGATGCCAAATGAGAAGTAATGTTTTGCAAATTCTGATTTCCACTATATGACAGGCATACATTCTAGTATCAAAATAACCATAAGCTCAAGAAAGTCTGGCTCCTGTTTATGAATTTAAAATAAAAATTCAGAATTTTGCCTATCTAACTAAAGGGAAGTATTGTGTTTATGTTGAACAAAATTATGCGAGAAGGCATTAATGGATGGAAAGCATGGGCTCGAGAGCAGATATAAAATGATATGTGGTTGTTGACACTTAAGACTTGCTCCGATCGTAAAACTGTTAGCTCGCGATGCTTTGGTAGCACTTCATTGCTTTGTAGCTTTCTTGAGAATACTTGCTCTGGTTAGAACAAAATGGATTACTTATAGGGTACAATTTGTGCGGGATTATAGAAGTTCTTTGCAACTAGAGTTCAAAGTTAAAAGCGTGCGGGTATGGATAAGTATGAGTAGAAATGTTATAAATCCAAGCTAGGGTCATTCCATGTCAAATCAACCAAAAAAATGCGATTTTCAAGTTGACCCCGTCCGATTTTTCTGAAATTTTATACAGGGGTAGTATTTCCGGCCACACAGAAAGCTACCATTAGCCTATGGGTTGGTCGTGTGGTCTGGGTTTTCTTCTACAGGGGTAGTATTTGGACACATTAGTAAAAATCCAAGTTTTTAGATATTTAAGACAAATACTTTTTGATTGGTGGCCATTACAAAAAATCAAAAATCATCAAATTTTGATGGTCGGAGTACTTTTCAAATGCATGTAACTACTATTCTAATTGCACTACATACACAAAATTGACTTCATTTTAAAGATCTTGAAACAAGCTTTAAGATGATATATTACATGATACAAAAGTACAATTTTAAATTTTGAAGATCATTCAAATTGACCTTTGACCTTGAATATTTCCGAAACATATTATTTTAAAAATCTGAAAAAAATATATTTTGTACACACTGTTATGCTCCTTATTTGTGCCAAGTTTCATATGGGGGAAACTAGGAGATCAGATATTATTGAAACTTCAATGTTTCAAATTATACAGATTTTAATATCTGACCTTGACTTTTGACCTTGAATATTTCCTATGCCAGGGAAAAAAGATTTTCTTTCAATTTATGTCAATGGAATTAAAACTCATGCACAAAAGCATCTTATATTGGGTAATTTGAATGAAATTTATATTCGCTTTAAAGTATTGTATCCTGAAACCAAAGTTGGCTTTTCAAAATTTGCCGAGCTTTGGCCAAAGAATTGTGTTCTAGCTGGTACCAGTGGCACACATGCTGTATGCGTATATACAATTCATCAGAATGTAAAACTGATGTTGGCTGCTATTCTGTCAAATTTCACAAAAGAAGAAGAAAATGATTATTTAAACATACCAACATTGTTTATCTGTGTAATCCAGCACAGCCAGCATGTTACTTTGGTAAGTGCAGTGAATGTCCAGGTTCAGAAAATTTAGCACTAAAGATTTCTGACTTTTCTAATGCCAATGGAGTTGAAAATATTACATTTAAGCAGTGGCTATCAACTGATAGATCAACTTTAGAAACACTAGTAAAATCTAGTGAGGACTTTACTGCTTTTCTTATAGAAAAGTTGCAGCTCTTGCTACAGCATTCATTTATTGCAACTGAACAAGCAACATTTTTAAAAGAGTTAAAAGTAAATTTAAAAATTAATGAAGTAATTGCGCTGGGGGATTTTGCTGAAAATTATTCTTTTCTTCTTCAGGATGCAGCACAAGGTTTTCACTGGAATAATGCCCAAGCAACAATTCATCCCTTTGTTGCCTATTTTTTAGATGACAAAAATAATTTAGCTCATGAAAACTTAGCCATTATTTCAGACTGCATGACACACAATACCGTTGCAGTTCATCTGTTTCAGAAATACCTTATAAGTCATCTAGCAGAGATATGCAAAGTTACTATTAAAAAAATTTATTATTTCTCTGATGGATGTTCAGGTCAATACAAGAATTGTAAAAAATTTCTAAATCTGACATTACATGAAGATCATTTTGCCATTCCAGCTGAATGGCATTTTTTTGCAACTTCCCATGGGAAGAGTGCATGTGATGGCATTGGTGGAACGGTCAAACGTTTGGCAGCAAAGACCAGTTTACAAAGACCGTACAGTGAACAAATTATGACTCCTCATCAACTGTTTGATTTGGCAAAATCAAACATTCGGAACATCAACTTTGCCTATGTAGCACAAGAAGAGTATGCCGCTGAAGAGAAGTTACTTGAAGGCCGTTTTTCAGAAGCAGTGACTGTTCCTGGCACTCAGCAGTTCCATTCATTTGTGCCCGTTAAAAAAGGTGTTGTCCAAGTGAAGTATATTTCTAACTCAAGTGAATATTCATTGGGGACGTGTGCAATTCCTGCAGGTATGTTTTTGGTATTAGAAGAAATACAAGGATTTGTGACCTGCATGTATGATTCTACCTGGTGGTTGGGCTGTGTTCTTAATGTGAATACATCTTCTGATGAAATCAGATCAATTTTCTACACCCACATGGTCCATCACCATCATTTGTTTATCCTTCATACTGACATTTTGTGGGTGTCCAAGCAGTCTGTTTTAACAAAAGTTGACCCAAGTACAGCGACTGGCAGGACATGTAAAATTACAGAAGCAGAAAGCAACCTAGCAAATCAAACATTGTCAAAAAGAAAAAGTAATTGTTAAGTCAGGTTTGACTTAAAAGATAATCTGCATAATTTTATTTTTTATGTAATCTACTCATTGTATATTAGATTAAATGGTTCTTTCATTATTCTAATGTTGCATTATCAGTGTGATTATGACACATTTAGACACAAACACCTGACTTTAAATGCTGTATTGATTTTTGGCCACACACGAGAAACATTGAAGTTTAAATAATATCTGATCCCCTAGTTTCCCCAATATGAAACTTGGCACAAATAAGGAACATAACAGTGTGTACAAAATATATTTTTTTCAGATTTTTAAAATGATATGTTTTGGAAATATTCAAGGTCAAAATACAAGGTCACATATAAAAAAGCTGAAATATAAAAAAAACTATGCATGCTGTATATCATTTTAAAGCTCATATTACAAGCTTTCAAATGATACCAAATTCAAGTTTCTAACTTTATTGGTTCCAGAGTTATGGTCAGTCAAATATGAGAAGGGGGAGCAAAACATTAAAATTTCCACCCCTCATATCTTAAAAATTAGCAGCAGCTGAGGGTTAAAATTTGGTATTAATATGCCACCTAGTAAATGGGAATATACCTGCAAAATATTGTAATAATTCATGAGAGCTCGCTTGTGAGGTGTGTGAGTTGACATGGAATGACCCGCTAGTATCCTCATGCCATAGGATTAACATCTAGAATGACTCATCAATACCAGGTGACACTGTACATCATGCATATCCCTTTGGGTGGACATAATGGATTGTGTTTTACTTTTAAACCAGTAACATGCATTTCCTTGAACTAATTCAATTATGGATGCCTTTGACTGTGATATTTTTGCATAAATGTAACTAAATCCTGTTACTCATATTATATCAAATAGTATGTATTATGGCAGGACCTGTTTTATGTTACTATTGCATGATTAAGTACCGTTATTTTTTCAAGCAATGAAAAGTGATAAAGTTCACTTAATGGCTGGATTGGCATAAAGTGAAAAAAGGTGTCAAAAAATGAAAGTATATATTATATATTTTTTCTAGAAATTTTTCAAATACAGACATATTATTTTATAATTTATGATTTTAATAGAAGGTTTTCTCAGATCTATGGTTTTTGATATAAATAGGCCAAATTGAAACAAGAACATAAAAGAAAAATATAATGATTTAGCACTTACAGAAGAAGTATTATGGTACACAGCACTCTTGGAATTTTCTTCTTCCACAGGTTCAAACAATTGTAAAACATTTTTGCCTTCAATTCTCCAAATGGGTGGTTTCTCACTGTCTTTATTTTCAATGCTTGTGACAAAATCACCAGTCTGGAAAAAAAAATGAATATATATATATATACACACACACACAAGGTGTATATGAACTGATGGTCAGAACTGTAAGGGGTTATAGAACTCACCAAAACAAACAACTTTCTCAATACAATGTGGGGTCGGAAAGCAACCCGCGAGCCGCGAGAGGGTGCTTTCTCTGGAGTGGATGAAACATCGAGTCAAAATGGATAACACAGTAAATCCGCATGCTACACGTTCTAGATGCCACCAGCAAGGGTTCTCCGTGAATGTGTGGGCAAGGATTATCCACAATCAATTAATTGACCCGTATCTGTTATCAGATCGCCTAGATGGATAGAAGTACCTCACCTTCCTCCAGCAGGTGCTGCTAGATTTACTACGTGTTGTACCAGAAAATCATTGAGTGATTATGTGGTTCCAGCACGACGGAGTGCCAGCACTAGGTTTGTGCAGAACTACCTGGACATTGTCTTTCCAAACAGATGGATTGGCCATGGTGATTCCATCACGTGGCCTCTCAGATCTCCCGATCTGTCCTGCCTGGATTTTTTCCTCTGGGGACACCTAAAAAGCGCCATTTAAGAGAAGACGCCCATCGAGTCACTAGAGGACCTTGTCGCCCAAATTAACGTTGCAGCTGCAGATGTTCGTGAAATATTAGGAATCTTCCGAAGTGTACGCGATTCACTCCGTCGCCGCTGTGAAGTCTGTCTCGCAGTTGGTGGTCGTTCATTTGAGCATTTGTTTTACTCTAAACATTTTGTGAATAAATTTCCATTATTCGTCTTCACTTCACTCCATTTTGATGTGACGTTTCATACACTCCCAGAGAAAGCGTGGGAAGGGGACACGCGAAAACCGATTTTTAAAATTTTAATTTTTTTTTTTTGTTATTTAATGTTTTATGCGATTTCGACTGTTTTTTGCCCTTTTTTCTTCACGATCCAGATGTCGTAGAAAAAAACAAATCACACCACCGGAAAGAGCAAACAATTGCGAGTAAAAATATATCAATTTCAAATCTCAATTTCGATTTCTAATATTTTTTAAAGATTTTAAAACAAAAGTCACTTTCGGTTAAAAAAAACTAACTTTTATTTTTAAATTCTCCCATCGTAAAAACTACTCATAATTTCGACTAATAATTTACATTTTTAGAAAGCTCAAACATCTGGCTTTCTTACAAGTCCAATCTGGTCAAGAAATAATTATAAATATCCACAGGATCGCGATTTTAATGAACTAAGGATTTTCAATTTCTCGCCAAACCGCTATAGAAGTTCTTCACCGGATCTGCTTAGGAATCTTATGAATGTTCATAAGGCTACATAGTATTTTGGCTTAAAAAAATCCACCTATTTTTTCATTAAATTTTGTTACCTTTTTGAAGCATAATTTTCATTTCATATACCAGTGTCAACAGCATCAGTGCAATCAAATATAAATGTACACACATGTGCACAATTTTCAAATTATTTCATTTTGCTGCTATTTTCTAGATAGAAGTTAAAGTACAAATCAAGTTTTGTCATTGCAGCATAAAAATTCTGTGTTTTTTATCAATCCATTTCTGAGGATCGATAAAACCAATTTTTAAAATTCTTTTTTTTTTTGTAAGTTTATGTTTCCTCTATGAATCAATGAGTGTCAAATTTTATTACGCTTAGGGAAAATTACATAAATAAAAGAAAAGTATTAATGCTGAACACTATATATATACAGCCAATGCTCTCTATGCTATTTATATATACAGCCAAATTCGGTTATAACAACCTCAGTTGTAGAAACAACTCGGCTATTATGTCAAATTTCTATAGTCCCCCGTGACCACCACATGAATAATGTTAATTTACTTTGGTTATAATGTCATGCAATTTCTAGCTAACTTGGTTATTAAGTTAAAATAATTCATTAATATGTATTCTAATATGAGGTCATTTTATACTTCATGTATACGTTCCTCGAAATTTTTTCTTCTCTCAATAAATGAAAAATCACATGCTTCTCAACTCTCTTTTCTTGCACAGGTATTTACCCATTTACTGTATTTTAGCCATCAACACTGGATGACCTACCAAATCTTTTGATGAAGCCAGGAATCCTGATAATGATTTTCAATTTTCTGAAGACTCATTGAAGGATTTTTTAGACAAGTGCAATGAAGCATTTTGAATTTTGATAAATTCTTTGATATCAATATCAATCTCACAAAGAGTGAGGCACTTACAGACAGTGACAGTGAAATGAAAAAGATGATGAAAATGATTGAGTAGAACCAATACCAAACACAAGAGATGCTTTGAAAGCTATTTGTATAATACATGGAAAAATTTGAATAAGCAAAAGGTGGTGATCCAAAAGTGCTTGAGAGTGCTGCAGTAATAGAAGACAGAAACTCAAAATAAAATTACTTTCTTATAAAATTTGTTATTAGTTTTAAATATCTGATTTCTTATTGTATTAGTCTGAATTATTTTCCCAAAACACAGACAATGTTAAAATAAAACTACTGCATGCACTAATAATGCCATTTACAAAACTTATATTATATACAAACATTTTAAAGTTATTTATCGGTTATGGTACCAAAATTCTGGCATTTCCTTGAATGTCATTATAACCAAATTCGGCTGTAGTAGTTGAGAGTACAAATTTGAGTGAACTTCTAAATGAAAGTCTCTAGTCATTGGTGAAAACAATTGTAAAGAACAGACTTGAGGTCAATGATTAGAATATCTGTCATACATTCAGAAGATTTGGGATTCAATTTCCACCAGTTACTTTTATGATTTGGTACCTTTACAATTAATAATTTTTTTATGTGATAGAAAAATAAAATCATTGCACTTAGATAACACACACACACACATATATATATACAAGTATATAAACAATTCAGAAATCAATATTGATATTTTAATTTAATAGAAATTCAGTATATTTTGTTGGAACCAAATAGTGTTTTTAGGTGGTTGTTCATTTTTTTAATAACCGACTTTTGGTAATTTTTGTTTCTATTAAAGTCAATTTCTGAGTTTTAAAAAATTTATCTTATTTTTTTTTTCTATTTATGACATTATGTTATACTTTGAATCCATATGAAACAAATATTTAACCACACCCCCAAAGTGGGCAAAATGGTAGTTTTGACTGGGTCTAACTTGTCCAAATCTGGAACCCAGGTTTGTCCATCCCTGAACTACTTCAAAGGCCAGAGAAGTTGCACAAATAAATTAAAATAAAATCTTACCTTGAACTGTGTTTCAGAATTATCTGGGCAACATGATGTTTTTTGAGGTGCATTAACTTCTGGATTTTCATATGAATGAGAACTTGTAGCTTCACCTTCAAGAGCTTTTGGTGCCTCTGGTTCTGAAGTCAATGCATTAGAGGATTCTACGGGAATGGGTTTCCTAGGAGGTCCACGCCTTCTACGTCTGGTACGACCTCTATAGACAGGCTTGGGCCTTCGAGGAGTGACAATCTCTGTTTTAGGTGGAGCAGGTTTCTCTTCAACAACTGCCTTCTGTGGATTGAAAGTGAAATGATATAGATAACAAGGTTGCTTTTAATTATTGATAAAAAAACTTCAACATGCATTATTTCACACACATCTGCTTTCATTAGATCATTTATGGCAAAGATTATACATTTATTATTATTTTCACGGTGACTGTTTCAACTATATGCACTTTATTTGAAAACTTTTGTTCATGCATGTAAAGTAGTCTTGGTAACGTATTTGGAGTATGGTTTTCCTTGCTTTGATGGGGAGGGGGGAAGAATTGAAATTATTTTAGGGCCAGTGATTTGGTGATGCAACTTTAAACTAACAGATTTATTATAACAGATGTGGCATATTATAGATGAGGTACTCAATGGTTAAGGGGAAGCAGGCTATTTTAAGTACAGATTCACAGGGGGATTGTATTTTGTTAACTGGTCATACAGTAAATATGTTTTGTTAGGGGTCGTATAAATAATACTGTTTGGGAGAATTACATGGTCTGCATGTGAGCAGGAATTTTAAAAATGGAATTTTTAAAATTGTATGTGCAACAGGTAGGCAGATGGAAGGTAATTTTTTACATAACTTTATACAATTTATCATATAACAGGTTTAATTTCAAATATTAACCTTTACATTACGGCTCCAAGAATCCATTTTTCAACTCCATAACGACAAAATAACAGAAAATTCCACCTCTCTAAATAAACACCTTCAATGACCTTGTCTTTTGTTCGTAACTCGTTCCCCCTTCAGTCAGGGGAAACTTGAAAGAAGGGCTGCAGGCATTTTTCAAGTTTTCAGAAGAAGATTGAGAGTTTCAAGAGAACTTCAGTGGTACAATTGTTGTACCACCGTAAGGAAAAGGTTAAAGAATGTGATTAAAAATTCCAGCCCTCAGAATACATAAGGGAAAGTCTCTCTGAAGATATCTTGAATCCACTAATTATCACCCATATTCACTTTACTGCATGCAAACCAATCTTGCCAAATCATATCAATACAGAGTTTCCCCCAGGCACTTTTGGAAGGGCGCAGCGCCCTGCCTGCCCTTTTGTTACCAAACCAGCGCCCTCCTTGCCCTTTGTACGAGAAGAGCGCCCTCCCTGCCCTTATGTTAGCAGATCAGATCCCCTGCTTAGCCTTTTGTTAAGAGAGCAATATCTGTCTTCAAACAAAAATCAACCAGTTCTTGTATGACCTCAGATAAGTTCCAGAGCCCTTTCTTTGCTATCATTACCGCAAATTTTGATCATGTCTAAGGAGTAAGTAACAGATTCAGCTGAAACAATAGTAACATTTTAAGTAAATTAAAGCTTCCCCACACATTGGAAAACCCAGGTTAAAATACAAAAATATCGAAATTATAACCACTATACTTCGCAAACAAAGAGCTCATTCAAAATCCAATTATATACACTTGTAAGGATTTCAAGAGCTATATTCTTGCATAATTGTTTACCGGTTTAGTTTTTGAGATAGCATTACAAACTTGAAAAAGGGGCAATTTTCACTCTTCTTCAACTCGACAAAACGATTACTCGAAAACTATAAGCACATTTTAAAAATATAAATATAGATTTAGCAACTAAATTTCCTAATACATATTTTTATCCCTTACAATTTATATTTGTCTCTTATGGTTTTGAAGATATTTCGAGTGAAAATAAGCAAAATGAAAAAAAAAAACACTTGCTCGGACAGATACTTTTTTAAGTTTTTCAAAAAACAAGTTCAAAATATTAAATAATTGAAATTAATTTTATATATTCACAATCTTGACCCTATTTCCTACAAAACAAGAAAATATATTTACATTTTTGTCTATTAGACTTGGAGGTATATGGGACAAAAGTGTTTACATTTTTTTGCAATGCTCTGATTTTTGTCATAAAAATCCCAAGCATAAATGTTATTCAAACAGAAAAAATATGTGCCCTTTTTTTCTAAGAAGTGCCCTTTTTCTGGTAACAGCACCCTGCCCTTTTTTAATTCAGGGGGAAACTCTGATCAATATGATCCTCGTGGTTTGGGTGTAGTATAATTAATAAATTACAAAATTCTCCTAACATATAGAAAATTATTAAAGTTGGAACAATGGAAAATTTAAATTGCTTTTAGACAGAGAAACATGAACCAAGTACCTTTGTTTCTTGAGCTGTCTTTTTGGGTAGCTCATCTTTTGTAGCAGATGTGGAAGTTGAAGTTGATTCAACTTCTTCAACATATTTCCGTTTAATGCAATGTCTTCTTTTCTCTAAAATATTGAGAATTAAAAATAAAATTATATATCATGCAGAAATTGTTAATAGATACAAATGTTTCACATTACTAGGAATTCTTCTACTTTTACTTAATGACTTGCACAAAAGAATTCTAGAAACTTGCAGAAAAAAGTATTGCCAAGCAGGCTTGAAAAGTCCTGGGTGCCAGGTCACCATGGTAAATGGAATCTTGACATGGTGCCTAGAATTTTTGACTTTGGCGAAAAATAATATAGTCTAGGTTCTAGTCACTTAACTACTAGTACATAAGGTTTTAATCTTTCAAAACTTTCTGAAAAATAGATGCTTTTTGTCACCATTTGTAAAGAATAGTTGCTTGTCTTGAGTCGAAAATAGTATTTTATTTTATTTGCCAGTAGCAGTTCTGTGATTATTTTAATGACATAGCATTTTCTACAAATCTATCTTAAAGAAGTAGAAGTATGATTTTCTCCCTTATTTTTGCCTAATAAATGTATTGTTTTATTGCAACTTAATAATAATGAAAAAATACGCATGTGCCAGAGATGTGCAAATGTTGTATGTGACACAAAGCTGCAGAATCAGGATTTCTGTTTATGCACTACAGCACATAAATTAACCCAATATTTATAAAGTGACTAATTTCAAATATTATCATTGGATCCCCAGGATCCTAAAAATTTTGATGGCAAAGTTCGATATTTTTATATGATTCCTGTTTTATTTTGTGAAGGCCATTATGAATTACAATTTTTTAAAATTACAATTTTTAAAATTTTAATTTTTTTAATAAATTTATTTAATACATTTTTTGTATAAATTTTTAATTTAAGTTTTCTAGCCATTTTGAATTACAATAGTATACCAAACATAGTGTGTGTATTTTGGCAATCTTAAAATGGGATATGGTGCGCACATTCTCAGCATAGGTCGACAGTGAGAGATGGAACAGACCAAGAAAATGCTAAAATTGGTCTTCATGCTACGTTCTGAACCGAAATGAACACATATCATTGCTTTTCAAGGAGTGTTTCAAACCAAGGGTTCCAGAGACAACTTGCTTCACTGGAAATTCTGCTATGTTCTACTCTAACTTGTACTTAATGTTGATGGAGCCAGACTCACTCCTAAATTTTTTGGGTTTTGTTTTTTAAATCAGAAATTACAGATTTATTTTTGATTTTACAAGTTTCTCAGCTTCCTTTTTAACTTCTTTAATATTGCTTTTTTTTAATTACCATTTTTAAATGTTTGTATGGTTTTATTTCTAAATGTAGTTTTTTTTTTACTTTACCATTTGACCAAATTTTGCATTTCCTTTAATATTTCAATTACTTTTATTTTAAATATTACAATTTGTTATTTAAAAATTTTGTTAAAATAGGATATTTTTGATTTTATATAATTTTCTAATAGAGATGGGGAGGGGTACCCATGGCGAAGGTCACAAAAGACAAAGTAGACAGCATCAGCTCAAATAATTTATGACCAAGTAATTTTAATTTTAATTATACATCATTTGACATAAATGTATAAAATATATTCTGTGTGAATAAATAAAGGGAGATGCACACATATTTCCCTCTTACTGGTGCCTGTTTCCTTTAAAAGTTTAGAAATAAACATATAAAAAAGATATGTCTCTTTACATCAGGAGATGTTCCATTGGAACATCCACAGCTTGTCCTAGGTCTGAAATAGGTAGTTGCATTTTTTTTTTTTAATAACTCGAAAACTGAAGCTAGAAAGCTCAAATTTGGCACTTGTTGTCTTTTGTGGTATATTTTAATCATTCAGATTTTGAACCTTACTGGTTCAGTTCTTTCAGGGCCTGCACAGGATAGTACATGTTTTGGGGAATTTCATGCGAGTATGAAACAAGTTTTAAAGATGCACACACATTTATTTTATAATGTACTAAAAAGTAGAAAACAAAGCGAAATTGTTTTATTTGCTAATTTTGGTTCCTGGTTATATGTTTTGATAAATTATTTTATGTCACACTTTACCATTGGAGGTACCCATGTTCGTAGGTGACTTGAAAATCAAATTGATTATCGTTAGTACTTATGTGAATACTAATAAGCAATATTGGGTCTTTATTTCACCCTTTTTTTAATAATAATAAAAGAAGATGTCTATCTTTCTTTCTATCTGTGTTATATATAGCAGAAAATTTAAGCATCACATAGCCATCAAATTTAGTATAGAGGTACCTTGGCTTCAGAGAAAAAACTTACCATCAATATTTGTTAAGTTTTTTAGTTATTAAATGTTAAATTTCCATTTTGAGCAATCTTTGCACAAATCAGTTCCTTAGCGACAAAATATATTATTATAGAGTTTCTACCCTAACACCATCAGAAAGACCAAATAATTCTCTTTCAAGCAAACTTTGAACAGAATTTAGTTAATAGATGAATTTTTTAAATATATAGCCTTTTTGTGTTTTACCCCTTTATTAAGATACATAATTGATTTTAAAATTCTGATATAAAAAAAAATTACTGACAATCCGATCTTCATAATTTAATAGCGGCTCCTTTGAATATTACACACTGCTGCAATGCAGAATTTCTGTTCCTATAGCCATCAGTTCGTTAATTATGGTTTTTATGAGGCATCATCACATTATTTTTAGAATGTGCTAACAGACGAAAGGAACCCCATTTTCACACCTGAACAGGAAAGGGTGTTTTTTGTTTGTTCATTTCATTTGCAAACAAAAAAGAGTATGAAACAAGCTTGCTTCTAAGGTCAGTAGAAAATTTGACTACAGTCGGTTCATGATGTAACAAGATACCTTTCTGAAACATCTGTTTGAAATTGCGGAGAATTAGTGACTGGTTGCTATGGAAAGTGAAATATTTGGAGATATGGACATTTTCATTTTTTACTAGAAAATGTACAAGGCAATGCATTTTGTTTTCGAGAATTCATTGAGTTCTGGTGCAGTTATAATCAGAAATTTGCATCTTAAATCATGGGCAACACTGGGTACATATTCTAGTATAAATTAAAAAAACAAACTTTTTATCAAAATTATGTATACTTTTTTTGGTACTTATCGGTTATAGGGACCATGAAGCCAAACAAGGCAACATGTAGAGACCACGCCAAATTCTGATTTAACCGGTTGCTGATATTATAAATAGGTGGTGCTGTTTTCAAATATCATGGCTTACACTGGCTGCTGATATTATAAGTAGGTGGGGCTAATTTGGAATATTGGCAACTTGTTGATAGCGGTTAGTTTGAATTTAGTGCCATTTTATTTCTGTTATACTGTTAGTTAGATTTTTCTATCATTTTGCTGCAATGATGAAAATCTGGAATATGCCTATGAACAAAGAAGATGCTATAAGGTTCTTTCAACAGAAGGAAATTTTACCGCGACACCATTTTTGTCCAAACGGTCACGCAATACAGCTGCAAGTAGGCAAGAAGTGTCGCTGGAGATGTAACGTCATTGGTTGTCGGTGTACTGCCGGTTTTCACATGACGAATTGGTTCTCGGGATCTAGGATTCCGTTTACAGAAGCCTTACGCTTTATATACTGTTGGGCCAACGAACTTACTTCTGTGTTGTGGTGTCAACGTCAGATGGATTTCAGCCCAGAAACAACTGTAGATTGGAACAATTACATGCGTCAAATATGTTTCCAGTATCTGCAGAAATGATCTACGAAGAAGATCGTTGAAATCAATGAAACTCTGTTCATGAAACGAAAAAGTAATTGCAGCTGATTACTTTCCGAGCAATGGGTGTTTGGTGGCATTTGTCGAAAAACCAAGGAATGCTTTCTCGTGGCAGTGCCTAATCGGAAAGCTACTATGCTTTTCCAAGAAATTGTTGAACACATCGAGGACGGCTCAATCATATTTTCAGATTGTTGACGTGGCTACAAAACTGAAGAATTAGAAGAAGTCGTCTTTCAACATTTGAAAGTAAACCATCGGTACAACTTTGTGGATCCTGAAACCGGGGCTCATAAGCAGACCATAGAGAGACTCTGAGGATCTGCGAAATGGCGTAACAAAAAGCATAGAGGCACTGCAAGATAGCATTTGGACTCATATCTCGCAGAATTTATGTGGCGAAGCGTTACCGGTAGGGATAAATTTAATGAAATTTTATTGGCAATTGCTGAGTTTGGGCCGCCACAAATTTCAACATAACACAATATTTTTCTGTTAAGTAAAGTTGATCAAACCTTATTATATATTAAATTTTAATCGTGTTTGTAGAGAATTTCTCGTATTAGATTATATCGCCAATGTTCGTGTTGGCGACAACTCGGAAAAGCAGTCGCTAACCTATGGTCTCTATAACTGATAAGTACCCTTTTTTTCTTACACGAGATCTAGTTTTTCTTTATGGGACCCAATTTCAAATTTCTGATGGGTCCCTGGAACTCAGATTTTTCTATACTCAGCAGGGTTTAAACTGTGTTAACTTTTTTAGCATTTTGCTAAAAGAAATCTCATTTAACTAAAATATTTTCTGTAATTTTAGCTAAAAAGCAAAAGCCATCATGAGCCTGAAATCAATCACAATTGCATCAATCATTAGGATTCCTGACAATGTGTGTATCTCAAGCAAAAGTAATTTAAATTTGTCATAAAGAAAATAACATGAAAAATTCACACCTATTACTTTCCAAGTTGCGATTTCTCTTAATTGACAAATTGAAAATAGTGAGGCTGAATGTGACTGAAATGAATTTACAACAGTTATAGGATTATTGCAATTAAAATTTTACTACACATTGTATCTAAATATGGCATCAGAAAGGAAAAGCGGTTAATTAATCGATAATAATTAGAAAATACCCAAATGACATGCTTTGATAAAAAAAATTGTAGAAAAAGTTTTGTTTAATAAAAGAGCATTAAAAACTGTTAACCAAGATTGTTTTATATTCTAGCGTAAAATTGCAATGTGATTTTTTTAAATTTATTATTATTACTATTATTATTATTTCTGTGATTCTCATACAAGCATCTTATATATATATTTCATATTAAAAATAAATTTAGGGCTGGCATTTAAGCTGAAAAAAATCATAAAAACCTAAAATACTTTTAGAGATTTTAGCTAAATGCTAAACATATATATTTAGCAGTTTAAACATTGATACACAGTGCAAATCTTGTAGAACTTAATTTCTAAAATAATGAAAAACAAATAATTTTATTTGATATTATAAAGTACAGATGGTGTGCAAAAAAGGCTATGTTATATTGAACAAGGATATTCTAAATACTTCTAGATTCCTAAAATAAATCTGTAGATAAAATGTCATACAGGGTGTCTACCAAGTTTGCCAAATACAATTTCCTGACTTTTCCTCAAAATTTCTTGGCCTTTTTCAGAAAATTTTACAACATTCCATTTAAATAATTAATTCATAAAAAAAAAATGATAAAAAGAAAATAGCAAGTTTAGTGCTAATTGGTCAACAGTCAATAAACACCAGTGAAATCATAGTTTTCAAGTGGATAGATGAAGCAGGTACAAGTAGAAATTTCAATGTCTATGCGGAATCAAAAACCAGGTTTGCACGTAGAAAAATTTCTTAACTTCTGTGCTGTGACTTTTTAAACTATTTTCCAATTTCCAGACTTTTCTTTACTTTCTTGACTGGTAGACAGCCTGCATATTAATACATGCATGTTTTTTTTCTTTTTTTTATAATTATTAAATTTAATTTTAAAACATCTGGTAATCCCTCTAAGATGCCAAAACATGTTCAGATAATCCTAAAATATGATTTTTCTGCTAAAATTTAAAAGTTGTCAAGGTGTGAAAACAATATTTTAACTTTATAAGAAAAAATTCAGTTTAAATAAATTGCAATAATTTTTACAAGAGTTGCAGTGATTAAGGATTTAAAAGTTAAATTTTTTGTATGCCTTCTGCTTTTTGCAGTATTACAGTGGCTAAATCTAAGAAACCTGTCTAGCAATTTGTCTACTAGATGGCGTTAAATGTCCGTGGAACTAACTTCAATGTATTTTGTAGATGCATGACCTTGGCATAAGGAGGATCCAGTGATTTATTTCTCCATTTGGAGCGGTGAAACATGATTTTGTAATATAAACAGACAGAGCAATTCTCGCAGTATCAACAATTTTATAATTGAGTTTCAGGTTTTGTTTTTATTTCAGCATTATGATTTCATTGGTGAATCATAGGAATATAAGAGAGTATTTTTTTTTTTTGGGGTTTCAGAGGCAGTGAAATTATTCGTTTATTTCGGATAAAAGAATGGGAGCAACTAACGAGTATTTTGTATTCAGATTTGTATGAAAAATATACATCAAATAGAAAATAAATATTTCTTTTGTTCCTGAAAAAAGTAGATTTCTGTGTTGAATAGGTGATTTTTAGTGAATTTTTTTCGAGAGTTAGGCTTAGCGCAAAAAATTTATCGTCCTTTGGGAACAGTTTGGAAGTGAAGCACTCCGTTTTTTTGGCCGCGGCAGGTCCGGAATGCCGTCGTCGCGAAAGGGTTAAATATCCAGGTATGTCATAAAGTAGTGAAGATACAAGCGATTTTGAATAAACTATTAGACAAATTCATTTTTACTATGTTTTTGCTTTTATTAAATATTCATGTTTAATAAATAATTGTTTTATTTTATTATTATTCCTTGATATAAAAAAGGGGGTCACATTGAATTTGAGCTAATACGGTTATTTAAATACATGCAACAATAAATAAATTTCTTAAACTTACTTCTTGTTGCTGGGGAATTTCTTTTACGTGCACCCTGCTCTTTACATTTTCTTTTCAGTGTACGTCTTTGATACGAATTAATATTCTTTTGAACAGTTTTGACTATCTGAACTTCCCTGGGGGAACTTCGAGTTGGTTTTGACTTTTCAGGTACAGTTTTAACACTATGAGATTTCTCAGCTGTTTTGGGAGGTTTCACATCTCTACTGGGGGGTTTATCATCTGTATTAAGAGATTTATCATCTGTAGTAGGTGATTTATCATCTGTATTGGGAGATTTATCAGTGCGCTTCACTTTAATGACTAATAAATGCCGGGCACGCCTCCTTTTCCCTCTTCTTGTCTTCAAGACACAAGCACTTTTTATAGTACATTCTTCTACTTTTTCTTCTTTCACCTCTTTATCTTCAGGTACTTGTTCTGTGCTACTACTTGGCTGAACAGCATTAGCAAAGACATTTGTTTCATCTACACTGGTGCTGCATTTAGGTGGTGTAGTTTTAATTTTATCATTATGGTCATCTTCATTATCTTCGCAAAGTCGTTGAATTGCCATAGCAACAGAATCAAATATTCCTTGAGTCGAATTTTCATCTTCATCAGATGAAAATGATGGTGCTTCTGGATTAGGAACAACCATTTCCTTCTGTAAAGTTGAACAACCAAACAAAGTAGGATCCAATGATGGAGCTTCGTCAAAGTTATCCTTATCTTCATGACTAATAAGATCACTTTTACAATCTTCAGCTTTATTTTGTGAAAGTTCATTTTTCCTATCGCCTTCTGTTTCTGACTTAAGTTGAGATTCTGAATTTTCTTGTTTGTCACTTTTCCTTTCAAGATTAACAGGATCAGAGCCAACAGGTGGCTCATTACTGCTTTCTAAGAATGTTAAGAAAGACTGTAGAAATCCCTGATTTTTTTTGCTTTTTTTCTCTGAGAAACTTCCTTTGGATGCACTGTCTTCAACATCAGGATCAGATGATAGTCCTGCAAGAAATCCTAAGTCGTCCTCAATACTATTGCACAATTTCTTAGATTCATCGGACAGATCATCTAAGGGAGGTGTTCTACAGATTGGTGACTGACACTTATTAATTTTCTTGATATCACAATCTCTGCTTAAGTTTTCAGCAGCATCAATGTTTTCAATTTTGTCATTTTCAGACACGTTTGGTTTCTTAATAGTCCACTTTCCAGATGGTGTTTCAATAGACTCATAGTTTAGCTCTGGCATATTATTCTTTTTCTTATCTACAGAAGATTCTTGTTTTTTAGCACTCAAGTTCATGGTGACTTGTGAAAGGTCGACTGGTAAAGGTGATGTGTTTGAAACATTTGGCATATCACTACTTACCATGGAGGACTCAAATTCATTTTGAGGTTCAATTGTTTTATTAGTCCTTACTTTATCTGAGATATCTGGGGAAGGAGAGTGCTGGTGTCTATTTTGTAAATGAGAATAAGTGCAATTCAATGGCAAAGGATTTGCATTTTTACGCTTATGAGTACGTCTGGATTTAATATTGACTTTAGGAGTGAAATCAAGAACAGGTGAATCTGAAAATGGAAACATTTCATTTTTACTACTATCCAGAGGAAAACCAGATTTTGCAGAAAGAGAATTCATCCTTTTCTCATGAGTTTGCAAATTCATTCTTGACTGACCAGAAGCATTTTGATATGCACTTTCTTTACTAACTTTTACCATATCTAAAGGTACCATAGAAGCCATTTGTATATCTTTATTCTGTGAAGTTAGAAGATGTCTATTAATATTTTTAAGTTTCTCTTCAATTAAGTTTGCAGAATCATTGGTATTATCTTGCATATCCGATGAAACTCCTCCATTGGCTAACCCATTTTTTCCATAATTTCCCTCAGAACTAGAATGAGCACGTACAGGATGACCATCAGTGTATGGCCCGCTATTCATGCTTAAATTGCTACTTTCAATAGAATACACTGATGGGGATGAGTGTTGGGACATATCTTGTTTTGCAGGCGAGCCAGATTCTGAAGGGCATGTACCAGTAGAATAACAACCATCATTCGATGGTGAATGATACATAACCGATTGACTATTAACAGAAGAGCAACCACTGTCATGGCTCATAGGTAATGGAATGGGAACATATGCCTGGCCAATAGTAGACGGTGGAGTGGTATGGGCAGGAGTGGATGCAGGGATAGGAGTATTCATAGGAGGGTATGCTGCTTGACCAGGTGATGAATGGCTGCTATTTGCTGATGCTTGCCTTGAACTATTATTTCCACTACTACTGCTATTATTTGAGTGAGGTGCATTAGCATGGGTTGACCCAGACTGATAAGGATAAGGTTCTTTAATATTATATGCAGGATTTGGGTGAGATTCAGAATCATAAACCATAGAATTATTACTGACATTACTTGTAATAACTGACTGACGAGAAATTTGGCCATTATGTAAGTGAGAAGAAGGGTTGCCATTTAAATTGCTATTTGGCACAAAGTTGGAGAAGTTTGTATTGGCACTACTGCTTGTGCTAGTTGTAGGAGTATTTTGTTTGTCTGAACTTGGTTCAAAGTTTGCAAAAGCCTGAGAGTAACAGTATGGTGATATAGAACTCCTCTGTACACCAGACTGAACATTTGAACAGTATGATGTATATGCTGCAAAATCACTTTTTGAGCAGGAGGAGTAAAAGTTCTCATTTACTGATGAGAAAAAAGGATCATTTTGAGGTGATAACAGAGAGGAATGTGATGTGTTGCTGCCATCAACAAAAGATGATGGAGGTCGAGCAGGTGATGAAAGAATGGTCCTGTATCCTCGACTCAGATCTTGCTCAACATAAGGTGCATTTTGCAACGAAGCACGTCCTTGTTTAGAGGCTTGAACACTTAATTTATCACTTGCTCGTCCAACAAGATGAGATCGCTGAAGCACAGTCTCATGAGGCAACACCCCAAAAGGTCCACACGAAGATGGAATCATACCCGAATGCCTCCAAGAACCAGGAGGCATTGAGTTTGGAAAGAGATGTCCTGATCCACTTGGCAAGCCATTGTTTGCATCTGAATTTCTTGCATAAGCTGGCATGCCACAGTGGGAAAATCCTGTTCGTAAATCACTAAATTCATTTTCTCTATTTACAGCTTTGAACAGTCCAGCAGCTCCCTGAGGAAAGGATATATGGCCCTTGTTTCCTGGTGGGAAAGATGCGGAAAAAAGACTAGCATCGTAGTTCGCAAACAAATTTGCATTAAATGATGGATCATTATGATTGGCTTGAGAGGGATTTAATCCATGAGAAGCCGCTAACAGGAAAGGATGTGGTCCTCCAGCATTCCCATAACCTGCTATATGTTCTTGCCGTTGTAATGATGATGATAAAGCCAGATCATTCATCTGTGACTGTTGGGAGAGAGCTCCAGGAGGATGGTTCATGGAGGCTCCCAGTCGAGATAAATGTTGACTGTATGCTGACCATGATGAAGGATCCATGTTTCTCCCACAGAGAATATAACTATGAGGGAAAAAATCTGAAAAAGATTTTGGCAATGAATATATGCTAACTAAAAACACAATCATTAAATATTGAGAGATATTTGCCTAAATATGATTTATGCAGTAACAAAATGAAAACAATAAGTTTTATGAAATTTTACTCATAACAAGACTTGAACCTATGACTTCTTGAACTCAACTGTCCTAATAATAAAGCTATTTTCATTGTGAGATATGCTTAAGTTAGGACTTTGTAGTTAACTACTGGTTAGTGACATTTTTTTTAATAGCAAATCAAAGTTCATTAAAGACAGTTGATGATTAAAATAAATATTTTATCAGAACTCCTGGGGATTTAAAAACCTTTCCAGTTCAATTTTTACACCCACATTTTAGTTTATAAAGAAATACTGAAAGAGAGCTTATGAAGATCAAATGGATGTATGGAAAAAATCCTGTGATGTCAACTATGGGAAAGCATACCAAAAAATGTGCAATATCTCAAGAACAGTCAATTCTAAAGCAGCATTCTAAAGTTTATGTCATTCATTTTCTAATAAAAAATCCTGTAAGCAATGATCATTTATGTAACATTATTAAATGTTCTGATTTTGTAATGACTTTTATAAAATTTCCTTAAAGAATTTGGGGATCTTCCAAACATTTGATTCTTTAACACTTTATGCATTCTATTTTATAATTCAACCTAGTCGAACCTTGTGTCAGTCAAGTAGGGAGGTTCCGTGAGATTTTATGAAATAATTTAAGGGTTCCACAAGATTTTAAGAAATGCACTCTGTTGCAAAAAATATATACACCCATAAAACATTGAGCTATAGCCGCAAAACTTGCAAATGCCGTTTTAAGAGTTATGTAAATGATCAAACCGACAAGTATCAATTATATTATAGGGCTCATGCAACACACATGAGAATGAAATATCATGCAGCATTTAAAATGACCAGTATTCTCACTCACAGGAAATTGGAAGTGGCTGTGCTGCAGGCTAATATGATGAGTCATTTATACATTAATAATATTCTGCAGCCGACTGTTCTAACTATGCTGTCAAGTCACCCAGGTTCTCCATTTTTCAACAACACAACACTAAAGTGTATATTGCACAATTATTGCACCACATATTGCACAACTTTCTTAACAATGTCTTCGAGGATTTAATACACTCCCATGGCCATCCAGGTCCCCAGACCTATCGCCAATAGAACACGTTTCAGACATGCTGGGACGGCAATTGCAGCCTTCTCAGAATACCACTGAATTAGCTGACCAGTTGCAACATTTGTGACAGAATCTTCTGAAGAGGGACATAAGCCACTTAAGTGACTCTAAGCTGCACCAAATATCGGCTTGTATAGCTGCTAGGGGAGGATTTACCACTTACTAAAATGTCAGCTTGTTGTCACCATTTCTTAATAAAATGTTTCTTTTGCTCTAAAATTCAAATCATTTGCATAGCTTATCAAACGATACATACATTCTGAGTATCATAGTTGTAGTTCAATTTCTTATAGATGCAATATTTTTTGCATAATGAATTTCAAAGACTCCGCAAAGCAAACAAGATTGGGAATCACTGTTTTAATGGCTTATTTAATATATTGGCATTGTCCCTTTAAAGTACAGTATGACTGAATAAGTTCCTATTATTTTTCAATGTTTATTTGATAGATTTAACTGCCAGTGTGTAATTAATAACAATAAAAAATAATAATAATCAGGTTTTCTTTATATTTTAAATCTGATTTTTTTATTCGTACATAAAATATTTCCAGTTTTTTGTAATTAATGAATAATTAATTATAACAAAAAATAATTATCAATGCATTTTTCCAAATAATAACATTTCATAATAATAGATAACGGTTAAGCATATTTTACAATTAACGATTTAGATAAAAATTCAAGTTAGCCACTTTTTCTACTCCCAGCAGATTCTTAAGTTTATTGTGTATCAGTTCATAAGTAGAACACATTCTCTATACACCGGCAGATACAGCTATAACATAAGTAACAAGTGACTCAATAACGTCTAGGTTTTTTGTTGTTGCAGTAACAGTTCTACAGTTTACAGCTTTTTGATCAAATAAAATCCCAGAGTAAAGGGTTCTGCACAAATCATAAATTTGAGAGAAACATTATTAATTAATCCCTTATCACTATAATTTTCCTTACAAAAATTAACAGCTGCATCCATTTTCTATGATGATAAATCTAAGTTTGTATTGTATCAACTAAACAAATAGTAGGTACAAAACAAGTAGCAAAATCCAAATAGCTTATTCTTTTATACCTGAGTATAGAGGTTTAAAAGCAACTCAAACTAATGATAATTTGATTATCATGGTCTGAATGTACAGATGATAAAAACCAGTTCTAGGACAGGCAGAGGAGTGTGGACTATCTCTTTTCCTCCCTTAAATTTCAAAATATCATTCTGAAAGTGCAATTTTTCAAGCCCTAAAGCAAAGGACTTGTTCATATAGGACAAGTAGTCAATTGTCATCCTCTTGTCAGGTAGGTGATGATTGAAAAAGGAGAATAATAAGATGCCGATCTCTTGTCTGTCCACCAGTTTTGAATTATTTGGAAGGACATACATGTTTTCAAGCATGAAATCGTTCTTCCAGGAAAGGAGTTTTCTCACATTTTCTTATTAGTTCAGTCACTTTTATGTCTGATTGCATTAAAAGTTGCAAACTAAGGTGGAATATAGTTTGCTAATAACTTTTTCAACAAAAATATTGATGATTTCAAAAATAGCAATTTTTTTTTTAAATCAACGACACGCTATAACCACTAGCTAATAATAAGAAATGATATTATATTTTACAATATCTCAAGGATTCAAAGACAGGGGTTAGAGAAGTACATGGAGAGGATAAAATCCCACTTTTAAACTTTTAGAGAAGAGAAAAATATCAAAAATATCACAAAAATAGAATTTATATCAAAGGGGTGATTTACAACATAACACTTCCTGTTAGGACACTAGAAGTTATTTACCAAATGCTTGAACTCCAACAATTTCAGAAACCTGTAGAAGCAACTTCATGACAATTAAAATTAAATATAATTATCTTTAATCTTTTTCTTAAATCCTTAATTTTAAAAAAATCATTTAAATAAGTGCTAGTTAATTTTAAAATTACTTTTAGTCTTTTCTGCAAAATTATCTATGGTGAATCAGTATAAACACCGATTCAAATCCCTGAAATTTTCACATAGTGTTGTTATAATCTGAAAATGAATATTCTAATTGAAGAAAACTGTGTTCAGATTTAGAGATAAGATCATATTTTATGATAATAGAAAAAGATAAATAATGTGCTACAACATCACAAAAAATTAAATTATAGGCTAGGTATCTATGGTGACAGTCAAATCTAGGCCCCGACATAAAAATTCAGCTAATCTTATCTTTATTTAGAGCTTTTGACTATTTGGATTAACATTTAGCTCTTATTCACAGTTGCATCATTAGGCAGTTAGTTGAATTTAAACATTACACAAACTCACTTAAATTGCTGTCACAATTAATCTGCAATAAAAATACTTCTTATTAAAATATAAAAAGTTGATTATCGTTGGTTTCTAAAGAATAAAACAGACAAACACACTGTTGCCTTTTATTGGTGTGGTTGCTCTATGTCTCTATTCTGTTAAAAAAGGTTGTTCTAAATCTTTGAAACTGATGATACTTTTGATCAACTTCATATGCTATTAAAAATACATTTTTATTGCAGACTTTTAACATTTGGTGATTTCACCTAGTATGACAGTGGACTGGTAAGTTTCTGAAACTACATGACATAAACAGTAAAAACTGCAACTGAGACACAAAGTTATGAAGTTCCTTAATGCATCCTGATAGTTCAGCGATGGAACATTTATTTTGAGATCAAGAAGTCGAATGTTCATGGGGGTTTTCCGAGTGATATTTCATTCATACTGGCACTTGAGTGGCGTCAATCCTGATAGCAAAAAATATTATGTGAATAAGAAAAGGGATTTAGCGTAACAGGAAAATGAGTTGACAAACAGATTCACTGAAGCTAAGGAATCTCACCTTCAAAAGTAGGGGAATAACATTGCGGTGTTCTCCACCAGTCCAGATAGCTCAGTTGGAGTGATTATTTTAAGAACAAGGGATTAAGATTTTTATTTTTCTGCACTTATTGCCCTTTTCAACAGCTAGGGATAGTCTGAACTCCAAATAAATGCATTTTAAATGTATCAGTTACTGAATGATTAGTTCAATCTGATAAGTATTTTTAATAGATCCCAAGAGGACTTGTCAGCTTTATATTTTCTACCCAGTTGGAGTCTAGAATAAAGATGTAGTCTAATCCTATCAATATTCTTTTATTAAGGGAAAATTATTTTGTTCAAAGGATAAGATTTCATCTTCCTGATTTCGGGTTTGTTGGCTTTCTAGCACTGAAGGGCATCCAGCATATCCCTGAAACAATTGTATGCTGCATTTTTGTTTTATTTGTGCTTGGATACATTGCTTAAGTTCAAGTGTGTGTGTGTTATCCTTTCCTTACTTTATATATCATACTTTTTTATTCACTTATCATACTTTTTTATATAAACTCCAATTCTTAAAATTTTCGAATACCAATGAAAAACAACTGACTGTGTCAGGAATAGAACATGTGTTTCAAATCAACCAATAACTAGATAGTCAGTGTTGAATTGAACGGTCCTTAATTAAAAAAAAAAAAATGCTAAAGCATATTGCTTATTTATGAATTCATTATGTATATCTTTTTTCATGTTGTCCTACTTAAAATTTTATGATGATTACAGTCTTTCTTCTAACTTTTGTGTTTTATCAAATTTATCAACAAGCGCTTATCTGTTTCATGCATTTGTCAAACACATTTAAGATATAAAAACAAAACTATTTTAATCTTACCTTTCATTCATATTAAAATTTTAATATTCTTAAAAGATAATGTAAAATATATAATATGAACAGAATTATTAACCCGTTCAGGACCATTGTAACGCATACACAATGGAGGGATTCACCCTTCCCTGGTCCACTGATGTGGATGACTGATAGAGCCTATTGATATCAATGTGCAACATAGGATTGGAACGTTTCATTAATATTTTTAAATAACACTACATGGTGATAGAATTTTATACAGATTTGCAAAGCTAGTTACTTGAATCATTAACCTTCACATTTTATTTTTGGTTTCTGTTTTTCCTAAGAATGCGGACTAGGTTGATTTTATAAATTGGATTGTACCGGAGAGAACATACTGGCAGGCCTTAAAGGTCTGCTCTTAAATATACCAGTGGTCCAATACTGATTGTGCAGCATCTAACATAGGCAAATAATTTTTAAAATTCTCAGGTGAAATCTTTCCTTAATTCACCCTTGCATGACACAGGGAATGTGATTTTCCCTGATTTTGATTCAACATATTCGTGTCAACTTGTTTTACTGTCATTTTGTTGCAGGACATTAAGTTGTACAGGTCATGTGATCTCAATCAGCACTATTATAAGAATTTATATTTTAATTCTACTTTACAAGTGTCTTCAATAGTAAAATTAAAAGTTTGTTATTAAAAATGCTAGTAATGTTAAAATATCTATGTTAAGACAAATATGTGTAATTGTGGCTTTTACAACAAAGGTAATATAATATTCATATGATACTCACTTATAAGTTATGAAATTTAATTATGTCAGTTAAACGTTCTTAATGATATGAAAAAAGATCATAAATGCATTTATACCATGAGGAAATATGTTATAAATGGATATTGAAATCAGTCCGATATACACAACTATCAGAAAATAGACAGGATGATTAACCTACAGGCGAGTTTAAAGCTGTTTTAAAAATGCTACTTCTAGCAACCGTTATATAAGTTACGCCAAATTAAATTTACAAAGAGTAAAATAAAATTAAATCATTAGACGGAAAGGAAATAATTTAAAGCGAATATCTATGAAATGCATTTATTCAATTTGTTAAATAGGTTTTCCCGTTGCATATGTACGACATCCCAAAAATGTAAACAAACCATTTTTAAATCTTAATATAAATAAATTAAAGATGTAAATTTCAATTTTATAAGTGTACCTTTGAAGAACATTAGTTACAAAACTTTCCTAGACAAATTTTATTACATATACACATAATTTATAACTATGAATCACAATATAAAGTAGCGATAATTGCTTTAATTCTGCAATTGACAACTTACTGTTTACATATTGATTTCCAAAAAGAGACCAGTGTATTCACATTGTTTCACTGAACCAAGTGATGAATGTTCCATAACAGGATGAGCCACACATTTTCTATTCAGTTTGCTTCTGAATGAAGTTTTATTTTCACAAATACAATATTTACACTTTACCAGTTGTAGATCAAATGGATTATCCGCCATGTTTACGATCATAACTAATATTGCTAATGCCAGATATTTACCCAAATATCTCTTTAATGAAATCGAATATTAAAAGTACTTAATAAGTTTTATATTCCTATTTACTATGCAATTTAAATAAATTGTTTAGGAATTTCGCACTTTTCCTGCATTCTAGTTTGAAAGTGGCAAATTGTGTATAGTAATAAATTAAAAATATTAGAAGAATCTAGTAATTCTTATGATTAGTAAAGCAATTATTTGACGTTGATTTAGATTAAGTGGTTAATAAATTTAATGTAAATTTCTGACAAAAAGAATTATATGCCATTTTTGTGTATAGTTTATTAACTTGTTGGCATTAGTTTTACCGGCTCGGCTTGTTTCGTTTTTCAGTGACAAGATGGCGGAGGATACGCTTAACGTTCGAACAGAATATCTTGAAAGATTGAAAAGGTTTCACTTTACCCCATTAGTATTTGTTCTCGTTTAAGTTCTCATTTGTACAAATTATCTTAGATTCAGTGTTTTTTGTAGTGTTTAATATTCTATTGGATCAAAATGTATATTAAACTTGATGAGATACATGCTTTTGATCATCTTTGCAGAAGTCATTTCTTGAATAAAAAAGAAGAAAGATAATACACTAGTCGTGCAATAAAATTTATAATTTTTTGTACATATTTTTTTTTGCATCACATGTAATTGTAGTTTACTCCTAAATATTCTGCTCATGCGTTATATCACATTGATGTGATAATACGAAATTTATTTAACTATGATTTCGAATTGTATTCATTGTTTAGGGTGAATTTTCACTCTAGATATCAACATTTCTGTAGACAAAAAATGTTGTAATTAGATATAAAATGCTACTAAGGTTGATTTCATAGATATTAAATATGTTTTGTTTTACGAGAAATGTTGTTTATGAAGATTTCTATTTTAAACTGTACCTCATTTATTTATAGTACTATGGAACACACGATTTGAATGTCTTCGTGTGTCTATAAAAATCCACTATACAAAATATTTTGTGTCGAAATTGTGATTTATTGTTGATTGTATCGTTTGATTTTATTGTTATAATTGTTAATGTGAACTGCCAAATTTGTGAACGTTTTTAAAGTGCAAAGGGTTTAACTAAGCACTTACGAAAGTTAAATTAGGACTCTTGCTCAGAATTTTTTAGAGGTGTGCAAAACACATCTCCGCTTATTATTTACATTGACCTAATTGGTGGACTTGAACATTTTTTATAATTAAACTACTAAGTATTATTATGATTGAGTTGATGAATGATTTGCTAATTGTACCTAATTAGGATAATGCATAATTTGGACCACAATAGATTTTTTCTCATTTTGGGGTTCTGCCATAAGATATTAGTAACAGAAAGTAACAGAATTTTCTCAACTTTCTGAAATCACAATGGTGCATATAGTAAATATGAATGCAGACTTATTAATAAATCATCAATTAACTATAATTTTGTTTTTGTTAAACAAATCTGAATGGCTTTTAGTATATAATCTTCTAATTGGCATATTTTTACCCCCTACTTTCAGCATTTTAAGCGATTCTTTTTATAAAGATGCCATGGAACATGCTGCTAGTTATAACACAAGGTTATGCTTGGAAAGAAAAATGAGACTGCCTTTTCTAGATCAACAAACTGGTGTTGCCCAAAGTGATTGTGCTCTTTGGATGCACAAATGGCAGAGGATGCCTGGAAAAACAGAAGGCCAACTTTATACATATCCGGCTCGTCGCTGGAAGAAAAAGAGGCGACAGTATTTGATGAACAATTTTTATCTTACCAGACGCATAAAAGAAGCCGAAAATAATGAGTCAGGTTAGGATTTAAATTGCATTTTCCTCTTTCTTAACATTTTTTAAGATCTGAAAAGTAATGATGAGCATCATTACTTTATAATAGCTAATAATTAATAATAGCACTATTATTAATTATTGTTTTACTTTCTATACATAGTATAATGTGTAGAAAAAGTATTGTGGCTGACAGGGAAAAAATTCAGAGTCTTGAATAGATTTATGTGTTTTGGACATCACTGAATTCAAATTGAACATTGTGAGATGATGTGTGTTTTAGAGGTTTGTACAGACCAAAATTTCAAATGTTAACTCAGGTTCATTAGTAACTGAACCTGTGATGAGCTTTGTCATATTTTTAATTCTGAGCCTGACATGGCCCAGAAATCTTTGAATTTAGTCTACCTGAGCCCTGTGCGAACTTTGTTTTTTTAATATATATATCTAAGCTCATAAATCCATCCTAAGATAATAAATTCATCTATAGCAATGTGTACAGTGACCATATGTCCTTTATTTTAAAGGACTGTTCTTTTTTAAAGTAGCTAACTTTTAGATTTATTTATTTTTTCAAAATTTTGTCACTGAGAGAATATTTTCAATTATAAATAATTTTTGGACAAGTGGAAAAATGGAACTAAAGTTAAAACTGAAAGATCTTTGTTAGATGTCTGGAAGATCTTGTATTTACACAAAATGCAACTCTTTGAATTGCCTACAATTTTCTGATTTTCTGAAATCTGATCATATTCTAAAAAAAAAAAAAAAAAATCCATTCATCTGGGAAATATAGAAAGTATTAAATTTTTTTAATGTTTATCAAGTTAATGTCAATAAATTGTAATTCATTACTATAATCATTACTATAATAATGGTTTAACAACTCCAGAATAAAAGATAACTTCCTCAACTCATCCATTGATTAATTATAAGCTTCTTAACTGAGCGAACTCTTAAAATGTTTGAATCAGTTGAGTATTCGGACTCTCTTTTTTCTTTACAGCTAGACTGTTATTACCATCTATTAGAAAATTCATAAGTCTTCTCGCTTTCTATATATTTTTTGCAGTGAGCATGCGATGTGGAGCGCGAATGCATTATTTAAGTAGCAAGCCCATTTTTAATTATTTATAAGTAGTGGCCACTTATTTAGGTTGTATTATTTAAGTAGCAGATGTTTATATAATTATTTATAAATAGTTGTCACTTATTTAAGTAGCAAGTGCTTATTTTATTATTTATAAGTTGTGGCCACTTATTCTCAGGGCCTGGGCAATGCCAAGTAATTTGTTCTAGTTAAAAATATATGACTACATATATAATTTGTTTTATTTTTTGTTAATTATATTTTCCAATATTTTTTAAATTATTCCAAACTATTTCATGTTTAAACCATGTAGGCATACACCCTGGGTTGGGGGTGGGGAACTACTGGGCTGCAGTCCCCTCCCCTAAGAACCCATGGATTAAGTGTAACAAGTTGTAAAAAATGTACTATTAAGACGAAAGAAAAAATCCCAAACAATAAGGTTAGTACAAAACATGATTTTGTACTTAGTGAGCATTTATAGTCCGTAACTGGGGATGTTCTTTTTTTTAGTCCTCATTTTAGTTCTGTCATCCCCCTGTTCCAGTCACACACTCATTAAGAATATGTTGGAACAAATGTTAATATTTGTTCTTTATTTTCTTTCAGAAAATATGATCACCGTATCTAGATGCTCAGAATTATGTCAAAATGTATTTTTTTTCTCATCGTATAACTGAAATTAACAATACTATGCCATACATTTTTTTTTATTAATATTCATTTCTAATTTTTCAAAACAGACTGTTTAACCTGGCTTGAAAATTTGCAAACTTGGACGTCAATTCAGCCCAAATACTTTATAAGAAAAACGCCTGACCTGGTTCATGAGTGAGGCTGACAGTGAGCCCGCTGGCCAGATTCGAATTTGTGCAAACCTCTAATTCTAATGTGTATGTCCCATACGCATAGCCAGGGTGTGTGTGTCCCCCCCCCCCCCCTCCCGCTTTGGTAAAAATTGCCACAAAATTTCTGCAATAAGACAGTCACTCAAACGTTCTGACCACCAGATTTAAAAATAAAAAAATCAAACGTTGAAAAGAACAATAAAACTCTTTATGCACATCATCGGTTTCGATTTTTAAAAAAATGGAAAAGCAAGGTAATTATCTATTGTAATTGTAATTCGAAATAACAGGTGGTGCCACTAGTCCTTCAATTTAACTTGAAAAGGGGTGTTTTCGCAGGATTCTGACAGCTTGCTAGTGGTTTTTCAGTATTTCAAGTTGGTAATACTGTTTGTCTTGGTTTTTTGTGAGTAATAAATAATATTGTCATATATACTAAAAGTGGTGACACGTCACGATTTCAAATACTAATTACTAATAAATGACCAATCTCACAGATACAATAGTCATTTTATTTTGAAATCATCCTACAGATGTAAAAACAATAGCCAAAGCGAATGCTCGAATAATGTTCGAAAGCACTTTGGCTATTGTTTTTACATCTGTAGGATGATTTAAAAATAAAATGACTATTGTATTTGTGAAATTTGTCATTTATTAGTAATTAGTAATATTGTCATGTTTATAATAAATAATATTGTGTACAAGTATTGTGTGTATAATAAATTATTGTGTAATAAGTACAGGCCCAGTTTAAAGCATGGGCGGCATGGGCAATTGCCCACAGCGGCCGAATTAGGGGGCGGCTATTTGGAAGTGAAATTAGATGTAGTAAGAATGACTTTTGCGTGCACCACATCCAAAAAATTTTTTGAAATTAAAATGTACTCTGTACCATTTTAATATAAATGAAATTGATGTAACTTTTTAGAATTGTTTTCTCTCCTGCAATTATGTCTTTTTTTGCAGCAATGTATAGTTCACCTGGAAAATATGTGCTCTCAAACATTTAGGAAATTATTAGATTTTATACAGTTTGCAGCTGGGTGAAGCCTATAATCCCTTAGGGAGAATTTATTTACCCCAAATACCGGCTACGAAAAAGCCCGAGGGCTATTCTCACGATTTGCTCCTAGTTTCAAATTCAAATTGTAAGCATATGGATTCGGTCTCTATCGCACTTCTAAAAGGTTGTAAATTTGGAAGGGGCAGAAAGAAAGAGTATTTGTATGTCATAAAATATGCCGACCAGAGCCCCGGAGCGTCCCATAAGAATAGTTGCTCTTTTGGTCATTTACCGAAGTTCATTTAGCTTGGCTGGAGGACAGCTGAAGCATTTTCCCACAGAGTGTTCTGTGCATTTTCCATTCAGATAGCCCAGTGGCTAGACGTGTCCAGAGTATTGCGATATATCATTGCCGTGCTGTTTATATGTCTGTCTTATGGGTCTTCTTTTGTTGAGAGTCTAAGTATTTAGGTAATTTTTTTTCAATTAGTTAAAGTATTTTCCTAAAATTTCTTAGTAGACTGTCTTTTGCTGAATATAGATTTATTATTAGATTAAATATTTTGGTGAGTTTAAATTACGTAATTGACCACAGAATAATATGATAAACAAAGAAATGTTTTCATTTTAAGTACCAAAATAATACCTATATAATACTTTTGCGAGCACATCCAAAAATTTTTTTGAAATGAAACCAATTCTGTGCCATTTTAATATAAATGAAATTAATGTAACTTTTTGGATTTTATTAAAACATTAAAGGATACATGGTTCTTCTATAATGATTTCAAAGGCAATTTATTGTACGAGGGAATAAAATGATCTTCATTTAATAATTTTTCCCAGTTTCATTTGCATAAAAAAAATCTGATGTGGGCAGCATATGACTTTCCCTGCAAACTCATATTCAGGTTCTCTTTATTTCTTCATTAATTCATTATATCGAGTTTAATTGCACGAAATAATGTCCATAATTATTTAAAATGTCATTCAATTGGCACTTTTAATTCAATTTTCATTTTCAGTTGGTAACTGGACTTTTTTTCAACCGTAGCACAGCGTAAATGAAAAAAAAACACGGAAAAAAAAACGGAGGGGGGAAGATGTGTGAACAGCCCTTGGCCGTGGATAAGTTGAAAATGGAACCGATTTAACTTTGAATTTATAATAATTGTTAACAGTTAGCACTTCTGAAAACACAACTAAGCAAACATTTTATGAATCCATACATCATTGTTTTATATATCGTCGATGCGAGATTAATAACTTAAAACAGGGTATAATCTGTAAAAGGAAATCTGAAATTTCTCCGAGTGAAAAACGAGATTTTAAAAATTGTGAAATTCTCTCAATCTAGCTTTAGAATTAATACAAAATATGTCCGGGATAGTATCCTTCAAATGTGTTATTTTAACCAAACACATTCATAATTTCCGTATGGTCGTTTATAGACCGTTCATATGTAGGTTAAAGTAGAACAATACTACATAACATTGCAATATCGGCAATTCTGCTCGGAAAAGCATTCCCCATCCCCAAGGTTGATATCTTTTATTTATGCCGGGTGCCCAGATTTAGTTCGCTTGCACTGGTCCCGAGCGCAGCTTATTCTCGAAACTCTTTCATATTAATTAATTCTTTCAATTTTTCATTATGAAAAATATGCTATAATGAATATTTAACCAAAAAATGAATTCACAAGCTGGAAATAGCGGAGACGAGTTCCACACACCATTTTTATTTCCGTATGGTCGTTTATAGATCGTTCATATGTAGGTTAAAGTAGAACAATAATACATAACATTGCAATATCGGCAATTCTGCTCGGAAAAGCATTCTCCATCCCCAAGATTGATATCCTTTGTTTGTTCCTAGATTTAGTTCGCTTGCACCGGTCCCAAGCGCAGCTTATTCTCGAAACTCTTTCATATAAATTCTTTCAATTTTTCATTATGAAAAATATGCTATAATGAATATTTAACCAATAAATGAATTCACAAGCTGGAAATAGCGGGGACAAGTTTCACACACCATTTTTATTTTAGAGACTGATTTTAATTCCATTCGTGCACCCGCTTTCGGAAACACTTTTAAATTTGAGTCAGATGTAAAAATGATGAAATATCTATTAGTACAGCAGGTAAAAATAGGGGAACTTTAGCTCATTGTAGAGAACGCGGTGCAGACGCTTCGCCCTGGTATGTCGCAAAACACACCGGTAATTATGGGGAGGGATAGGTTAGAAATGTGGATTGCACTCATTCTCGGCAGCAAATGCGATAAATTACAATCTCCTCATAGGGGAGAAAACTACGGCAGAGCCGTAGCAGTATCGTAACGGTTGTTGACAGATTTTTCTCACTCCACAGGTGGGATTGTTTAGGGAGAATAACCATCCTACAGTATCACACAGTTTGGCCGGTAGTCAGGATTTCGTTAATCACCAGTTTTTCAAGTTTAATCGCCATGTGGCGACTGACGAGTGGAAATTTTAAGCTTTAGTGGATTGCCGTTTGCATGTTCTGTTCTGAATATCTTTTTAACATTTGCTTTTTTCAACCTTAGAATTTTACACCCATGCAATAATTTTCAATTTTAGGTCTGCATTTTTTACTTGGAATATTTTAATATTTTTTCTGTTTATCTTAATATTTTATAAATCTTCAGTGGTGGCCTAAGCTGCTAGTTATTTTCCTGGGAGGTTAGTCAGTTTGCACTGTAAGCAAACAACTATTTTAAAAGAGATTGAAGAGTTGACAAAGAATTTGCATATGAGGCAGAATGATAAAATCTCTCAGTATGTTTTATATTGCCAGTTCACCTTTGTAAATATGAAATATTTATTTTTAAAAATTAAGTGCATTATTTTTCATTTCCTGTGTGCATAGTACAATGAATAGGGAAAGTATTGTGATGGGGTTGAAAATTCAGTCCCTAAATTTTTGATTGCTTTTTAGAAATATCATAAACAGTAAATTATGTTCAATGAAGAATCATTTTATTAAAAATTTATCATAAGAAAATGAATGACACTCATTTTAGAATTGCTGAAGAACTGTTTGTTCTCATAGTATTTCATATTTTTCAAATAATAAAAAAAAAATCATGTAGAATTAAAGAAGTATTAAATATCCATAAATAAGGTGGCTTTCCTTATGCAGTATTTTGTGAGTAGTTCATCAACACTACTCTTGTGAATTTAGCCCATTCCATTCATGAAACAAGACTGTTTCAACTTTAAATAATTTGCAAATTTCAGTTACATCATTTGATTAATTAAATGTCAATGATATTTTAAATTTGATTTTGTATATGCATATAAATTAAATCATTTATTCATCAAGTGAAAATTTGGATCAATGAATATTACATATGTTTGTGAAATTGACTTTAGGATAGTCATTGGATATTTCTGCAAAATTTTTTTATACCAACTATTGTAGGTGGATACCACATGGCCTCCTAATTGACTTTAACATTAGGCTTCTGGAACACATAAGGAACCATTTTTGTTGGTTCAGATATGTATTCTAATACAATAGTTTTTATCCTTCACCACATTGTTCATTGCTTTTTACTTATAATAGGTAAACAAGTCAGGATGTTTACCACTTATATTTGTTCATAGCTAGCTAGTTATTGGACAGCATAAATCATTGATTAAACTTGCAACTTTTTTCCATATTTACATTTTGAACATATCATTTCTAGCTTTAGCCTAGTATTGCAAGGTTAGGTTTCTAACCAATTAAGATTGCACTGGATCGTTACAGCGGATTGTATGGTTTTGCTTTTACTCACAAATATGTCTTTTATCACATCCTTGAAATATCATGTTGTGATATTTGCTAAACTCCCAGTTTCTCTCATTTATGCAATAAATCAAGTTTCGAACATATAAATGTTACATCTTCTTTGATAATCTTTTCTATTTTTTTATATCCTTAGGCATTTCCAATTATTTAAAGTATGAGATTAAGCTTTTATGATGGCAATAGCCAGTCATTTTTACTTTACCATTGGAATAACATAGAGAATAAAATTGCCTATGTCAGCCCCAAAGATTAAAATTGAAAAAAAAAAAAAAACTTTTAAAAAACAGCGGTAGAGCCAGACCTGACTTTAGACATAGGCAAACCTATGCATTTGTCTATGTCCGCTGAACAAAGTAGGTCACACCTTTGATCGTCTATACATTTTACTCTTAGGTAGATAATGATTTGAAATCTAAATGAAAAATAAAATTTTAGACAGTTTCTAGCCTTTCTAAAGTTGCAACTTTTTTTAAGTGAGTTCTTAAATTGGTGAACTCTCTTCCTCTCTTTGAGAGAGTCCCTGACTCTGTGATAGCTTTTCTTCATACATTTTTTGTTTTCATAAATATATTCTCCCTAGTCTTTCTATAAATACACTGTTTTCGGCCATATTTAGTAGGATTGATGCAGAAGGCTCCCCAAAATTAAAACACTGTAGGCTGGAAATAATCTTGAGTTAATAAATTTCTGACCATTCAGGTAAACAATGTTTTTATATGTAGCAAAAATGCAATGAAGCATGTACTAATATATTAAAATTGGAAATCCTGTTGTCTGAGGGGAACAGAGTTGTCAGAGGTCAAGTATGCCTAAGATCACTGAAAGTTTAAGCCAACCCAGTCTAGGATGAATTTGCAACCCATTGACATGGAGTAAGTTGATGTAACCATTTTCCCATAAATCTTAGAGTCATGTAGAGTCATTGTAGAGTCAAACTGTATAAATGTGATAGATGATCCATATATTTTGTTTGTTTGTATTAAAATGCATACTTAAATTTTCTTTAGAAAACCACCAGTCTGTAAATGAAAATTCAATGGGTGGTACCCAGGATAATGACACGACAGATAAAATTGCTGAAGATTCAAAAGACTCTTGGTATAAAGATTTCGAAGAGACTGCTGAACACTTTGATATGGGTGAAGTTGAGGATCCCGAAACAGATGTTGAAGACTATGAAGAGACTTATGTCCGAAAAAAAAAGAAGAAAATACGAGTGAGTGCTTCTGTAAGAATTTAAGTCGTTGCCTCTTATACATTCAGATTATCATATCCATTTTTTCTAAATTGTTGCATATTTGACATATTTTTCATCTATATTATGTGATCATTATTTACCGGCCATGTCATGTTTTCATTTTAAATTTCTTTTTTAAAAGTATATCATGAAAAAGACATAATGAATTGCTTTAGTGCATAAATTTAATTAAAATTAAAATGTTTGGTCTTGCTTTTGTTGTTTTAGATGCTAAAGTTTCAGTCACTCTCTTTGCATTTAAAATTTGTTGCTGATGCATTTTATTCTATGAATTATTTACAGATTTGTGTATATTCATAGAATAGTTTTTAATTTGCATATTTATGAGCACTTATGAAACAATTTAAGGCTGATTCATGTATTTTGAAACAAATATTTTAAAAATTCACTTACATACTCAAAACTGCTGCTTCTCAGTTATGGCTAATCGCTACATTGCAGATAAGTATGTGCCTTTTCAATGAAACAGCAAAAAATTTTAAACTTGTGGAAAATACTTCAAGATGTTAGAAATAAAACTGAATTGAATATTTGGTTCAGCACATAGTGCTGATAGACATAGCTAGACTCTTACTAATTTTATCACATTATCTTTTTATTTTTTGCTGTTGACTATTTCCAGTTTTACAATGCATGAGATTTAGTATATGCATAAAGCTATAAGGTTAAAGTTTTTTTTCTTGCTATTAGCATTTGCACTTTTTAGATATATCCTTGAATATAAACCTGCCACTTTTTTAGCTATGTTGCAGTATAGATTTTAATTAGATAAAAGGTCTAGTCATATATTTTTACTTGTACATCTGAGATTGTATGAGCTTTTATTATTATTATTTATTTTTTGACATCTTATATGCTAATCATCTAATACACAGTTATAGCATCTTAATGCTAACTATGAATTTAAACTAGCTTTTAAAGAATTTTTAACTAGTATCAAAATTTTAATGTAGACTGCCATCCTTACGTATTTGGCCACCTAATATATTTAATATACACTGACTTCCAAAAGTTAAGCACAGACGGTAAAATCAACAAAAATGGAAAAGTAAAGCTTTAACTCAAAATTGTACATGAAGGTAGCAAATGTGTTTATGTATTAAAGAAAACAAGAATTATGTATAAAGATAAAAAAAAATATTTACCTTTTGTAAGTTATATGATGACTTCACATTTGGATCATTAACAAAATTATGTTTAAAGGCAAACAAACCAAATAAACTTACATTAATATGGTATGTGACCATCCTGGACCTTCACACAAACTTTACAATGATTTTCCATGCTTTCAATGAGGTGACCAATCATCGTAGATGCGAGCAATGGCCATTCCTCCAGTAGGACAGTTTCCAACTCTCTTAGACTGACTGGAGTAGGCAAACGTTCAGAGACAGCACGCCTGAGGGCCTCCCAAAGGTTTTCTATGGGATTAATGCTGAATCCATATCAATTAACATTTAAGCTCTATTTATTACCAATTTTGAATAGATGTTTTACTTGTTAGATGTTTTTGAATAGATGTTTTACGAAAAATTAATATTTTTGAAACCGAAATGTAAAACAAGAAGTTGAAATTCTTGTCCTCCTTGCTTCTCATTAATTTGCTGAACATTAATTTGCTGATTGCTTCTCATTAATCAGCCATCATTTAAGCTCTATCTATAGCAAATTCTAAGAAAAAAAATGCTTCAAAAGAAATGTTTAATAAAAACAATGATATGGCAAAAATTTTGACACCAATTAATTCATTGTTGATAGTTTTAAGAATGTTGTATTCTTTTCGTATTATATATATATACATATATATGTTTTAATCTAAACCTTCTCAAATATTTTGGATTTGGGGAAGCACTTATTTATTGTTTATTTTCAAATTAAATATTAATGTAAGTGAACCTACAGCCATTAAAATCATTTTAAAATATGCTATTTCCTTTACTGATTAAAATAAATAAATAAATAAAATTCATAAATATATAAATAAAATTTATATCTTGATTTTAAAAGAGAAGAAAAAAATTTTGGGGGGTAGAGATGTGAATTTTCTGGAAAGTTTTGAAATTACTCTCAATGTTGCATTTCAGCTGGAATAATGTATTCAGTGATTTTTTAACTTATATTTTTCTTATATTATTGCTGCAGTCAACCATGTATTACATAACAAGGCTAAAAAAAAGGTTCAAATTTAGAAACATTTAAAAATTCTATGTATGAAATTTTCTTATACCTCTATATTGCAGTTAACAACTACAGTTTAATGTTCTCTTTAAATACATGTGCTTTTGAAAAGTTATAAAAAATTCTATTTTATCTATAAGATTTTTTTTTTTCAAAATTACAAAATTAAAATCTTGCACAAAGGAATAGCATGAAAAATAATTTAAAATTGTTATACCTAATCAGAATCATAAATAATTTACTATTTATTATGGATATAAAAAGTAAATTATTAAATATAATATTATAAGTAAAAAATAAAAACTGATTATAATTGAAAAATATGTTATTAAATATTATATTGTATTTTTTTTAAATACCTACTGATCATTTAAAGGGAAACTTTTCTACAACTTTTTTTGAAAAATGATAAAAGTAAAAATAAATTATTCAATTTATTACAAAAGTATTATATGACAAAAATAAATTAAAAAAAATGCTTATAATTTAACACTTTTTAAAAATAAATTGTTTTATATAATATTAAATTTTTTTTAAAATCTACCTGGTTGTGATTGAATGGGTGATTATCAGGAGAAAGATGAGAAAATTTGAAAGTCTAATTAAGCATATATTTAGTGCTATTAAAGCATTTTCTGTCAGCAGAACTTGCGAAAACATTTCCTATATTTAATAGTTTTATAAATTTTAGAAAACGTAACACTAAAAGCATATGCTTCTTAAAACTTTATTTGCTTTTTTTTTTAAATGGGTAAAATGTCCCTTGTACACTTCTAGTTCTCATCCCCCCCCCCCTTCAAAATAAAGCACACATATACACATTTGGCCCCCTCTATCCCCTTTCTTTCTCAAAATTATAAAGAAAAAAATGATCAAAAACGTCTTGTAAAGCTACTTACTTTTCAGAAAAACAGTTTGGAAAGAGTATTATATTCTATTTTCATTTTAATTAAGAAAAGTGGAAATTTTTCCAGAAAAACATGGCAGAAAATTTTCTGATACATGTCTATTTGGAGGTCTTTGTAGATTTTATATTTGACTTTAGTTTGTGTTACATGTTTTTAGCATTTCTAATTGTATTTATGGATAAAAAAGTTTCTAGCTGTTCTTTTCTAGTAAAAGTTAATATCTTTATGTATGCCATTAACTAAATTCTAAACAACACTTCTTAAGACAGAGTGCATAAAGTTATGTATAGAATTCCCTTCCTTCCTATCCACCCATCTGTACAGCTTGGGCTCTTAAAATCTCTGAATATATATGGACTATGCACCTTTCCAATTAAAACTGTTATTTGCCATACAACATCTTAACAAAACATAATTACTATATGACCCTAATCCAACACAAACACTTTATGACCTCCTAGACCCCCCTTCTCCCATAACAAAATGTATCTGTACCAGGAATGGTGAAACTCGCTATGTTTTGATACAAGAATATTAAATTAATGATTTTTATAAATGACAGGAATTATCAAATAAATGTAATTTAATTTTAAGAGGTATTGAATTCTTGTTAACAGTGACATTTCCAAAAAGTCACAAGTTGATGATATTGTACCAAATTTTTTACTAAGGTCGTTAAATTTGTTAAGTGGGATATACAAACAAAGATAAGGGCTTTTCTTATTTAGTATCATTAGTCACATATATTACATAATTTTGTTTAAAATTTCGATTTCTCATATATACTCATTTTATGGATTTAAAATAAAATTTTTGTTATAAACTTACTGTTAAGAATCTCCTCAAAATGCTTATTTTAAGTAAAATATGTGATTAAAGGATTTTTTAATTAGCTTTTCTCTTCGGCAATGCATATATATCATTGATATTTTATGGAATTTATGATTTCACTGATAATTTTGGAATAAATAATAGTGACATTTTATAACACTAAAGTTTGACTTATGACATAATTTTCTTTTAATTTTTGTTATTTAAACAATGGGGAATTATATTCATGTAAAAAAAAAACTTACATATAACACACACTCTTTTTATACTGCCATGCTAATGGATAAGTTTAGAAATTTTTTGTTACAGTAATAGCCTAATAGAAAAAGCTTTTAATTTTTAACATTGCTATTAATCAATTTGTTTTCTTATTTCAAATATATTTTGAAAAACTGTTATATGTTTATGTGCATTTTATGTTTTATTTGTTAAGAATGCTTTTTGCTTTATTTGTTTGTGAAATGTTTGTTTTCATTTTGGTATTGAGTCATTAACTTTATTTGCTTTTCAACTTTAAAAATGCATATATTCATTACTTTAATATGTTACGTTCATATACTAAATAACTTCTTTCTTTATTTTACTGGAGGAAAAAAAGGTGCAGAGAAATTCTAAAGGTGATATAGAGAAAAGTTTGTCTGTAGGTTCAATTATTTTTTCAATTCTTTTTTGTTCATATATTTTGTTTACTGTTTATTTTTGTGCATTTTGAAGCTCGGCTATTTATTTTGAAAAATATTGATCGTTTTTTTTAAATCACATTTTCAATTTGGAAAGTTATCTTTGTTTTTATTTCAATTTTTTGTCCACCAGAAAATGTTTTTAACTCCATGCATATATTTCGCCAAAATATTTAATATATGAACTGTTTCTTCTCTTGAATATTTTTATTTAGCAATGCTAGAATTGTCTTCACAAATGCAAGTGTCCCAAAACTAAATATGTTTAATAAGATATCAATTCTGTTGAACGAAAAGCATATTTCAATAATGAAAAAATTCTGTCTTTAAAACAATTCAAAAATTGTTTTCATTAAATGTGTAAAGGTTGCTTCATTAAATTAAATGCATAAATATAGCAACAAATATTACTGTATTTTGCTATAATGTTAATTTAAAGATAAAAATGAAATATGAATTTGTTTATATATTTCAATTTCAACCTTTTGCGGACAGTTGACGTGCCCTTGCATCGACTGCGAACTTGCATTCAAAGACGGTAATCACGCTTTCATTCCGGAGAAAACTTTACCCTAAAGGACGGCAGTCACTGATGTGCATTTTCATACAGAACGTTTTTATTTGAATTTATTTGTGTACTAGATGATGTTAAATATCCATGCGAACAACTCCAATTTATTTTGCAGATACATGACCTTGGCATAGGGAAAATTCAATGACTCATTTCTCCATCTGGATCGGTGAAACATGGTTTTGTAATATAAACAAAAAGAGCACTTCTCGTAGCCTCTGCTATTTTATAATTGAGTTTCGGTTCTCGTTTTGATTTTAGCTTAATGATTCCATTGGTGAATCATAGGAATATAAGAGAGTATTTTTTTAAGTTTGGGTTTTAGAGAAATGTGCTGCAGTAAAATTATTTGGTTATTTTGGATAAAAGAAAGGTTGAGCCAAGATGTTTTCTTTCTGTGGAAGAATATACTTCTATGATAAACGAACTGGACTGTAATGAAAGTGATGCAGATAGTAAAGAATCGTGGAACTGTGGTAATTCTGAGGATAAATCTGAAAATGCAACTGATTCTTCAGATTCTGAGTGAACTATTATTACACTGCTGCCAGCTTCAGTAGCTGTTTCTGTAAATGATGTTTGGACAAGAGATTTGGAAGAGCTGAATTCTTTTGAGTGTTTGAGCATATCTGGTAATCAATCACAATATTATACTGCCTAATTTAAAGATAAGGAAATTGATTTTTTTAGTATACTTTTTGATTATGAATTAGTAGAATTCATAGTAAAATCAACTGAGTATTTTGTATTGAGATTTGTATGAAAAATATACATCAAATAGAAAATAAGTATTTTTTATTCCTGAGCAAAGTTGATTGCTGTGTTGAACAGGTGATTTTTAGTGAATTTTTTTCGAGAGATTTAGTGCAAAAAATTAGCCATCCTTTGGGAACAGTTCGGAAATGAAGCACTCCATCCTTTAGGCCACGGCAGTTCCGGAATGCCGCCATCCGCAAAGGGTTAAAATATTCATATTTTACTGTTAGTATTGGCTTATTCACAGGAAAATTTAAATGACAAGAAATCTTATTTTTCAAGCCTTTAACAGTAAGACAATAGACCACATTTTTATTCTTATTGTTATCTGTAGTTGATGATATATTTTAAAGACAGAAATAATTCTATGTCAAACAAACTTCACAGATACGTGGAAGTCGGTTATACCACTAATCTTGCAACATAATTTCAAAGTATGGCATGAACTAAATAAGGAAGTAATATACATGTTTCAGCTAGATCTTTGAAAATTTTTTGCTAGCTGAATCGTGTCTGATTAAATATGTAACTGAGTTTTTTAGTCACAACTTGCATTTCTAAATTTTATTTGATCCCCTAATCTGCTAATGTAATAATTAAAGAATCGATTATAGGGTGTGATCCTAATGTTAGGATTATGCTCCCATTGCAGACAACAGCATCCATAGACTGGTTTCAATCTTATGCTTTCATCAGCATGGAATAGTCCATACCTGTAATGACATTAAGAAAATTTGTTATGTGCCACAATTTTTCATGTATATTGCTATCTGCAGTGGGAGCACGATTTTAACTTTGAGAATGCCCCTATAGGATCCTGTGACAATGAATTTTGCCAATGCAGCCATAGCTCAATCTCTTTTGAAGAAATTTAATGCCGGCTGCATGTTAAGACTGAATTTGTCGTTCTCCATAGACGTTCATGAAATTATGGCTCATAGTAAGTTTTTTTGTTGCCATTGCAAATATTGGCTATTCCATGCTGATAAGCATATAATAAGTGTAAAATGAATCCATGGATGCTGTTATCTACACAATCTTACCAATGTTATATTGTTCCATTTTCCACCCTTGTTTTTAAAATCTTCTTTTTGTATTGTTTAAATGTTGAAAGAGATAAGATAACTGAAAAATGAATCCATTCGAGCAGATTTTTAGATTGTGTCCTTAACTATTTTTCTTTCATAATTTGTTTGCTTGCATAGTATTTGAAGAATTTGAAGAATGGGTAATCATATAGGAAAAAATATTATGTGGCAAACCCTTATTATAATGTGATAAGTGGGATATAAAAAAAAACTCATTTGTTTAAATTGCTGGTTTATTGTTGCAAGGTTAATTTTTGCCCGAACTTAGAGATCAAGATGGGCATACAAAATACATATTTGCATATATAATAAAAGTGCATTGTTACAAACGTTCACTGTATAGTTTTAAAATGCACAAATCTCCCTTATTGTAGCATATAAAAGAAAGTCTTTAGCTGTAAGATAAAAAAATTATATCAAAAGGAAGTATGCAGTATTGTAAATATGGAATAAACAAAATTGTTGCTGACAGATGGAAACGTCCTGAATTATGTTCAACAAGGTGCTAGTGTGTGTATGGTGTAATCTACTAAGTTTGAACTAGGGCTGCAGAAAATATTTCATGATGAACTGTGTAGGATGAATTGACATGGGACCAAAACTGCTACGAATAACTTGTGACATATTCATATCTTGCAATATAGCTTAGAATTTCAATTTATTTTATGAGACACTTTCTGTGTTCATTCTATAAGTTCTTTTAATGCTATATGAAAGGTTTAGTTTATAATTGTTAAATTTGTTAGTTTTCAATTATCAAATTATCAATCTATTTCTTTATTACTATAAATTCTTGACAAGGCCAAACCATTAGTCATCATAGTGCAAAAAGTCAGGTGAAACATTATCCTAATATAAACAATAGTGCTGTGTTTCTGTTGATTAATCCTTAAGATATGCATTCTCATCTTTGCATTTACTTATTTGTATTATTTTCTGAATATTATTAGGTGTACTTTACTAAAAAATGCTTTTTTAAAGTTTACTATTTTTTGTTTTAATCATCTAAACACCATTAATTCTGATTCTTTCAAGTCTCATAAAAGTTTATTTACCTGATCTAAAGTTTAATTTTTCACAACTTTTATTTTCTTTATATTAAAACAAGTAATAAATAAGGATTGTGATTCTAGTTGATCTCTACTTACAACAGTTGCTTAATTAATGGGTTTCAACAATATTTTGGCCTGAATAAATTAATATAAAAAACGTACTTAACATAATTTAAAAAAGCCATTGTGATTGTACATTGTTACATTCATATATAAAGAGTAATATTTGCAAGTTCAATTTACAGTCACATAATATGCTATTGAATATTCTCATTTGAAAACATTTTGTAATAATTTCTTTGGTCTGGTAGCTGCTGGGTTACAGTATTTCAATTGGTGCATAAGTTTAAATGAATCATAATTTTAACTAGATGCATACATTTAATTAACAGTTAATATTTATATATATTATCTAGGGTGTCCAGAGCTATCGGTGCCCAATGGCTATTTCCTCAATCGTTAGTCACAGAGATAGACTTTCAATTGCAAAAATGTTTTAAATTTTAAGTTCTATAATATTAGAAACAGTTTAAATCAATAAATGCATTTCTGAAAGAAATACGAAATATAAATTTTTATACAGTCCCCTGGTCGTACCAATTATATTTAGGAAAATCATCCTCATACAATTTTATGCTAAATAAAAAAAATTATCCTTTTACGACCAAAATTCACCGACTTGTAGCTGTTTAAAGTTGGAGCATTTTTTGTGCTGAGAAACGGTCAATACGGTCCCTGATTGGTTGATTGTCTGAAACTGCACATTTTTATGCGTGGAAAAGCAACTTAAGTCATAAAGTTTAATGCTTCATAACTCCGTGAATTTTGTCGTAAAAGGAAGATTTTTTTTTTATTTTGCATGAAATTGTATGAGGATGATTTTCCTAAATATAATTGGTAGGACCGGGGGACTGTATAAAACTTTATATTTCGTATTTCTTTCAGAAATGTATTTATTGATTTAAACTGTTTCTAAAATAATAGATTTTAAAATTTAAAACATTTTTGCAATTAGAAATATATCTCTATGACTAAAGGTTGAGGAAATAGCCATTGGGCACCAATAGCACTGGACACCCTGTATATAAAATCAAAAGAACCTAAATTTCATTTCCAAGATTATTCTGCTTCAGCTACTTCTATTCAACTGTAAGATAATAGATAGTCGCTCTTGAAGTCATCTTCTTGATAGTCGTCAATAAAATAGATACTCGCATTAGGAGTGCCAGAAAATGAGGAAAAACTTCTTGGGTCTCCTGTTTGTTCTCAACATATGTATCATAGAGATGGAGACCAATTTTGAGTCATGAAAATTGACAAATTTCAGGCAAATCTAGTGAGAATAAAATGTACATTACTTTTGATATTGTAGTGTGTGCACTTCAAATGTGAGAGCAGCAATTAGGCTGATTTCCTTAGTTTTACAAAAATATTTGCTTGCTTCAATAAAAATGACTTATTGTATGTACATCTGAATCGATCATATATATATATATATATATATATATATACATACACAGTCGAGTCTCTATTTAACGAAGTCTCAACGTTCCACTTAAAAACTTTGTTATAAAGAAAATTTGTTAAATAGAAATTTATAAATTAAGTTATAACAAGAAAGATCAATTATGCATAAAGCATTGATTATGAAACACTTTCCAACTTCAATGCAATTTTATATAAACATTTCTAAAATGCGATACATTCCTCGGTAATATTTTTAAAATTATCACAATACTACATTAATTTATTATATTTGAAAACTTAAAACTTCATCGAAAAAAATGAACTTCATTCAAATGACGGCATTGAAATATAAATTGCCTGGTTTAAACATTTCTAAAATGCGATACATTCCTCGGTAATATTTTAAACATTATCATAATACTACAATAATTTATTATATTTGGAAACTTCATCGAAAACAAATGAACTTTATTCAAATGACGTCATCAAAATATAAATCGCCTCTATATAAAAGCAGTATTTCATTCATAACTTTTTTCCATTCATCACAATACAGTGACTGCCGCTTATAAGAAACACGTTCGTTTCTCTCGTTTTGTTTCTTATAAGCAGTTGTTTCTTAAATCCGGAAATTTTTTAAATATCGTTCTTCCATTGTAAATAACTATTAAACACAGTTTTACAGAATTTAAAAGATAAATTTATATAAGTAAAATATTAGTACGTACATAATACATTTGTAAATTAAGTTTTGCATTCAAAAATATTTCTTATTTTACAAATTAAGCCTTACAACTTAAAATATTATCTATATGCATATAGTATGCAGTTAAATAAGAATAAAAAGTAAAACTCATAGGTCGTTCATTTATGTATAAGAGCATAGTACATTTTCATACATACCGTAATCTATTACTGAGGAATAGCAACAAACTTAGCCAGTGTTGTTTGTGCTAACGAATCTGTGATTAGTTTACGTACATCCATTTCTAAATCATAAAATAGTCCATAAATTTTTTCTGATGCTCCTCTGTGTTCAAGAGTTTTTCTAATTATAGTTAGGGCTTCTCGCGACTGTTTGGCTGTAGGAAAATTTTCTTGTGGAACGTCGTCTTCATTTTCTTCTTCATTGCAAACATTCTGAATTTTCGCACTATGTCATCATCATTGTTTTCTTCAGATGTTTGTACATTTTCGTCGATGTGAATCCATTCTTCGAAAGGTGCTTCTAATTCTTCTTCATCTTCTGCTGGTATGTCAACATTATTTTTCAAAAATCCTGCTTTACGGAAGCAATTAAAAATGCATATGTCAGAAACTTTTTTCCATGCGCCTGCGATCATATGGATAGCATCAAGCAAGGTTATTTTCTTGCTTATTGACTACACGGAGGTAGAGAATCATACTTTTTAAGTAAACTTTGCTTTTCAAGCAAAGTAAGGGTTTGCGACATGCTCCACTAGAAAAACATAAAATGACTAACTAAAGCTGTACGGATCTTATTTGAGTGCATAAGCAAAGATGCCTTTCCTTATCAGTATGTTTCCTTAACTGCCAAAAGATTAAAGCTCGTTTCTTACTGGTTTGGGGTTGTTCCCCCCAAGCCTTTCTACGGAGAAATTCTCTGTCATCCTTTGTTACATAGCAAACTCCCACCCCCTCCCCATACGCCCAGAGACAAGAGATAACAACTCGTCCTTCAGTTAACCTTAAACAAATTGATTTTTTAAGGAAATCAGCAAATTTTTTGTTGAAAACTGTTTCTTATAAGCAGAGTCGTGTTTCTTATAAGCGACACAATTTTAATGTTAAAACAAAGTTTGTATTTGTTTTTGTCATTTTAAGTCTTATAGACGGCTATTTCTTAACCACTGAATCTTATAACCGGCGGTCACTGTACTATAATAATTTATTTTATTTAAAAACTTAAAACCATGGAGGTACAAGTAATTTAACTCTATGCTTAAAACTTCATTGAAAAAATCGTCTGGGTTCTCTGTGTAAAATCAATGAATGTTTCATTCATATCAGCTATATTGTAGACTCCACGAGCTAAATAATTTTGCGTTAAAAAAAATGCAGAAATTCTTATACAACTCATTCTACATCTTTTGGTGTTTACATTATCCATAAGTGAAAATTAGGCTTTGTTATAGAAATAATCAAAGTTTGATGATCATTTAAACACAAATATATTGTAATTGCGTTGTGTCAGTATGTAGATGCACAGAATTTAAGAAAAAATAAAGTGGTTTTAGGACAGATACAACACTAAATATGATTTAGAAAGAACTTTAAAAATCACGATTATGACACAATATGTATGCCTTATTTTATTTTGAAATGGGTCACGTGATTTCTTCATATAATGGCCACGTGATCTCTTCATATAAAGGGATGTAATTATTATTTTAATTTTTATTTAAAAAACTGCTGAATATATTTTGCTGAAATTTTTGTTATATATTTTATGGGATAATTTGAATATTTCCTAAAACTTTCGAAGCAATTTGTGAATTTTAAATTCACTTAAAAAATATTTGTAAAATTAGGTCCCATAGGGTTCAGTGTATTTCATTTTATCAACCCGAGTTCAATCCAAAACTAATTGGGTGATATTATTCATTTATATTCCTATACCATTTGAACATACTAAAATTTCATTTTGATAAAGTCATTTTTACGGCAGTTATTGTGCTAACGGACAGATAGACAGACAGAATGACAGAATGAACAAAGTCATAAACACTTTTCAACTATGTTGTAAAGTGTTAAAAACAAGACAAAAACTGATACTTAGACATCCACTTTATTGAATTTAACACATATCCTAAACTGTAAAAAAGTCTGTTATCCTTCTTTGTACAGGTTTATTATAAGGAACAAAATGTTCATAAAAATTTTCACACTTTTGAAAAGATTGAAACACATCATCTGTAACATTTTCTTGAAACTGTAATCCCCTTTATATTGTATCAAATGCTGTTAGCATTTCTTGTTGTGAAGGTTTTTTAATAACCTCTTCATTATCATCTTCATCATTCACTGTAGTGTCTTCATTTGATTTTCTAACACTTTGCAATATGTCAAGCTCCTTGGGATATTCAGCAATCCCAATGTCTTCATCAACATGGAGAAAATTAAGACAGCTCTATATCTTCTTGTGCTCTATGTGCTCTCTTCTTGTGCTTTATGCTCCCATGTCTTTCAGATGCTGCTATTTTTCTTTCAAAACTGCCAAGCACTTGGATTCATCATCATCATCAGCATCACTTTTGAAACCAGCTTTAACCCTTACCGGACGGTTGATGTGCCCACGCGTCAGCTGCGAACTTGCATTCAAGTACGACCGTCACGCATACGCGTTGAGGAAAAATTTACCCTAAAAGACGACGGTCACGTATCTACGTTTTCATATTAAACGTTCTTACTTGAATTTATTTGTCTACTAGATGGCGTTAAATGTCCATGCGAACAACTCCAATGTATTTTGCAGATACTTGACCTTGGCAGAGGGGGGATCCAATGAATTAATTCTCCATCTGGAGCTGTGAGAGAGAAATGCGATTTTGTAATATAAACAAACACAGCACTTTTCGCAGCATCTACTGTTTTATAATTGAGTTTCAGTTCTTGTTTTGTTTTTCTTTTTATGGTTTCGTTGGTGAATCATAGGAATATAAGAGAGTATTTTTTCAAGTTTGGGTTTTAGAGGAATGCATGGCAGTGAAATTATTAGGTTATTTTGGATAAAAGAATAGCTAGGCCAGGACGCTTTCTTTCTGTGGAAGAATATACTCGTATGATAAACGAACCAGGCAGTAATGAAGTGATGCAGATAGTAAAGATTTGTAGAACTGTGGTATTTCTGAAGATGATTATGAAAATGCAAGTGATTCTTCAGAATCTGAGCATACTGTTATTACAATGCCGCAAGCTTCAGTAACTGTTTCTACGAATGATGTTTGGACGGGAGATTTGACAGATCTGAATTCTTTTGAGTTTTTGAGCATACTTGGAATCAATCACAATATTTTGCCGCCTAATTTAGATAAGGAAATTAATTTTTTTAATATATTTTTCGATGATGAATAGTAGAATTCATAGTACAAGCAACTGACGAGTATTTTGTATTGAGATTCGTAGGGAAAATATACATCAAATAGAAACTAAATATTTCTTTTATGCCTGAAAAAAGTAGATTTCTGTGTTGAACAGGTGATTTTAGTGAATTTATTTCGAGAGTTAGGCTTAGCGCAAAAAATTAGCCGTCCTTTGGGAACAGTTCGAAAGCGAAGCTCTCCGTCTTTTGGGCCACGGTAGTTCCGAAATGCCGCCGTCCGGAAAGGGTTAACAAAACAGTTTATAGTAGATGCAGTCACATCACTTTGCCAAGCTTTCGTCATCTCTGATATGGAGATTCTTAAAGTAATACAATTGTGTATGCACTGGCTGCTCTCTAAGGCAAGAATAACATTTTGTAGGATTCTTTTTCGATACTACTGCTTTCGTGCTGAATGATTGAAGAACTATTTTTTAAATTGTTGACACACTGCTCCCTGCTATACCATACTTTAAAGCCACATCTTTTTTCCTTATTCCTTTATCAACATCATCTACAAGTTTCACTTTATCTGAAAGACACAAACACTTTTTCTTAGACATTTTGAGCGAGTTAACACACAGGCGAGAGATACGTGCACTGATTGAAAAAGAATGTGTCGTACACAGTTAAGCCTACAACGAAAACCAGTTTTACCCTGTGGAATGCAGTTTCCATCACCTCCCTGCCGTGTCATATGGTCACCCCTCAAAGATAAGGAAGGAAGCAATTCCCTTCCTTCTGTTGTGGGAATTTCTTATAATAGAGCAAGGGCGTGTGAGGCCACGGCAGCTGATTTGGTTGATTTTGTTGGAACTTCGACAAATGAGAAGTCGCGAAACATTGAAAAAAAATTAGTCGGAAAAACTTTGTCATATAAAAATTATCTTTCGTAATATGGAGAGTAAATAACATGTAAATGTCTTTCAAAGTAAAGGTTCTGTAGAAAATTTCGTTAAATAGAAAACTTTGTTAAATGGAACTTCATTGAATGGAGACTCTACTGTGTATATATATATATATATATATATATATATATATATATATATAACCTTATCAAAATACCTTCACCATCAAAACAAATCACAGAAAACATACCCTTTAGCGCCAAGCAGCTCAACCAAGTATATCTATATAAAAAGTAATAATTAAAGAGTAATAAGTAAGTTTTGAACAGATTATGACAAAAATTCAGTGCTTCAAAATTTGACAACTTGCCAGCTAATGAAAACACTTATCAATTTAGAGTCATTTGTTTCTATTAGAAAGATGTTAAAATTAATTGAAAGGTACATGGGAAAATATATTCGGGTTACATAAGACAAATTATTTAGGAGAGCAAATTGAAAGTTTGAAGACTCACAGCAAACAGAATTTCAGAACCATAGAACTTATGTCTTGAAAATATCTTGAAAATATCTACCATATGATGTCATGCCTATGTGATCTTGTTCTGCCTGGAGTCTAATCGTTATCTTGTGGTTCCGATGAAATCCTGATCGTTCTTTCGTACAACGCTCAAATTTCAACTGCATGTTTCTCGGATGCTAATCGTTTATGTTCAGTAATATTTAACATGATGAACCACTGACATACTAGTTACCCATTGGTAGTAATAACTTTTTTCACTTTTGGTGAACACTGATCTTTTCCCCCTCCTACCTTTTAATTTTCAACATTTGTTGATTTATTGCTCTCTTCATGATTTTATAATTGTCTGCAAGTTGCAGATGTCTAAAACTAAGTTTAATTTATACTTTTTTCTACCAGCAAAGGTAGCAGATGTTGCTTGAGATTGAAAAAAAAAAATGCACACAAAAAAAGAATTCAAAGTATTCTAAGTAATATTGTTAAGCATAGGTTTAATATCAGGATTGCTCGGCTCTCTAAATCTAGAGTATAAATGTCCTGTCCTGCGCTGTTAATGAAAAATCTGATGTTTAATAACGTATGTAACATTGATATGTGATAGAGCAATTTGGTTATTATATTCAGATTGGGCAATGCAAAAGCTGCAAGAATCAACTTGAATTTTAACAGGGAGCAAGAAAAAATTGTTTTGCCAACCAATATAATTAAATTAAACAGTAAAAATATCAATAATTTGTTAAATTTATTTATTTAATATTTATAAATTATTTATTTCATATTTATAATATTTTCTTTATTCAGATTGGAATTTATTAAATTAACATAGTCAGCCTTATTGTTTGACTGTTTTATCTAAGCATTTTTTATAGGAAAAAAATATTATCATTTCTAAACACAATTTATTTTCTTCAAATAAAGTTACTTGTAAAAAAATGTACTACCTAATCCTTATTCTTGCAAAAGAACGGTTTTTATTAATATCTTGGCAATCCTCAGGCTCAAAAATTTGAAATATGGATGCAGTTACCCAATTAATACAAAGAATAATCCTACCAAATTTGGAACTAAAAAACAAAAGAATAAAATAATGCAGATTTTTATACGAAGCAAACAGTACTTTTAATTTCCTATATTATATAGGTAGTACAATCTAAAAGTATTGAATAATTTTTTGGCATATATTGTATTATATAACCAATTATAAAGCATGCTTGTATGTGAATTGTTATGTATTATATATGTCACGTGTGTGTGTGTGTTTCTATTTTTTTAAAAATCAAAATGACCCAAATTTACAATAACGGTAAAGAAGTAAATTCTTCTGGATGATTTTTCTGGTTAAAGTCAGTTTCAAAAATCGAAAAAGTTTGATTCCAAAATTCCCCATGCTATTCATAAATTTAAATAATTTTGTAAATTTCATTAGGGCAAAAAATGTTAATCTTTTATATAATTCAATTTTGGCCTTGTGCGCATTTAGCCTTCATGTTTGTTAGCTGTGTATTTGCTGTAGTTAATGCTATGTCTGTTTGTTTTGCTTGCTTGTTTCTTGTTTAAAGATAATTTAATATTTATTAGCAAGTCAATTCTACATCTAAATGTACATAGTAGCATCATTGTGTTCTGTTTTTCAAAATCTTTTTATAATATATATATATTCTTTACTATGAACACTACATTTTAAGTACAATATTCATTAACATTCCCTGTAAATATACTTGAGGATTTTTATGCAGTTGCATTTTGTATGTTTCATTCACTGAAAGAAGATCAAAATGTAATTTAGAGTTGTCTTCTGGTTTAATATTTTAACTGTAGTTTTGTTATGTGGTGAACTGCATTAATTAACTTGAAAAATTGCATTAAATTACTAATTGTTATTCATTCAATTTTATCATTATGAATTTGATGAAAATAATTGTATGTGATCGTAATAAAAGATTGTTTTAACTGAATTTGTTACTTAATGCCTTCATCACATAATACAAAATAACAATTTTCTTTGAAGAAAATCATTTGTAATTTTTAAAATGCATGGAATTAATTGCAAAAGATTCTGTTTTGAATTATTTTATTTTACTAATATGTATTATGGGTATATATATTTTTTAAAGTACAATTCTTGTAAATTTATTATACTTTTTTTTCTTTTTTTGTTTTAATTTCTATACAAAAACATTGGAATGCAAATTAGTATTTTTATTTTGTTATATATAATTTTGTTAAGTTGAATCACACATTTGATTAAGTTATGGTAAGTTTTTTTCTGTGATGAAGTTATTTTATTTTTGCCTGCTATTTTTGTTTAGTTATATAAGTTACTCATTTGAAACTTACTTATACAATGTACACATGCACAAAACACACATTTCTTTTTTTCGTATAAAGTATTAAGTATATATCATTATCATTACAGAATCACATTTGGCACAAAGCCAAGAACAGAATTCCTTCAAAGTTCCAAAGAAATTTTCTTTTTGTCATATTTATATGGCAACCCTGAATTTCATTTGTTCATAGCCTTTAAAGAAATATGCTTCTATGGATACAAAATCAGTGATAGGTTTTCTGATAAACTTTACACATATGTAGTGTGCCCCGTCCGTCCAAATAGTTGCTGAAGTCTTTGGATGAGTCGGACGGTCTGGGTCTTCAACATATGTAGTGTGCCGGTCCCTGTGGATGCCTCCCCCACTGGGTTCCGGTCTAAATTGGGTGGCTCTTCCCGGCCGTCCAAACAGTTACCTTGCACATTTCTGGTAGGTCGGACGGTCTGGGTCTCAACAACAACATATGTAGTGTGCACACTCCAATAGGTTTTTCATTTTTTAGTTGGAAACATTTATTGTAACTAAGCAGGATAATATCAACCAGATAGTTGAATACATAGGCATCATTATTCTCTTAGTTTTCATTCTATATTAAATTTCTATGTATTAGAAAATTAAAATTAAATTATTATTTTCGATCATAGATAATATTTACAAAGTTGAGTTCCTGTATAAGATTCTGTTTGGTTCTGTCACCTTGCATTAAAAAGTTGTCATGTTCTGCTTGTTGGATATTAAGGCATATATTTCAATCACTTTTTTAAAACATAAAAATACAATTGACTTTTTTTCTTATGAGAAAGCCAGGATATATTATCATTTAATTATCAGTCATTGCCTAAGTGCTAAATAAGTGCTTGCTACTTAAATAGTGCAGATACAGATAATACCACTCAATTTTCAAAACACCTGTTTTGAACCAAAATCATTCCCTCCTTTCATTTCAGTCCAAATTTTCTAGTTTCAATGCATATGTAGTCGCACATAACTATTTGCCATGCATAGGCACAAACATCCACTTCTCTTCATAGAAACATCTAGCAAACTAGAGGAGAACATTATTGAAAATTTTGACTTTGGTAATTAACAAAAAATCAAAACATAGACTAAGTAAAACATTTTTTGATTTTTTTTTTTTTCATTTTGTTAAATTGCAAAGATTTACACCCATATTTTTGCCAAACTATAGAATTGTAGTAATCTTTCTTTCTCAAATTTGGCAAAATAAGAAAATAAAACATGCATATTTCAATGTATTTACAAATAAATAAATAAATATGAAGGAATTGCCCTACGGATTCGGTTCAAAGATTGTTAGAAAGAATGTTCTCTCTCTTTGATCTTTTCGATGATGTCAAGATGTAAATGCTATGATGATATTTTCGATTGCTAAGGAATTAATTTTTGTAAATTTCACTCAAAATCATGCTTCAACATAAAATAATTAAATCTAATTCAAAATTAAAAAACTCGATGAGGTCTGTCATACTGGGAGTTCAGCTAATATTGGGTTTCAGCTGGGACCCAGTATCGATTTTTGTGACTGTCCAAATCATGTTTGTCTCTGCCTTCTGTAGCAGAAAATCCATCTTTTATTATGTAAGATGAGTTTTTGATGTACTGTTTCATTTATTAATTATGGATACTGAGCAACAAATTTGAATATTTTCTTGCATTAAAAGATAAATAGGTAATTTTAATTCATTACTATATTTTGATTTTAAATTTAAAATGTGTCGCACTAAACTTTTGAATAGTCAAGTTTAGTTTTTGAGGGAAAATAAAAATTAAAAAGAAAATTCTTTTACTACAACTTTTTCAAAATCTGACCGTATTACTTCACATTTAATCTGATAATATTGGATTGATAATGGTTCGTTTTATCTATAAGTGACATAATACATCCAAAAATGAGGTTAGTAAATGTACAAATATAGCAGATTGCTTATTACATGCGTAACATATAAGAGATCCAATATTTTACTTTACTTTTTAAAAAATTTCTTCTGAAAAACGCATATGCAACTGGATTTGAAAACATTCTAAATAAGACTGCGACAGTCAGAATGCAATTTTAGTGACCATTTCACTATATACAGTCTTTCCGTTTCAAATGGAATTTTTTGATAGAAAAATAATGCTAAGTGCAAATGGAGAACTGAATTTTCATTGGTATATTACATAATATAGTTTTGCATGCCTATACATAGCTTCCACTATCTCTATAGTTTGCTAACCTTTTAAATATTGCTAATATTTGCTACAACATCTAAGGTGACTATCAGTTTAATCCTCAAATTTGTCATCCAACACATGCATGTCTTCTCATTCACTAGAGCAATTACTTTTTTGTGGGAATTGTGCAGTAAATTTATGCACAAACGAAACAGACTCTTAGAATTTATACATTGGCCTGACCATGACATTGTAACTACATAGTAATCCTATATAAGATTTTTTGAATTGATCCAAGCAGAAATAAATGAAATCGGTGTGAGTTATCACAATTCAAATAAAGGAAATATTTGACTCTCGAAACAGTTCACAAAATGGAATTGCTGCATTTTAGAACACATGTGCAGTCCATGTGTCTAAAACTTTTCCAGATCTATTTTGTAAGAGATATTACAGCAGAGTTAGGTGATAAAAAGTATTAATATTCACTTTTAGCACATTTGACCACAACATTCAAAGTTTTGAGTTTGTGTAAATTTCACTGTTCAGTATAATTTTTGAAAAATTTTAGGGGATAATTTCTGATAAAAGGATCAGGGGGATAATGATTCACTAGAATAAAAATCTAAAAGTGAGTGGAAATTCTACACTCAGTATATGCGATTTTAAAAATAAACAATAGCAAACATTTCCAGTATGCTGCTTTTACATAATGAATGCAAGTTTAACTGAAAATAGTTGTATAAAAATAGTAATGGATTATAATTAATAAATAATTGATTTACTAAATAAAATGATTAATAAATACATATTCATAATTAATTTCTGTACAAACTTTTGCTACTTTAAGTGCAATAAACAAGCAAGAGCAACGGTGTTAGTGCACATTTTTGCATATAAATAATCAAGGGAAGAAATGTGTTTGCTTTTAAATTAAATATAGTAGTTTAAGTTTGTGTTGATTAAATGCATTTCAGATTTTGATTTTTTTATTCTTCTCCTGATTTTGTAATCCATTTGTCTGACAGTCCACCAGGTATAATCAGGCAGTATAACCAGGGTTCATCTCGGTAATCTTGAAAATAGTGACTCACAGATTTTGTAACTGTAATCAACAATTGACTCATAAATATTGTAAACATTTGGGTATGAAATAGGACCACCTATTAATGAAATGGTGATACAGTTTTAAAACCACATTATTAAAATATTATTTATTTAGATAATTTTTATGTTTTGGACTCATTTGAAATACATTTGGAGAGAATAAATTAGAATTTGATGTATTCACACTCAAAATTTCAACTGACTTTTATTTTTTCATCGACTGACTAACAATGTTTGCACTTGAGCATAAAATGGCTGACTCGTAAAATGTTGAGTGGAATGCAAACCCTTATAACATTTTCATTAAAAAGCATCTAAATTCTTACATTGAAACACACCATTCTATTCAAATTACGTCATTGCATGCAAATCATTTAGCAACAGTAACAACAACAACAAAACAGACTGCTCTGAAAATTATAGTAATCATAAGGAGGACTATTTTCCTAATGATGTTAAATGAAAGATTTAGACACAGTTTTGGCCATTTTTTATGGAAAAGACTTTTTTAATAGTATGCATTGGGGATTCAATATATTTCCACATATAATTTTAATTAATATTTGCAATTTTATATAATATATACATTTAAATAATCAAGACATTAATGAAATGAAATATATTTAATAGTTTTAATTGTAAAACTAGAAATGTAAGGGTTTTTTTTAGACTTTTTTTTCAGAAAAAGGGAGGGAACTATAAAAAAAAAAATTCAACAACATTGAGATGTAATGAATTAGACAAATTTATTTATTTATTTATTTTTTGGAAATGTGAGGTTTTTAAAAACTAACATTTATCGGAGTAGTAATACAATTTACACCATCACAGTTTTATGTGGTTTCTCTTAATGCAAATCTGTTTTGCTTTGCTAATATGATTTTTTTGAAGTTTCAACCTGGATACTTTTCAAACTCAGTTTTATTTAGTAAACAATATTAGTAAAGGTATTGGATCTCCTTAGTTTTAGTAATTCATAGTCCTGAAAACATTAACAAAACTCACTACTACTTAATCTGATAAAATCAAAGGCATTTAAAAGTTGATTTTTTTCCTACAACAAATCCAACTTATTTTAAGATTAAAATTTCTTGCATTTTTATTGCAAGCCAAGCCGGAAATTGATATTAGATGCCAAATCGCTGTTACCTAAAAAATACCTCCTTTTGTCAGTCGCAAATGACAGCAGCTCTGCCGCATAGTGGGTTTACATATTAGAGGCCTGCATAGGCTATGGCATTAATAAGAACTGCATTTATTTTGGAAAGTTCTAAGGCTGGGTGGAATTCAATTTGAGAATATTCAAGCCTGGCTATGTCTGATGAAATCTATATTAAAAAAAGTTATAAAATATTACTGTAATATGTAAAAATAAAAATGTTGTAAATTGATTTAAATTTTATTGCTTAAATTTGTAAATGATTCGGCCTCATTGTTTTCAATATATTTGAAAAGAAATGTAATGGTTTGGGCCAGCTAAGGCCAAAACTTTTAGATAAAGATTTTCAGACCAATTCACGCATTGTTACTGTTTGACAGATAAGTATTTAAATTTCTGCTGCTTAAACCTGTATCACATACATCACTTATTAACCCCTTGCCTGTGCCGCCCGAATCCAGTTCGGGCAACCCTTCTGCGCCAAATTTGGAATGCCCGAACTGACTTCGGGCAAGCGAAAAATGAGTGTTTCTATTCCGTTGATCCCGATTTGAGTTCGTTTTGCCTTCCCAAATGCTTTACAATATAGTTCATTGTTTTTCCAACAGATGGCGATACTTGTCCGCATTTTTTTTGGAAGTAGGCGGGATCAGTAGCTTGATTAAGCGGGATATAAACCGAGTTTATTGTAAAGAGTGTGAAAATTTTTTCCATTTTTGACCCACTTTCCTGAAATATCCTCCACAGGCAAGGGGTTAAACTTGACCATATTCTCCACATTTTGGTTCCAAGAAAATTTCAATGTTTTCAACAGAGGATTTAAAGACAAAACAATTTCCAAATATTGATATTTCAATGAGACCACCTAGTATTTCTTTGATTGTAGACATGGAATGTGAAAAGATTTAAAGTTCAGCTGACCCTTATGACAAGTAAATTAAGTCATAGTGTTTGTATAAGTTGGGGATGTCTTTTAACTTTTGTTTAAAATCTACACTATTGAAACACGTCCAACTATGTATGTCAGTTCAGGATGTCTGTCTGTCTGGGGATTTACAATCCAAATATGTACTAGGTTTAGAAACTAGAAGGTTTTAAATTTGAGATATGTTTATTGCAGTGAATGCTATTGAAGTGGAAAATTTTTTAATAGATTTTTAATTTAATAAATCCTTAATCCAAAAATTTTGTTAACTGCAGGCTTTTATAATATTGATTTAAAGGGCGTTTATAATTTTGATTTAAAACAAACATTGTTTGAATATAAGTTTGTCCTCAAATGAGAGGTATAAATCGATGAAAATTATCAGCATCTATCATTACCTATGAATGCTAAAAAAGTGACCACTAGTTGTGAAACTTGTAGGTAGTATTAAAATAAATTCTGTTGTTGATTGTAACAGGAGAAATGCTTATCTCTATATTTAAATACTAGCAGTATACCTGTTTGTACAGAATATACAATATAAAGAAACTTAAAATTCACAATCGTGCAAATTCCTATAGTATTCTAAATGACATTGCTATTCAAAACATTCTATTAAAATAGTTAAACTAATGCTTCTAAAAAGAAGTTAAAGAATCTCTGTTTTCTCTATGCACAATTAGCTTTACAAGCAGATCTGAAGAATAAAACATCCTAATCTCATTTGTATGCAAATTTACAGAAAATTTGAAATTGAATCAATATATGCAAAAATAAAAGCTCTGAAATTTTATTAGAAGATATACTCGTTCTACTTATATTTTCATGGATTAGTAGATATACCCATGCTGTTTATATTTTCATAGATTAGAAGATTATACCTGTATATTGGAAAATATACCCGTACTACAATGTATGGGTTTGAAATATCTTTCACCAAAATAAAATAGATGACCTAAGAAATTGAAAGTATCAATAATCCCTGTAATTTTTAAACCCAAAAGCTGTAATGGATATAATCCAGGCTAAAATGCAATTCCGATACAATTTATTTATATGCATTTCTTTATTATTTAAATGTAAAAATATTTAATAAAAATTGTCTGCTGCATAAACTCATTGGGTTTTATTCTGTTACTTAGTAACATGATATACTTTTTTTAAAATAAATTGATGGAAAAAATATCTGCATAATACTATTTCTATGGGAGGTTTAATTGTGCATTTTTTTTTATTAATGTCTCGATAACCCCTGGTCCTAGGAACTCAAATCATAAACTAAATTTTAAGTGAGGCTATTCCAAGTTTACCCCGAAAATTCATCAAATTCGGTGCAGCTGTTCTCCCGTGATGAGGAGACACACACATACAAATATTCAGATAGTCAGATTTTCAATTTTATTTGTACAGATATGTAGTATGTGTTTCTATCCGAATTTCTCATTCTTTAAAATTTTATATTTTTGCATCTATTAATATTGCAATCGGTATTGGTGAAAATAAAGTACTTTTTATAATCTTTCATTCGCAAATTATTCTGTAAAAAAAAATTAATTCTCTAAAACATATATTAATATATATTAATAACTGGTCAGTCTTGCAGATGCATTTTGTTGATTTATGTTAATATATACTATTTTAATACAATTTAATCACTTATTGATTGTACTACTATCATTATTCTGGGTATGATCATTGTTCTCCATAGAAAATATTGCTGTGAGAATCTTTATATATCATCTTATTATAAATCATTCATGTTTTAATCATTCAAATTACTAAAAATTACATCAAGCTCTAGTTTTTACGTAATATATTTACACAAAATTTCAAGAGTGGTGTGTGGTTTTTGGTTATTGTGACCAGACCTTGTGTCTATACTCATAAACAATCATTATTCAAAAGTGCGCAACATGTGTTTGAAAAGTTTTAAAATGTTCGTTTTCAACAAAATCTTGAGTTTGAAAATTTTCTATTTATATAATAGTAAAAATCCTCAATTGGGATGATGACAATTCTGTATTATTCTAGTGCATTATGTTAACTATTGGTTTAGTTTACTGAGATTTAATGGCTTTTGCATGATTGTTTCATGTAAATGACTGACTACATGTAATTAAAAAAAATATTGAGTTAATATGTACTTATATAGATATGAAGCATCACTCCTTTCACATATTTTGAGTGGAAAAGCTTAATATATGTTTTGTGTGTTGATGGTACAAGATACCTAGGGAAAGGTTTCAATATTTTCTGGGTTTTTTATTTTTGAAAATTTTTCTGAAAATCATACATTTTTATCGATTGTTAGAATGCAAGTTATTTCATCAGAACTAGACCCTAAATGGATAATGAAACGTCTTAATGTAATGCTTGCAGTCACTCCACTGGGTGGGCGCATGGTCGGTACAAGCGATAAGTGTATACTGGTGTATATTAATACACATGTTGCAGACCTAAAATTTTAATTTTTGATCATTTTCTACAAGATTTAGAAAGCAGTTTAAAGAGTTTATATAATCAGATGAATAATTACATATTGAGTTCAACAGTTCAAGTATAGTGGCATTTCTATTCATAATTTCATTTCATCCCCTTCACATTTCATGATGTTTATTTGACATTCATAATTCATTTTATTTGTCTTTGTTAACAACCTAACTGAATGATGACAAGCCCTCTGAAGTTTATGGAAAAAGCATGTAACTCATGTAGATTTTAGCTAATCAAGAAAATTCGAGAAGTTTTTAGAACTCGCTAAATTTGTCACCAGGATCATGTGGCCCGAACCATCAAATTATAACCTGTTAGGTATTCGACACAATATGGTGACACTTCCATTGTATACTTCTGTTTTATCCCTGTTACATTTTTTTTCATATTCCCTACCTTAAGATATTTCACTTTAAAAAATCATAGTCAAAGAAACATTTTACATGTTTAAAAATATCCATATCTAAAATTATTTATCGAAAAAGCACATTGCATGATTTTTTTAAAAGCATTGTAGCAGCCATATATGTAGGTGTTTTTAAGATCATATAACATGCTTCGTAGAGTTTCAATTAAATTTTAGTTGATAAAAATTGACAAATCTGAAGAGAAGAAATATGTTTCTTAATTTTAGAATTTTCATGGTGATTGGTAAACATCTGAAATAGGGGTTGATGAGCTTAATAAACAAGTGTTGGAGAACATGGTTAAAATATTTAACATCTAAATCAACAAATGAACCTGTATTTTTAATTTTCTTATATTACACATGTATTGGGATGATATCAAGAATCATTGCGCGCATATGATGTTCAGTATTGTGATGAAATTGTAAATTTTTGTATTTTGTATTTATAGGTACTTTTGAAAATTTTTTTCTTTTGAAATTGAATAATTATAAATATATATTAAAATTTGTTATAGAAATAGTCAATATAGATGCCATTTTATATTTAAACGTGAATAATATAATTGACAAAATATTAGCATTCACTATTCTTGAGAGTTGCGAAAATGAAAACATCATAAAAAAAATAAATGTTTACTATTATAAAAAATGAAGTACTTTGTAAGTACTTTAACTAAAAATAAATGGGGGTATCATTGTTTAGGAGGTATCACAAGCCGTTCTTGAGATATTTTGACTTTTCATCAGAAAGTACAGTATCTCTCAAAAGAATTAAGCAATTTCCATGATATTAGTGTGCTCATTTTGATTAGTAATGACAGAATCTACTGTTATTAGATAGTGATATTGAGTTGTAAGAAAGCTCTAATTTGTTATTGCTTTTACATGATATCAAATTTGTTTATTTGTCGGGATAGTTATTTGTTGGATACATTAGATTTTGTTACTGTAGGTAAAGTTAAATATAGTTTATGAAATACATTAATATTTTGCTGATTGTGATGTTCATTTTAAAATTATTATAGATTTAGGGATTAAATGTTGTGTTTTTATTTCAGAGTAGTAGAGGGAGGAAAAGAGCTGATCGTTATGATTACACAGATTTAGAGAAACCATATGTCTGTGAAAGTAAGAATTTTCATAATTTATTCATGAATTATTAGTTTTAACATTAATTGTATTATAATTCCTATTTGAAAAATAGACTGTGAAGATTGACTAAAAAAACATGAAATTAAATTCCTTCATAGTTGCCATAATGTCCAGAACAGCTATAGTATTTAGTAGTTTGAAAAGTTAATATTTTACTTTGTGCAGTTTTTAAGACAGTGAGTGGTTTACACCCTTTTCTGAACCACAGGCCACATTTGAGTCAGAGTGTCACAGGTCACATATACAAAAACGTTCATTGCCTCAAATAGTTTGTTTCTTCCAATGCTGCCGTAGGCAGCTTTAAAGTCTATGAAAAGGTGAAAAGTGAGGATTCTGATGTTATACTCTTTAGTTTTTTTGTCTTAGTGTCATTTGGTCCTATGTTGACTTCCCATCTTGGAAGTCACATTGAATACCACTGGTAATTCCCAATAACTCTATCTACATGATGTATCTGTCTCTCATCTTACTTAATAAAGAAATGTAGATGTCTGTGCCTGTCTGTCTGTGCAGCCTGTAGTGGGAAATCTTAAGTATCATATGACCATGAAATTTGGAACACAGGCACTTCAGGACCTGAAAAAGTACATATCAGCATTATTTTTTTAAATTTTGAAATAGTTTTTTGTGTTTATTTTATCTTTTAACCTGATTTACAGTGATTTTGGGTGATTTTCACACAAATGCTCTCCTTAGCGACCAAAAATATTACGCAGAGTTTCCATCTTAACACCATTGAAAAGATCAAAAATTTCTCTTTCAAACAAGCTTTGAATGGAACCCGTGCGATTAATATATGAACTTTGGAGAGTTTTTTAAAATTATATACTTTTCGTTTATTTTAAACCTTTCTAATTTTTATATTACGATATAAAAAAATTTATATGCCATCCAATGTTTATATTTTAACAGCAGCTCCTAAATATATCACAGACTACTTCAGAAGAAAAATTTCATAAACCCATCTGTTGATTAATTATAAATTTTTTAACCAAGCCATATTTTAGATTTTTTGAATGAACCTAGTGTTTCCCCATTTCCCTATGGTACGTGAGAAATGACAGGCAGTATATATATGGATAATTTGTGTGATATACAGTATAAGCATTTTACCATCCAAAAGTGTTTCTTTTTTTATTCAATAATATTTATTTTCAATGAATTATACAAATACTGTTTGTTCTTCTGAAGAAAAAGAGCAACTCTATGATATTTCACATGACAGAAATTTATTGGATGATTTTAAAAACAATTGTTTAGCCTACTTCTGTGGTGAACTGTGAGATTATAAAAATAAAAAATATTTTATGAAGAGCAAATATATTTTAGTGCAATTTTGTTTAACATTTTTGCGTGAAACAGGATTTTTTTCAATGCATGATGTACAAATATAAATCAAAATTCAACAAATTCATATTTAAACTTAAATAAAATAGAACAATATATAATAAAACTAATTTTTGACAAACAACATATCACATTAAATAATTTTTGCAATCATACTGTTAATAATAATATTACTTGTTAATTAAATTGTTAATGGTATATGCTAATATTTATTATTTTTGTTCTATGTATTTTTATTAGAAACAAAATAAAAATATGTAACAATAACTTAATTAAATGTATGATCTCGTTTTCTGATTATTACACAAGCCATATTTTTATTGGTGGAACTGAAATGTTTTAATTTTGATTTTGGTGTTATGCATTTATGAAAAGATTAACCCTTGCTAAAGAAACTAATCCTCTAGAGAACCCTTGCTCTAGATTTCTTAACAATAAAGCCATGTCCTGACCAAAAATTTAGTAAAATCTATATTGGTCATGTAAAGATACTATAAGAGTTACAGTTAGTATTGTCTATTTTAAGTGTTGCATATCTGTTGAATTTTACTTTTTTTTTCAGGTGTAATTTTGTCACTTCGGCAATTATGTAGTTATAGCTGTTTCAGAAATTATGGTATTTTGGTTTTTAATGCAGTTAAGCCCATTTATAATGATTAATCGTTATTGCAATGTTTTGGGCTGTCCTTTAACATTATAATGGAACTATTTTTAATACACTTATAATTATATAAGTGTTAATTATTTATAGCAAAGTAGTTATCTTGCACATATTTGACTCATTATATCTATGCTCGACTGTATAATCTGCATTATTAAGTGATATTTGTGTTAGTTCTTTCAGAGATCAACCTTTTGTAATATTATAAATTTTTATATATCTTTTGAAATCAAACAGTTGAATATTTTTATTGTATTAGTAACTGTAAAAATATAATTGGACTTGATATGTATTAAAATCTTTTTTTTTACCTAATACTAGTAATCTGTACATATTTGCAGAATTTTTAGTTTTTTTCGGGGGAAATTAGTTTTGTATTTAAATTATTCATGCATTATGATTTAAATAATATTAAAATTATGCATGAATTTCAGATAATATTAGTGAATTTGATATTTTTTCACTGTAATAGTACACATTCTTTATTTTCTTTATTCATGCATAAGTACTACTCTGCATAACCTCAGATTTTTTTATTTTGCTTTTGATGCATTAAAATTGTGAAATGCTGCTAAACATTGCTTATGCATTTTCTTGTATAATCATAAATGGTATGCTCTGCTTTTCTGAACTTTTACCTTGCAAACAATTAAGTGCTACAACTTTTTATCTTTTTTAATGCAAATTACGTGAAGTGCAGTCCTTAATTTTTTAGAGTCTACACTGGAAATATATTCTGCTGTACCTCTGATATTGTAACATGACAAAAATTCTATATTTACTGTAGATTATTTTATATATTTTTTAGAACAGATACTATAATCTCATTTTTGCCTTGCAAATCCTTTTTTAAATTCAGTAAGTATGAACATATTTTTAACCTAACTGTTCTTACACATAAGTAAAGCTCCGGTCGTCCAAATAGTTGCTCAAGTCCTCTGGATGAGTCGGACGGCCTGGTGTTTCCACATAAGTAAAGCTACTTCCCGGCCGTCCAAACAGTTACCTTACACCTTTCTGGTAGGTCGGACGGTCTGGGTCTCAACAACAACATAAGTAAAGTATTTGGAGCATTGGCTTAAAATAAAACAGCATCAACTACACCTTTGTTAAACCCAAAATTAAATATACACATTTAATATAATTTTATAATAATTACAATCCCATATATTTATTTGATAAATATTTTTTGCCTGTGACAGAACTTGAGGGTGGATGACACATACTATGCATTACCAAAGAGGACTACATCTCAAAATGTAGATGTGCAGAGAATGAGGTTTGCACATAATAGTAAAATATGTGTATTTTGACTATAAAAGTATGTCCAATATGTGCATAATTGGTGCATATCTTCTAAAAATAGTCTTGTGTGTTATGTTACCCCATAAAGGGTTAAAAGGTAATAGTTACACCATTTTTTTACGTACATTTTGAATAAAATATATTTAAGTTTTAATTTTTTAATGAACATTTTAAATTTCTCCATAGTAACTTCCTTAAATTTTGTAGTAAGTACAGAAAAGCATTGTTTATATGCATCTTCTTTATGCATTTTTATCATTTATGTAGACATTCCTATTTTTCAAAAAACACTCAAAAACTGTTGTAATAAAAACTAAATAATATAAAATCTTCGTAAATACAGCATACACATATATAGGAGTCGACTAGTTTCGAAGGTAGAAAACAGCCTTCTTCAAAACAAACGATACGCACAACCTTATTTATTCAAGTTGCCGAATAAACTTGAATATGTTAGATTGATAGTAAGTTCTGCAACTTGAATAAGTGAGGTTGTGCTTGTTTGTTCTGAAGAACAAGCCTGTTTCTGCCTTCGAAACTGGTTGACTCGTAAATGTTTATGTGTATGCTTTATTTACAGGTTTTTATATTATTGATTTCTATTTCTGTTAATGCTAAACTATGTCAGTTGTATAGAACTGAATTCATTCTACAGTTTGAATTTTAAGTCATTTATATTCTAATTCCAAGTCATGGCCAAAGACAGTATAAATGGAAAATTTCTCCAAATGGACTGTGAAAAACACCTTTTGTTTTTTACTACTCCCCATTGATTGGAAATTTTTAGTCAAACAGTTGTAAAATCATTTTATCAGTTAACAGTTGTGCAAAATGCTGTATAATTCAAACAAAAGTATAATGACAAATTACAGTCAATGATTGTTTTGAGTGAGAATAGAAATAACTACTTAACTGTACCTTTTCTAAATCTATATGTTACACATCTCAATAATTGTGCAATTCATAAAAATGTATATTAGTGTTTTTTAATAAATATATTAGTAAATAATAATGTGAAAAATAAAAAAAATCGTAAAAGCATTTAACATAACAACTTTCATAACTTCAAATGCTGTGATTTTGTGGGAAATCTTGAAGTGACTTTCAATTATACAGTTGTGTACTTTTTTCTACTTGTGCCTTTAGAAGTGTATAAACTTTGCTTTACTGTACTAATTTATCATAATTCTGTGAACCACTTCTGTTTATTTACCAACATTCTTACTTGCTAGTTTCAATAAATTTAATATTTTAAATTTTATGTCTGTTTGAGAACCGAACCCATTTAATTATATGTGCTCATTTTTAAATGCTTTGATCAAGATCACAAGAGTCTTAATATTTCAGTAGTGGTGTATTGCTTTTCATTCTGTTAAAATTGTGTTAAGCTTTAATATATAGCCCACTTTTTCATATAACTTAATTTTATTTACTTATATATTGTAAGATTTTTTTAAAAGTCAAAACAAAATAAACATTCTTTTTTTTCCCCTGTATTTTGCAAATTTCATTTTTAAATGTGCTGATCTTGGTAGTTTTGACCTCTTAGTTCATGTTTAGGGAGGGAAAATTGAAGCAAACTTTCATGTAATGAAAAATATTTTCATAAATTTCAGTTTTGTGTAAAAAAAGAAAAAAATATCAGCCATCATTCCTCTTTCAGAAAAGGATTATGCATTATGATTGTTGTGTAAAATTTAGTATTTTGGGTTCTGCTACCAATGTGGCTCCAAAATACTGATTTTCTCCAGATACAGATTTTCTGTTTTAAATTTTGAGGCCAGGTCAGATTGGGAATTCAATATTCTATGCTAGATTGAAATTAAAAATTTCACGTTTTTGTGGATACAGATAGGGCATACGTTTGTATTAGTGGTTCCCAGATTATTTAAGGTGACTTTTGTCAAATGGAACTAACCATTAACACCAGCTTTGCAATATTAAATTGTATATTTAGTATATTTAAAGGCTAAGAATCAAACTGTCTTTATCTTGATGTGATGGAATCATTTATTATGTAATGGAGTGGTTTATTATGTGAGGAGTAAAAAAAAAAGCCTGGTTTAAAGTCATTTTTTTTTAGACTCCATAATTTCACACACATTTTTTTTTTTTTTTATAGATTTTATCACAAACATTAATTTACTAGCTATCGGTTCCTCTTCCTACTATTAAAATCCAATCACTTTTTTTGTTTAGTCTGTGGGGCTCGTTACAAGACCCGTCCTGGTCTGTCCTATCACTATAGCCATGGACACAACAATGACTCCACTGATAACACAGAGGAGGAGACTAATTATACTCCTCCAAAACCAGTTGCTGCTCCGCCACCTCCTGCTCCTATTCCTCCTCCTTGTGCTCCTCCTCCTCCTCCTCAGATCTTGCAGCCAACTCTCTCATCATGGCCAGGACCTTCAACTGAAGATGGTCCTCTGAGTATGTTGATCATATTTACTAATAATTTTCTTCTCGTATGCACTAATATACTTCTTTCTGTGTCTAAAGTTAATTTCAGCTACTATCTATTTTAGTTTCAGTCTTAGTTCTTGGTATTTGTCTTTTATATCAAAAATATAATATTCAATATCTCAGTCTTTTAACAAGCATTTTTCATTCTTTTGTTTTTGAAATAAAAACTTTATTCGAAAATAGTATAAATTCTAAAATATAATTTAGGTTCAGATGATCTGATGAGCCGGTTACAGTTTGTTTTATGAATGATTGTTTCGTAGTGTTTCTTATTTCTGTTGATATATGGCTGATTAAAAATTTCTTTCAGATGATTTGGTTTATATTTTTAAAATCATTGCTTGTGCTTGTTTACTAACATTTCTTTTCCCACAATTTTGAATTCTGAAGCTGTATTATATAGTGCTAGTACAGGTATCATATCAATTCAGTTTTAATTTTTTAGCTATCAACTATGATAACTGAAAAATAATGGCATTACTAAACAATCTGAAATATAAACTTTTAGTTTTCAGTTGTCTTGCAATATTTTCACTGTATAGCTAGATGGTAATAAAATTAATGAAACTAACTGCAGTTAATTCCCCACATACATAATATTATCTATAAGACAAGTATGTGATGACACTGAGGATTCAAGTTTTCAATCCATTCACATGTTTTGAATATTCCTGAATTCACACACACACACAAATCAAACATGTTTAATGGAATGCCTTTGTGCCTGTCTACCTGTGGCTCATCTGGTATGGTTGAAGCAATTTAAATGAAATGTTATGTGATTATTGCAATCTGTGATAATCATACCAAATAATAATCTCATTTTTGCACCATTTCATTCCACAGAATTCTGAATGGAATGAAGTAGTTAGAAACCCCTAAATTTTCTAATTTTTGTATAAAAATAAAATCATGAAAAAATTGATGATGAATCATGTTAAATGTTTAAAAATCATGAAAAAATTGATGATGAATCATGTTAAATGTTTATGTAACATTTTATCAGACAGCAAATGAATTTAAATTTCATGGTTGCTACCCTATCTGGAAAATGGGAAGAAAAGCTGAAATTGTCAGGGAATTTGAAAAATTGGCCATAATATTTATGGAATTATCAGAGAAATCATTAAAATTGCCAAAACTTGGTAAAGTAGAGGAATTTCAAAATTTTTACAATCATAAATTCATTGTATAAAACTTTTAAGATGTTTTATGCTGTCAGTTATATTGCAAATTTTACTTCTCCATGGATAAGTATAGTATAAAAGTGGTCTACCTATTTAGATATTATGTTCAATTGTGCATTACATTCTAACTGAGAAAATTTCAAAAACGTAGCTAGAAAATGTTGAAAGTCAGAATTTTATTATACTGTTTGTAAACTTAGAACGTTGGTATATATAATTTTTAATATATTGTACTTTTTCCAAATTTATGAAAAAACTATCAAATATACCTGACTTGCCATTCCTTGTGATTTAAAATATGTGAAAATTTTAAAAACATTCATGTTGTTTTTGAAAAAATATCCATATTAAAATATTTAGTTTAATTCCCCTATAAAAGAGTAAATAAAAGAGTATATAAGAATCTCCTCATTTGCTATACTAAATTATTCGTGTAGGCAAATCTGAAGAATAAAATGTCTTTGTCCCGTTTGTGAACCAATTTACAAAATATATGAGGTTCATTCAACATATTCCAAACAAAACACAGAAAAGGAAGAAAAAAATATTCCTGTACCGTTGTAGCAATCATTGAAACACATTTGGAAATATATAAAGTTAAAAAATCTTCTACCAAAATAAATCACATGGCTTTAAATGGTGTCTTTCAAACCTTTCTGGTCTTGGAATCCTTTTGAAATTCAAGTTGATGCCAGAACACCAAAATGAAAGAAAGTCCACTGTGATCCAAATCATGTATTCACATTTTACATGTTTTTTAATTTTTAAGAAAATTTATACAAAGTTTTCATGTTGTGGAATTCTTGGAATACTGTCGTGGAACACTTTTTGAAAAACATTAGCTTAAAAAATTAAAAATTTCAAGTTACCATAATTTTATGGTGGTAATCTCCATGGTTATAACTGATATAACACAATAAAAAAATATAATATTATTTATTTATAAAATTAATCAATTTCTTTATTATTTAAATTGAATACATTGAATGAGAATTGTATACCATTTAAACACTTCTAATCATTTTGCACATTGAAAATTATTTAATCTTTTTGCTAAGCAGCATGATATAAATTTGTTCAAAAAATTTTTTTTGAAACAAATAATCATCTAGACAATTTTATATTCATAGAAAATATAATTTTGTATTTTTTATTTATATCTCGATACCTCACAATTTGCACAATGTTATTTCTATACCGTTTAATTTTGTGTGTGTGTGTGTGGGGGGGTATTAATGTCTCAGCAACTCCCGAGGTTATATACTTGAAAAATGAACAAGTTTATATGCAGTTATGTAACGAATGATCAACTAAATTTGAAAAATTTCTGTTAAAAACTGGATTTGTATGTGAAACAAACAGACGACTTTCAATTACATATATGTATACTATGCAAAATTTTGTTATAAGCATGATCTAATTAGTATATTCTTTTGACATGAAATTTTGCTCAACCCTTTTGTCTAGTTTGTGTTGTTTTAAAAGTATATTACTTTTTAAAAAATATTATAAAACTACCTAATTTCAATTCACATATTAAGTCAGTTTTAACAAGAATTTTTTTATGCAAATGTTGCACAGGGATATAAATTCAAGATTCTTTTTCCTTCACATCTTTTTATTATCATATTAATTCAAGTCATCCAAAGCAAGTTTTGTCCATGTTAATGCCATATTTGTATATAAGCTAGCTGCACATTGACGTAAATGGTTGCTATTTAAGTATTGGGCAGGAGTAAATTTTTTACAGTATTTAGGGAAAGTCATATGCTGCTCTCAGATTTTAAAATATAAATGCTTTATATTTTTCCTATGTAAATTAAGGGGTGTTAAATGTTTTATCATTTTTGTTAAGCAACTTTTAAAAACAATAAATCGCAATTTTACAATTCAATTTTATTTATAGTTTGCACTTTATAAATTCTGTGATATTAAGATTTTTAAAATTTCAGTTACTGTAGAGTTGATAGTCAGTTTACTGTGACATGACAATCATACAGAAATAAATATGTTCCAGCCAGAGCCCAATTATAACTAAAATATTTGCTAATATGGTTTATATATGACAACAAATAAATAAAATATTTATTTGTTGTCATATATAAAAACATATGTTGTCTATATTGTTACTATCTAGAAAAGCAGTTTAATACTCCTATGCCTAGATGTATTGTTTTAACATTATGCACTATGGAATTTTGTTAGTCATGAGATGCCAAACATTCCGATTCTAGTGTTAAAACTTTTGAAAGCTAAGACTTTTAAAAATTATTTTCTCATTTTTAAGTGATGTATTGAGTTATTTTAAAGAAATATAAAACTGTAAATTCTACTTTATCTGAACTTCTAATTTTTAAATTTAATTTAAAAATATATTAAAACATTAGTTTTCAAATCAGGTTCACTTTGCTTGTCGTTCACTTCAACAAAGTTTTCTGGATATAATATAGATTCACTTGATTATGGAGATATGATCTGCCTGATTTCAAAATTCATATATGCTTTAAAATCAGCAACAACAACAATGTATATATATATATATATATATATACACATATACACACACATACTAGTTTGCTTTATGAAAATATTTTGTTGACCAGTGTAATTTTTATGTACAAGTTTCATATTTGATTCTTTTCAGCATATTTCTATTGTAGTTGGTAATATTGCAGCTATGCTTTGCCATAGATGTATGTTGGCAATTGCAATGCTTCTTGTTGATTCTATCAAAGTTATTATTTTAGATATAGTAATTTCATTGTTTTAAAACAAAATTTATTTATATTTTGTGAAATTATTAACACTGCATAAATAAAATTTGGCATCACGTCTGATTTCAACCAGCAGAAACAACAAGAGCACAACTGTAATAGAAAGTCTTTATTTCACTTCTTTAAGACGTACAAAACTTTAAAAGGCCATTTAAAGTTTTGTACGTCTTAAAGAAGTGAAATAAAGATCTTCTATTACAGTTGTGATCTTGTTGTTTCTACTGTGCATAAATATTAAATTTGTGATTTAATTAATTTTTTTTTAAATTTTATATTCAAAGTAATTTTAGAATATACCTTTTATGGAATTAATTACATTCAAAATTCAAAGCCTAGAAAATCTAATACACTACTCATTTTAAGTTCCGCTTAATTATCTTATGTTGTTAAAATTCTCTGTATTTAAAAAAAAAAAAAAAGGCTAATCTTTATAAAATTTTAACTATGGGGCATTTTAATAAACTTAAATATGCAAATGCTTTTGCTTTTATGCCTTAATCACACAACCAACATTTTTTAGCTTGTATTTATATTAGCTCCAAGGTATCTACTTTGCGAATTCCACTTGTGTAGTTTATTTGTCCCACAATTTTTTTGCTACCAGAAATGGAACATGATTGTTTATGATGTTTTTTGTACACTAATCGATTTGTTTAATCGAAAACCCCCTAGATAATGAAGTTTTTGTGTTTCTACAATAAAAACATTTTAAAAGTCAAAGAGATTTTAAGTTATATCACACTGAAAATTTGTACCAATGAAATTATTTTTGTTTTAAAATGATTACTTAACTAAAATGGATTAAATTTTTTCTTGCCTCATTTTTTTTTTAATTTGAAACAAAAAATGAGAAAATTGGACGTGAGTAGAATGAATTGTAACCAACCAAAATTTTTACTGAATCATAATGACATAGTTATAAATAAAGCTGAAATTAGACTGTTGGATATAAAAATATAAGTTTTTATTTAATTTACATTGTACTCTAAATTTTAGTCTTGCATAATAATTACAAAAGATTGTTATGCTGCACTGGAGTGATGATAGATAATCTCTAGTACATTACTTTTGGACCTAATATGATAGCAGTAATGTGTTTTGCTTAATAATATAGCATTATAATGCTTCTGATGTTTACTCATTGTAAAGTGTCTGCGGTGCTGTCATTCTTACATATGAAATACTGAATGCAAATTTGGTACAAAGATTAAAAAGAATTTGATTGAACTTATAGGAAAAATTGAAATGTTTGTAAATATTTCTATTTTTAATGTTACTTTAGATCCAAATGTTGAACTTTGTAGTGTGAGTTACTATCTAGAAATTTTTAACTAAGAGTTTTTTTACATAACAGAATTTTTCTTTGAGATATGATATAAAGATAGAATATATAATTTTGTTTTCGTGCAATTTGTTTGAAACATGATGGCTTAATTATCAAAGAACACTCCTATTTTCATTCTAACAGTGTAAAGAAAGCAAAATGCATTTCTTAAAAGTTTGATAACATTTATTATTAAATATGTGTATTCTGCTTACATCTAGTATTGCAGCATGCATAACAGATTAGTAAAATTAGTCTATATTTGTTCTATCTATAGATTTATTTTTTCCTTTACATTTTAAGCTTGCATTTTCAGGAGCCTAAGCTCTTTCTCTTCTACAGGTGGGTTGTGCATGTTCACACCACAAAAATTTTCAAAACTTTATTTGCTTCGAGTCAGTGCGGAGACATATTAAATTTTATTTGATCACTTTGCACTACCGTATAAATGGTGACCCTCTAGTAAAAAAGCTTATTTTGGAACCTGAAAAGATTATTGTGTCTGTTTCTCAGCTGAAGCTTTTTTAATATTGATATTTAAAAGATGCACTTAAGATTTGGGTCACTATCAGTTTAAGATACAGTGAAACCTCTCCACCTATATGTTAAGTGGTCACCTTTCTTAACTGGTTGCTCACCAAATTTAGTTCAGCAAAATTTTTACTTTTTTCCCCTATTCCCTTACTAACTAGTTAGATGAAAAATATAACTTTTATGAGGGAAACATATAATTAAAATTAAGGGAATTTATTTGTACTACATATTCATAAATCTACTCTCTAGAATGTTATTAAGTAATTACCAAGTAATTATCTTGAGTTTTTAATTTCTGTGGTTTCTACATCAAAACATTTAAAAGAAATCAAAAGTGCTCCAAAATGTCTATTTACATTAAATAATATTTTTTTTTCTGAAACTTATTTTAAAAATCAGTTCAACTCAAGTAGTAATTGAAATAAATAAGTAATTAAAGTATAGAAATTTTTTTTAAAATAACTTTTATAAAGGTTACCAGTTGTGAACATTAAGGTAACCAGTTATTAAAAATTTTACCATAGCAAATTTCAAATGATATCAGGCCACTAATAAAAGGTAATTTATTTTGTGAGCTGTATAATGTAAATAAAATAAATAATTTCAATATTGCACCCAAGTAAAGCATTTTCGTAACAGGAAAAATGGTTAGGTACTGTTGTATGCCCCTAATTTCTAACCTTTTTCAGGTTACATAAGTTATAGATATATGAACTGTATGAGAAAATTCCTGTTGGCAAGTGCTTCTAGATTTTATTCCTACTTTTCAACTGAAATCCTCATTTATCTAAAATTAGCTTCTGGGTAGGTTATTCCCACGCCTATTTTTTTGTTATTCTAGTAATTTTGATCAGTTTTAGATATTTTTATTATTTATTATTATTATTATTATTTTTTATGGTGTTTACTGCGGCTCTTTTACCAAAAATTAGAGAAACCTTGTCTGTAACATGATTAGAAGTAATTTATTGATTTATCCGTACGAACTTTTTAAAATCAAGTTTTGTTATTTCTACAGATGCACCCTTTGTGTAGCAACCATTTTAACTTGATTTATTTTTTTACAATGCAGGGTGGCTACTTTAGAGAGGTTTTAATGTATTGCATGAAGACAAATTGCTTACAGTTCAAATAATTTGCCTTGTTCCAAATATTGCTTTGTATATCTGCCTTAAAAATTACTTTTTTAATTGCCTTTTTAATCTGAATTTTTGTTTGTATATGAATTCTTTTGTTGGTAACTTTTTTAATCTTAAAAATATTTTGTGTAATAGCATGTTACTAACAAGAGTATGCTATTGGCATTTAAAATTAATATAACTGCTTAATTTGGCAATTCTTAAAGTACAAGATCTTAATGTTGTCAGGATGTTAATCTGAATTATTGGACTTGTTTTCTTTTTACATATTGTATCTAATTTCTTCATTTAGTGAAAATGTTTCTATACTATGAAAAAATTGATAGTATTGAAAAAATTCTTTATATTTCAATTTAATTTGATCTTTCTATGCAATTAAATGCAGGTGTATTTTTAAATAAAAATTCTATCTTAAACTATAATTTTTATAAAAATATTAAATATTTCTCATTGATTGTGTGCATGTGCTTTTTTTTACTCTTCCAGTTGCTTTTTAATCAAATGGCTACTCAAAGCTTCTGCTAGAATTACATTCATTTCATAGCATGTTTTAGTTACTGAAGCAGTACTTTTTAGCTTTTTTTTTAGCATTGTAAAAATGCACTTTTTATAGTATTTGATCTATATCTGAATAATTGTAAAATAATTGACTAACTTGCTTTTTAAAACAAATTGTTTTCTTTGAAAATCAGTTATTTTGTTGAATTTTTTTTTACTCCCAGCTCCGAGACCTACCTCAGAGAAAAGTGGCTCCCTCCCAAGCACATACTGTGACTTTTGTCTCGGCGATAGTATTGAGAACAAAAAAACCAGAATGCCGGAGGAATTAGTTTCATGTTCAGATTGTGGACGTTCAGGTTGGTCGGATAATAGGACTTGTATATGCAATTATTTTCTAGTATAAGTATTTGTCTGTTTGGCTTAAAACATTAGATGTTCCATCTGTTAAACTAATAATGAGTTGCACATCTTTTGTCTTATGTATTTTTTCTATTAACTTTATCAACAATCTTATTTTGGAAAAAGCATCTTACTATTTTCAATTTATAATGAAATACATAAAACATATAATTTTTTGTATTATTACATATGCATAATCCTATTCAAATCTTTTGACTTAATTATTGCAAAATTTTTAAAATGAAAATTTTGAGTTTTTTATTAAAATTTTGGTCTTGTATTATTTTTAATTTACTTTTATATATATATTACAAAACTCATAGTATCAAGCATGCAATCTATATTATAGTGCATGTTTAGCACTATGTACTATAATATAGATTGCATGTTCAATACTATATTGTGTAGCTTCTTTCAAATATTGTGAAAATTTTTAAATGTGCAAAATCAATTCCTATTTAGTTAACTTACAATACATAGTATGTGTAAAAAGAAAGTATTGTGATGGAGTATTTAAAAATTACGCTAAAAATTCTTACAGAAATTGCCATTTCATGTGAAATATTTTATTTAAAAGTTGGTTAAATGACATCATTTACAAAGCGTTAACATGTGCCAATTTTCGGATATTGACATTTTTTATCCAAAATTAAAAAAAAAAAATCTTAAATATTAAAGATGCTCACTTTTTTCAAATGCGTGAATGCTTTGTAAGTATTTTTAACCAGACAAATGAACATCCTTGTTTAGAAGCTATCACGAGCCATTCTCAAAATTTTAGAAAGAACTTTACCATATAGACAGTATGATATCTCATGAAACAACAATGTAAATTATCTGAAATTAGATATGCTTATTTTAATTACTAATAACATTATTTCTAATAAATCAGTCTCACCGACTCAATTTTCAGTGAAATCAAAATAGAACACTTTAATTTGTGTTATTGTTTTCCCACAATATCTAAATTTGTTATTCTCTATAGAAAGTTAAGTATTGGATGCATCAGATTTTTTTTAATTATATAGTGATATAAGATTGTTATGTGCTGAAAGCACATAAAATCAGTTGACTTATTCGTTAAAAAAATATGAAGAATTTATTAGCATCAAAATTTTTATTGAAAAGTTTATGATAATGAGTCTTGAATTATCGTTAAAAAAATATGAAGAATTTATTAGCATCAAAATTTTTATTGAAAAGTTTATGATAATGAGTCTTGAATTAAGGGAGTATAATTAGAGATTTGCTGTTTAAGAAATTTGCAGCAAGGTTTGTACTAAAAGAAAATATCGAAGGTAATTTGTATAAACTCTAAAATTTCTGTATTTTTTTATTGGATAGTCTTTTCATATTTGATTATAACCTGATTTTAGTTAGTAATTAAACTATTTATTGAATTTTTTATGATTTCTTTTATACTCTGTTCACGCCAATTGTGTAAGGTTAAAATTCACATGGAAACACAGCTGTTTTTAATCATTTTTAAAAATTTATTTTGCTTTTTTTTACCCTTTCTTGCTTAAATGTTTGAATAAATTTCTCTAATTATTATATTTTTAAAGTAAAAGTTTTTGTTTTTGTGTTTCACCTGACAGTTGCATTTGCATGTTTTTGCATGAATTGTGATACTTAATTTTCCATGTTATAATCTCTTCATATGAGTAATTTATTTATGTGTAGAAAAACAGAACTATTTTACAAAAAATCCTTTTTTCCAAATGATTTTTGGAATTTTTTTTTTTATTATATCAAAAAATTCTTTTTTTCCCCCTATTTTTTATGTAGTTACTGTATAAAAATGCATGATATCTAAGTCATTTCATTCTTTTAAGCCAAAGAGAATGCAAATAAAATTTGTTATTTGTCTAATTAGAATGCAGGATATTCAAAGTGCCTCTTCAGCATTAAAGTAAAATATTGTTGTAATATTATTATTTAAAGATAAAACAATTTAGCTACAAAATTACTCATCTGATTATCTTAAATATTATTAAAGTAAAGTTTACTTCTAATTATTGTAGGATTGACAGAACTTTTATTATTTATTTTTAGTTTTCTTTAAAATTTTGTTTAATTTATATAAAGCAATAATTCTCAATTTTTTTTTGTTGTTACTTCCCCTACTAGGCTCTTATTTTAGAAGCCCTTGCCCTTGATAATTATTATTAAATGCAGGACTGTAAAATTACTAACTTTCTTCCCTAAGACAAGTACTTTCAAAGCAGAAGCAGTTAGATAAAAAGTCAGTTGGTGTAAAGTAATAAACTTGGTCATTCTTTTGTCTTCTTTGTACCAGATTTCATAAACCATCAACTGTTACAGTACATTATTAAATCTTACATAATAAAAGTGTGTGTACAGTCTGTAGTGGGAAATCTAAGTGTTGTACATTCATGAAATTTGGTACACAGGTACTTTTAGGAACAGGGAAGGTGCACCTTGTTGATATTGTTTTTAAATTTCTAATTAGTTTTTTAGTTGTTTTATGTTTTATCAAAACTTGAGCGATTTTCACACAAATCAGTTTCTTAGTGACCGAAAACATTATAGCAGAGTTTCCATCTTAACACCATCCGAATGAATGAATGAATGAATGAATGACATGAAGGCGGGTGGCTCCAAAAGATCCCAGCACATCGACCAGAGGCCTATTGTACTACCCCAAAAAGTGAAGGGTCTCTAAGAAAAAAGACCAGTAGCTGAAGCAAAAATAAGCAGGCACTTGACAGGAATGTCATACAACTTCCAGGGTTCAATCACATGTCGACCCATGTGTTCGAACCTATGGGCGGAGAAAACCTCACATTCACAAAGAATGTGAGCAGCGGCAGTTTCTTCGCTATAATTGCAGCCTCTGCAAAGCGAATCCTTAGTGACACCCATAATATTTAGATATCTTTTAAGGGTGCAGTGCCCAGTAAGGAGCCCAAAAGCCCTTCTGATGCCAGTTCTACTGAGTTTGAATAATTCCTTCGGACGTATGCTACGGCAGTTGCAGTTAAGTATTTTCAACACCATCAGAAAGATCGAAGAATGTTTTTTTCAACAATGCTTGAACCGAATCCATAGGACAATTCCTTCATGTTTATTTATTTTTTAAATACATCAAAATTTTGAATTTTTTTTTGTTAAAGCAACAAGTTACATTAGCACCATTCTATAGTTTGATAAAAAGTTGTGTGTATATTTTCGCATTCTAATAAAAAAAAAAACTTTATTTTTTAATCAATGCAGCATTTTAACATTGGGGATTTTTTAAGCAAACACAGAACTAGGATTTTTTAAGCAAATGAAGGACTGTGGTTCCACATTTCTCCAGGTGGATATTTCTGCACATGTCTGCCTTCGAATGTTTAAGCTGTAATATTTAAAATTTCATGACTGTTGCAGCTCAGTTTGTTTACTTACTCCTTGATTAAATATTAGGGCACGAGCATCAGATATTTTGTTTTGTTTTACAAAAAATGAGGAAGTTAAATGAACTTAAGAATTCTAAAGATGTTTAATGATTGGTAATGTTTGAATAGAATAGATGGAAATATATGTATTCAAGTACATATTTATGTGCCACCAGGCAAGTTTATAGATTAAATTGAATGTAAAATATCATCATATATAAGTTTAATTTATATATCACCAAGCAAGTTAGTAAAATAATTTTGATATTTTGACGTGAAGTCTATGGTCGAATTATCCAGATAAAATAGGGTTGAAATCTAAAAGTGCTAGCTAGCTAGCTATAAATAATTAGCGAGTAACTCGTAGTGTTTTGAAAGTTTATAAACAAAACAAATGAATATGAATCTGAAAATAATTGAATAAACTTTACTAGAGTTTTTTTTTACATAATGTTGTTCACTCAAAACTAATTCGGCTCCATCGAACTGGAGCCACTGCCAATATTTTTTTTTTGTGTTATCTAATAATTAATTTTACTTTTTAAAAACTTACATGTCTATATGTTTGCAAGGGCATTTCTAAACTCATTTACCACTTATAAACCCATCTAGCATATTTCATACATAAAAATGGCAAAACCACCCAAGAAATTCTCTGGAAAATCCATGGATTTTGTAGTTGCATTAAGCACACTGTATTTTCTTGTTAGATATTTTAATTGGAAAGTGTTTCATTATATTAATTGTTTTTAGTTTATTTTCTTAGTATTTTTTCTGATATTTAAACAATATTTCAGCTCATCCCACTTGTCTACAGTTTACTCCTAACATGACTGCATCAGTGAAGAAGTACAGATGGCAGTGTATTGAGTGCAAATCGTGTGGCATTTGTGGTACTTCAGATAATGATGTAAGTGATGTGTACCTAAATGCGTTTCCTGTAAATTTAATTTGCTTTTTCAAATAATGCAAGTTAATGTTTTTATTGGTATTGTAGGATCAGTTATTGTTTTGTGACGACTGTGATCGTGGCTATCATATGTACTGTTTAACTCCTCCTTTATCAGAACCTCCTGAAGGTATGATTGGTTTTTATTGAAATATGTTATGAAAAGTTTCTAAATTAAACTTTTGTACAATTTCTGTGGGTTCTAAAATTTTCTGAAGTGTTTAGGAATATGTAGTGGTAGGTTTTCTACAAATCTGTGCTATCTACATGCTATCTATAAATCTATTAGGCATACAATTGACATTATTTAAAATAGCACTAGAATCATGCAAATTCGGTATAATTTTGGTATAAATAATTTGGTATAAATTTGATATATTGATTTATAAATTTATTTTTGTTACTTTCTTGTTTGCAGAGGACTACAATTATTTGAATATATCAATTGCTATTGTATGTTTATATTATCGAGTAATTAATAGTATAGCTTTTGTCAGGGCTGGACAAATTTCTCCTCAATCTAGGAACCAAGCCAATAAGTTAGGAGCTAGCTTTTAAATTACATTATTTTGTATTTTGACGACATTTGTTAGAAATCGCCTATGATAAGTAGTTGCAATGGTATAACACATAGAAGTTAACACTGTCATATAAATAAAATAATAAATTTAAATTTTTGTTTTAAATATTTAATATTTTGAAGCATTAATTGTTTAAAATGCAATGATTGTTTCAATTTATTAATTAAAATATATTTAATTTTTTAATTTATACTTAATATTTAAAAAAAAATATTGTTTCAAATTTAAATTTATAAGAAAAGCAAAGGAATAAATTATGCATATATTAATTTTTTTAACATATTATAAAAAATATTCAAAATTAAATCCTTTTTACATTAGCTGTTTTACTGTGCACATATGAAATTAAATTATTTTTCATTTTGTCTGTGCTGACCATTGAACACAGTGTTCATACACCTCTTTAAATCCTTAGAAACACCTGAATTTAAGAACCAATTTAAGTGTTTTTTAAGTCCCTTAAAAATTCCTTATTTTATTTGTTATATTCTTAGACTCTTGGAAATCGAAAACTACTTCTGGAAATCACTAGTAATTATTTCTCGGTCTTTTATTTCTGAATTCGATCAATAGGTGGCATTACTAAAAAATGAAAGAAGACTTAATTTTTATATATGTAACATTAACCAGAAAATATTTTTTTTTTTTTGCAAAATGTATGAATTTTTACCCACTTTCTCAAAAATTGCTTGCATTTTAGTTTTGTTTTCTGTTTGTAAAGATCAGGAATTTCAACATTTTTTCATAAAAATCATGAATTTTAGCATTCTCTCATAAAATTCGCAAATTTTTGTGTTCTTTTATAAAATTGTGAATTAAAATTCAAATATAATGCTTTTTGTAAAAGAAAATAGCAAATTGTAGGAGTTTTTTTTTTTTTTTTTTTTTTTTTTTTAAAGGCAATCTTTTGTAAAAAGATCAAAAACTTTAATGCTTTTTCTTAAAGTAATGAAAATAACTTTCTTACCGCCTTTCCTTAAAAATGCAAATTCCGTTGTTTATTCACAAAAGTTGCTAATGTAAACATTTTTCATTCAAATTTCAAATTTTAATTTTCTTTTTTGTTTAAGAAAATGAATATTTAAATTTAGATATTAATGCTTTAAACACAGCAAGCATTTATACATCACTGATATTTAATAAACTATGGCCTGGAAATTGGTAAAAAATTTTATTTGTGTAATTTTGAAATTATTTTTGTCACTTTTGTTTGATGATTGTGGTTTAATGAAGGAACTCATTACATACGACTGTTTTGTAGTTTTAATTGTTTTCAAATGAATAATTATCTGGCAAATTATGTTAATTTTTAATAAATTTTGCACAATGCAAATCATAGTTTAATTTTTCTACTTAAGAAAGTCAAAGCACATTCTTTTACTTCTATAGCCCTTGTCTTTTTTCCAATGGCTTGCGACAGACACATGGTTGAGGCATGTGATGTAATATGCCCCAACCATGTGTGTTTCGTGCTATTGTGATGTAACATGTCCCAACTGTGTGTGTTGCATGCTATTGTGATGTAACATGTATGTGATATCTCACCCAGATGACTGGCATAAACTGTTTAGATGGGAAATAAAGCTTACATTACTTCCCATTTCAAATGAGGCATGGTGAAGTGGCTTATCGCTGCGGATGGGGTAGAGCAAAGCGGTCTCTCGTTTCTCTTAGAGTGTCTGTTGAGCACTTAGGATAGGCATTAGATAGGCATTAAATAGGTACTCTAGTTTCTCCCCACTTAGTCACGGCCATATCTACGTTGTAGCGGAGCTTGTTGCTAATTCCTCTTTACTAAAATTTTAACTCTAGCTTGATGCTCAGCTCAAGAGTTAAGTTTTTCATTGATTAACAATTTTCTTTCTCCAATCTGCCAAATTTCTAGTCGCCACTACTAATTTTTTAGGCATCACAGCAACCTGGTGGCTGGGGTTTGTCCAGCCCTGGCTACTCCTAAGCTAATACTAAACTACACTGTTTTTAATACTGGTACACTGTTATTGATAAATATAGATGCTATTAATCAGTTTGATATTATTAATATTGAAATGAATGTTTATAGGTAATATTAACTATTTATTAAACTTATAATTATCAGCTTCTAGGTAGAAATAGGTAGTTGTTAATTTTCAGTTTATAATACATAGCCAATCCCCTCTCCCCCTCCCTGAGACGCTATCTTGAGAAAAGTACTTTATTTTTTGTTTTTTTTTGTTCTGACTATATTCCTTCTTGATGACCAACAGTTTGCAACTTGTTTGAAAATCACAAAGAAATAAATGTATATTGCTATTGCATTTAATGTTAAAAAAGGAATATTTTGTTAAAAATACTTATTATATAGGGTTACAAGGAAAGTCCTTCCTCAGGACAGCATCTCACGAACTATGGCAGTTATGTACTTCTTGTACCATTGTATAAGAAACCCCTTATAGGGGTTAGGGACCCATTTTTGCCCCTTTTGCAGATAGGGAAAAAGCCAATTAGAAAGTTGCAGAGCAAGTCAAATTTAGTACAAAAATGTTTTAGTTCCATAACAGAAGATGGAAATGGATGCTCCAAATGTGAAAAAAAGCTGAAAGCTGTTTGATTCACTGTGTATGGGGCATATTTGCATAAAATTAAAATGTCATGCTTTATGCTGATGACATGTGAGTGAGGTATGCTAGCACTTCAGGAAACAGTGACAGGAATTGAACACTTTGCTATTTTTGCAAGTCCATTACATTTGCATACAGGTTTCTTTTTGGATGATTGCTTCCACACTTTATGCAGATTCTCCATCTGTCATTGTATTTAAGGAAGAAAATTGTCTGTTATGCAATAAATTGTCTGTTATGTATTCACATATTATTGCCTTGCCCTAATTTTTGTTGATTAGTCCTACAGGTGTGTCCGCTAGTATTATTCAAGCTCAAGGTCCTGCATCCCTAGGGGCACTCCTATCTCATCTTATCTATCTCTATTTCTACTGGAAGCCTTCTTGAACCCCAGTTTCTTCCTTTCTGGAGACTTGGAGATGGGCTCGACTTTGGTCGTCACCCCCCCTCCTAGCATAACAAAGATTTAAATTCTATCCATTTTATGAAACACCTTTTCCTTATTCTTTTAACTTTTCGCTAGAAGTTTAAAGGGAGGATCATATCCTCTCTTGGGCACTTTTCTGACCCTGTCCTTGAGATCTTGAGATATTATTGCCTTGCCTCAATACTTAGTTGTTGCTTTCTGATGTTTTGATTTTCTGATTGGAGGCTGCCCTGTCCATTTCCATCTTTTGTTATGGAACTAAAACATTTTTTGTACTAAATTTAACTTGCTCTACAACTTTCTAATTGACTTTTTTCCATTATCTGCAAAAGGGGTTGAGGTGGGTCGACCTAACCCCCCAAAACAGGGGCCATGGGGGTTCCACCTGGTCTCACTGTGTAGGCCATAGGGGTTTCCTATATAATGGCACAAGTACATAGCTAGGTGCTATAATCCATGAGATATTGGTCTAAGGAAGGATTTTCCTTGTAACCCTGTATATTTGTTATCTTTATATTGTCTTAAAATCATATGACATGAATACCAGTATAAGACTTGTTACCATGCAAGGCCTTGCAAAGCATTTATGGTATCTTCTATATCTGGTTCTCAAGCTTTTCTAACTGTGACCCACTTTAGTGGTGCAGTGACCTATTTTTTAACTCAAAACTTCTCTATAGCCAGCTTACCTCATCTGATGCTATTTTCAGTAAAATCATTAGTGGAATGAAATGTTATTTGACCAGCATGCATTTTTTGATAATTTATGACCAAGCTTCTTCTGTATATTATAAAAGTTTTATTTTACTAAAACAGCAAAACATGTTATATTTCTGAAATCATCGTAGAAGCACTTGATATACCATTAGACATATGCTTTACAAGCTACTACATCACATTTCAGATTCCTTTTTTCACACGTGACACACATTAGTAACTTTTATTATTTCAAGGGTTGAATCATTCTTGGAACAAAGAATTCTAAAGTTCTAGTAAGAAGCAAATAAGAAATGTATCATTAGTTTCATGAGAATTTTATTTTGATCAAATAATAATTAATATAAATGATTGTATTGCTTCAGAAACATATCTCACAAGATTTCTTTTTCGGTAATGTCTTTGAAGATAAATACTAAAAGTCGGAATAAAAAATTTGATTGATTTAGAATAAAGTTTCTGGTTGCAAAATACAAATTAAGAATAATTTAAGTGTTTTAGTTTTATTAAATCTATGTATAAAGAGCAGAGAATTCACACTAAAATCAGCTGAACCGAAAGTAGCAACTTAAATTTAAAGACATCTCCGTAAATGGAATCAAAAGCTGTATGGGCGAATAACATTCAATTCAAAACATCCTGATTGAGGCCATTTTGAGGTCACTTTGAATGAACGCTTTGAATGTTACTGTTATTTTTCAGCACCTTATAACTTGTGTAAAAAATTAGCTTTATAAGTGGTTGAAGAGCTTTTCCAGATTTTAAGCTCTTCTTTCCAGAAATACAGATCATTGTACTGGGAAAATTTAATTTTGTGATATAATGGCCAAAAATGCTTTTACGAGATGGCGCTCGCTCACATGGGATGTCAATGAGTGTGTACTGAAGTGTAGAGTATATATATAATAATAGTATGTGCACCAATCAATATCTTGCTATAAAATACATTGAAACAGATTCTAACATTTAAATGTATTTTTTATTTTTACTTTTCATAAGCAATAAATAAATTTGTGATTTAAAATCAACCGATCCTTTGAGTTAGAGTCCCTTTACCTCCATGGATTGATCTCTTATGTCACATATTTATTGCACAACTTAAAGTTGTCATTTTATGTAATTTATTATTAAAAGACATTATCGCAGATTCTGAAGTTTTATTAATTTTTTTATAAACAAAAAGTGCAGTGATATTTTATTATTTCCTGAACAATCAGATCAAAATTGAGTGATTGTTAGTTCACCTTTTCCTGAAAACAAAGCCCCGATTCTATTGTAATGATTATACAAGATCTATCCCATGAAAAACCTGATTTTTGAAATTACTTATAAGACAGACTGTGGGGGTCACTAATATATTTAGACAGTGAAAATACTTAATAACTTTATACACAAAATTAAAGGAATAGTTTGATTATTTTTATGATTTTATGCGTATTTTTAAAAATGCTTTATGTTCTTGGCTGATTGTTTATGCAAATTAAAAATACTTATTTCTTGGAGATGATAAAAGAAAAATATTTGCAACATATATATAATCAACTCATATATTTGGGTATTGTATAAAGGATACAAAACAGACCAGAAACTGTATGTATTGTTCCTAGGTGAAGCAGTATAATAGAATAATTAAATTTTATTGTTCCTTAGATATATAGTTTGAAAGAACAATCCATTTTTATTCATTATCCCACACTAGACAGTATCCGACATGTGGGTCCGAAAGTCCTTCCGAGAGGTTGGTGGTAGGGGAAGGAGGGTACGGTCCCTGTGGATGCCTCCCCCACTGGGTTCCGGTCCAAATTGGGTGGCATTTCCCGGCCGTCCAAACAGTTACCTTACACCTTTCTGGTAGGTCGGACGGTCTGGGTTTCAACAACAACAACACTAGACAGTATCCCAAAGTACCACCCCAGGAACCCGAGAACTTGCAAGCGCCCTCGGTCGTTACCTAGGAGACAAGTATGGGATATCTTCCTCCATTGTAAAAAGCGGCGCCTAGTATAGTTTTATAGCTTCTCACTTGTTTCTGATGTAACTTCTAATCATTTTGTACCCTTCTCTTGCTTTTGGGAATCTTAATGTAGTTGGTTAGTTCTGCACCTGTGTTCGCTAGCTTTAACTGAAGTTCAAGGCCTTGCACCCCTATCCCATCTTATCTTTCTCTACCTCTACTGGAAGCTCTCTGGAGCCCCAATTTCTTTCTTTCTAGAGACTTGAGGATGGGCTCGACTTCGGCCGCTCCCCTCCCCAGCACAACTTAGATTTAAATTCTATTAATTTTATGAAACACCTTTTCCTTATTCTTTTATCTCTTCTCCAGAAGTTTAATGGGGGGATAATATCCTCTCTTGGGTACTTCTGTGACCCCTGCCTTGAGATCTTGAGATTTTTATTCATTTTTTTTCTTTTATTTGTAATAAATTTTTGAGTAGACAAAATATTTTGTTTTACCCAACAGATAAAATATAAAGACTTTCCAAAATGTTTTATTTACCTCTGATTTATTTAGCTTTGACTGACTTTAGAATTTCATATATTTTTTGCTTTCAAATAACATGGAGGGTATTTGTGCCCAACCAGTGAAATATGGAAAATGAAAAAACCCCTACAATTTAAAAGCAAAATAATACAATGCCAGCTCTATTTTATTTCAATGACTTCTGGTTGTCATATGGGTTCTGCACTGTTAATTTAATGGAAAATTTATTCTTTTTTACTTTGTTTTCATTATTGTTCATTTATAATATTCTGTTTCAGGTTCATGGAGTTGTCATCTGTGTATTGAGGAATATGGACGGAAGTAATCTTTTAAAATCCTTTAAACATTTACTTGCGAAATGGTGGCATATTCAGTTTGTTATTTGTTGAAGTTACTGTCGTGTACTATCATTTTTTCATACATATATTGTCTTAAGTTAATGCAGTGAAATTTGTATAAATTGGAAATGGATGATGATGGAATTTTGATTAATACAGGTGCTCTATATGGTCCTGAAACTGAAAGTCAGCAGGTGCTGCAACAAAACCTGTTTTAACTGACAGGATTATTTTTATATCCCATGCAATTCCATCATTGACAAATTTCACTGTTCTCCCTATCATTGAACTGTTTTTTTTTTTTACCTAATTTAGAATATCTGCAGTTTTCTTAATTTTTAAAACATAAGCATTTGTTATTGGTTTTATCTTTAATTATTTGATTTACATTTTATCAATTTTAAAGAGAGAAAAGTGATTTTAAGTGTGTGCCCTGCATCTTGTTTGATAGGATTATGTATAAAACCCTTTTCATCATAAAGTGGTTTATAGATTTTTGAGGTTAATATTAAAGAAAATTTGCAATGCATTCACTGCTTTTTTTAGTAATGTTTCATTTTAATATTCTATTTAAATTTCACTTTTAAGCTAAAATGATATCTAAATATTTAAATATATTATTTAAAAAAATTAATTTTTTTTTTGTTGTTGTGATGTGCACACACACAGGTGGAGAGCTCCATAAAAGTAATGTAAAATGTTGCTTTTGATCCAAACTTTGCTTGAGCCATACTCAATCCTTTTGCAAATGAATTTGTGTGCACACTACTAATTTATTCCATATTAAAACAATTGTGGGTTTGATCTTTTATGCAAAAATTTTTTTAGATTTCAGTTTTGAATTAATTTTTTATATAACTTAAAATTTCTCCTGATTTTAATGTCTTGTGTACTTAACTTTCCATTTTTATTAAATACTTAGTAAGACCTCCTTTTCAATTCAGTTAAAAAATTTTTACATGTAAAACCTTTACCTAGAAAAATATAGGCGGGTTTTTGTGCTGGAAACTATGATTGAATTTCAGCTTGATCTACCTCATTCTTTTGATACAGAAAGGATTTTATAAATGAATATATGCTCATTTAAAGAACTGTATTTGTGTAACGTGTTTACCTAAGTAGATAGATAAATGATTAATGTGGTGTGAACTTTTTATTGCATAAAATCTTATTCAAAAGAAAATGTTAAGCATCTGGTGAATTTTAAATGCTCAGAACTGCCTTTTATTGGTATTTTATGAATCTGACTTTGTATGATCTTAGTTCTAATTTATGCCTGTTATTTGAATTACAGTTATGTATAATGTAATTAATAATTCTTTCGTACAGAAAACCATTAGTGAAAGATGTTTTTGCTATTCTTAAGATGTTCAAATGCAAAAATTTTTTTGTTTAGGAGTTGTATTTTACATCTGCCAACTTTCAGTAGTTGAACTAGGGGACTTTGACCCTTTTTAATTGCACTGTCCTACCATGTTTTGGGAGTGTACATTTTTTTTTTCTTTCTCACCAGATTTTTCTGTCAGGCCAATAATTACTATCTATCTCCATCATGATGAAAATAAGTTTATTATGATTAAAAAGTAATTTGATAGATTTTCTTTTTATTATTCATGATCTAATTCAGCAGTTTGTTACTGATTTGTTTTAACAGTATACAGTGTTCATATACAAACATTTTATTTTTTAAAGCCTTGAAGTGCAGTCAAAAGTTGTTACTTAAGGGAAAATGCTGTAAAAATAAAAAACTTTATAAAAATCAAGCAATGATCTGATTTCAAATATAAATTTTTTGTTCTGATCATCTTCAATATTTTAGGGGTATGAGTACTCTCTGTACCATCACATCTGAGGTCTTTTAATATATAAAGAGAAGAATTCAAATTGCATACACATGTAGAGGAGGTAAGGGATGTTTGATACAAAGGGAGGATTGAAATTTCCCAACAGATGACACCATATATTCCACAATTATATGATTGAAATCCAATTTTGTATAAGACAATCATGTATTAATCTAGATCTAGAAGACAAAAGAACACTAGGCTTTTCAGATTTTAGATTTCAAGTTTCTGAGTCTTCTAAGAAATATTTTGACATTTCCTTTCATAAGTTTATATTTTAAGATAATTTAATGCTAATTACATATAATTTATAAGGGCTAAATAGCATATCCTTGCAGTTATTTTTACATAAGAAGAATTTGCTATGAGACAGTACAATTTGAGCAAGGATTTAGTAATATTACTATTGTAGTATGAGGAGGGTTGATATATATGAAATTTGGGAATGTTTGATACATATCAAAATTTATGTATTTTCTAATTTATTTTTAAATTATTTCAGCAAATTATTTTTAAATAATAAAAATATGGTGTGTATGAATCTAGTATGTAGGTATAGCCATGAAAATATTGCCATCTTCATCAGTGACTTGACAGCCCACTGTGGGCCTTGGCTTTCCTTAGAAAGTTTTTTCCAAGCAATCACCGTTAGAGTAATGTTTCTCCAATTTCTTTTTCTTTAACACTTCAAAATCCTTGTCCACACAATTGACCCATCTCAACTTCAGTCTTCTTTTAGGTCTTTTCCTGATTGGTGTGGACATAAATTTTTTTTCTTGTGATTCTCATATAAATCTGCTAACAATAAAAACAAAGTTGAGTATTTTAAGCTTCTCAAATATAGTCATGAGTTTTTGTTAGATGATTAACTCTTTAAATTTTTAGCTGTATTTTTTCCTAATAACGAACTGAACTAAATATTATATTCCTAGAACTAAACTGAATATTATCTTTTTTTAAATTCAAACATGTGCAAATTGTCTTCTACTCTTTTTATTTTTAATCAAAAATATATCAAAGCACCCTAATACATGCATTAAGTCTCCCTGTTATTGGGGAGATTTGATACGATTACATTTGGTCATTGTAACTGTTATAGCTTGAAAACTAAGAACTTTAATTAATTACAAACAGCTGTTTTATGAAGGCAAAAGAACATTTTAAAATTTAGACTATATTATTTAAATAAATTGTGTATTAAAGGAAAGGAAAATGTTAAAACAACTGTATCAAACCTCCCCTAACACCCCTATTCTACAACTTGAAAAGTCATGTTTAAAATGTGAAATCTAAAAAGTTGGCAGGTATGATCATTTTATGAGTTGTATTGAAATTTTAATATTTTTCTTATTTGCTTTCATATTTTCATTTTGTGTTTAAAAATGTTTTGTGCAGTGGCTTTTGTTCTATTCTGTACTTCCTTTTTTAAACAGGGTTGTATGTACAATGATATATATGTGAACTTTATAAATAGTTACAGTGGCTGGGATAGTTCATCTAGATTTGATATCTGAAAGATTAGTATTTTGTGTACAAATATTACCTCATTAAAGATTGTAAAGCACATATCTGTGTTTACCATCTATGACATGTTTTCAAGTAATGTGTATATTAATAATATTGATAGAAATGTACACAATGTTTTCCATTTATCTAAAATTTTTGCCAATTGCTGTACTATTTAGAGGGTTGTAATGTGCCCATGAAAAAGTGTAACATTTTCCTGCTGCTAAACAAAGATTGTTAAAGTGAAGTAAATTTTTCGAGTAATTTTGGACATTGCATACAATAATAACCATTTTTGACAATAGACTGATTGGGATGTTTAAATTTATGCAAAATATTATGCTAATATTGACTGTAAGAGATGAAATTAATATTAACCCATATTCAGATTGGACTCAGTTTGGGGACACTGCCAGAGTTTAAAGGTCTCACAGACTCTTACTATAAATTCAAATTTTAAAATTGATTTTGGTTAGAAAATTCATGGGAGTACAGAGTGCAATGTATGTAAAGAATAAAAACTAAATTAAATTAATTTTTATCTGGACTTCTTGACTTACACGTGAAAATGATTCTTTTTGTTCAATTGTTTGAAAATTTTTAATGATGCACATGGAAAAAAAGTCAAACTTGTGGTGTATTACATAAAAAAAAAATGTCTGATATATCTCTGAAAAATGTATAAAAATAAAATAAATGAAAAAGAGGTTTGATCTCTAATAGACACATTATTACTTTAGCAAACTATAGTGGAACTTTTAACTAAAGTGGCAGAAAATATCAATACCTTTGCAATAAGAAAAAGTCAAGCTCATTTGAAGTTACTTGAGCATGTTTCTCAAACACCTTAACTCTGATTAAGGATTAAACAAGTAAAGGAGGGGGGGGGGGGGTATCTTTCAGATTATTGTTTTTTAATTGTCATTGCCTAATATGCGCAAATGGGTTTTTAAAAATGCTTATTATTTTTATTTGGCTTATTTATAAAATATCCTGAAATATATTTAAAACTTAAATTGAGTACTAACCCAAAACCGATATATTGCAATATCTGTTGGAAAAGCCAGAGTATAGATTTGAAAGCTGTTTGTACGGTAGCAGTATATATGTTAAAATTTTTTTTGCATTATTATTGTCAAATCAATGCGATCCTGATGGAAAGTACATTTTCGAACACTATTTTTAATGTTTCAACATTCTGATTTAAACTATTGATTTTGTTTAAATATCCAAAAATATGTTGTTTGGAGACAGAATTTAGTTTTTAAAATGTTTAATTAAGAATATAATAGTGTTCAGGTAGATGCTAGGCTCAAGAATTGCAAAAAGTGATAAAGAATAAAATTCACATAAACAGAAATGTTTTTAAAACTACTGTTTTAAATTAACACTATTTATTTTCTCCCTAATGGTTGCAACATCTTTTGAGGCAACACCTTTTGAGAATTGATCATTATTATTTGATTAGGATTTATGATCTGACACAGTGCAATTGAAGCTGTGTTATTTCGAAACTTGCAGAGCATCTCTTTTTTTTTCCTTATTAGCAGTTGATTTTAATTGATTAGACAAATGGAAACATAACTTTATATTTAAACTACATCTACTCATACTATAAACGTATCGTTTCTTTTCATATAATTTCGCAAGGCTGCAACAGCTTTTGAGAAATTGATCATTATTAATTGATTGGAATGTATAAGCTGACACAAAGTACATCATTTCTGTTTAATTTTACATTTGCATTTTTATAATGCATTATCATCCTTGTGTTATGGTGTTTATACCACTGTGGCCCTCTTATCAGAAATTATGGTATGAATTTATACATGTGTATAAAACTAATGTTCTGTTAATTAGTCATTTTTACTTTTAAAAATGTTATGCAAAACATCCATCTTTTAGTAATGTTTTAAATGCAGTTCAAGTTGTATGTATGTTTATGATAATTTTTCTTGGAAGTGTAGGACATTCTTGTGTGTATCATTGACCTGAATCTAAGTGAATTTTTGATCATGTTGATTAATTTTTTACTGGTTTCAGAATTCCAACTGTGTAAAATTCTGAGAGTTTACTTAGTTCTATGAATCTTTTAAATGCTATATTTGATTTGTGTTAATAGTAAGAAAATGCAGTAGAACTTGCTTAATTCGAAATATTTGTTAATTAGAACCTGACATTAACTTCCTTGAAATTCTTAATTTACATCTATATTAAAAAAAACATATTTCATACAAATTTTTAAACAAAATTTAAATAATTAGAAAATACTTTCCAGTTTCAAAAATTGCATCTTGAAAATGTACCTAATATAAAAATATTTTTAATTTCCTGGTACATTTGTTTAGAGTGCTTTGTTGAGTGGACAGTCCAATGACTTGTACATAGTAAATGAAAAAAGGGGTGAATATTTACTCACTTTTGTTATAGATGCAACTGTCAAACGTTGCATCTGATACACATAAAATGAAATTCATAAGATAAAATGCACTACATTATTTATGCAATATTGCATATATATTTTTTCAGAAAAGAGTTGTTTCATTGTATAGTTAAACAGTTTTCATTTTTAATATTCCGATATTTTGTTTTTTGTACATATCTGTTTCATTCCATCAGAAATATTTTCTTTTCATTATTAGTTAATTTACTCAGACACGTATTTCATTAGCTACATGTCTTTATTTTCAAACTATTTTACTCATTATATCTGTCATTAATCTACAAATGCGTGAAAATAACACATTCAAAAGATTGCAATCAGGATAAAACGTACATAGCATGTATTTATAAAACATTGAAAAATTCAAATTTTGGATAGTTCGAATATTTTTGCATTCTTTTTGGAGTTCGAATTAAAAAGGTTCTACTGTAATTAATATGAATGTTTCATGTCTGAAAATTGTTTCTTAATTAACACATCATATCTTGTTTCTAGTGATAAAAATTGTTCTATGGCAAAATCTGCCTATTTGTGTTGTAGTATTTACCACTTTGCATATTGCTTCAAGAATGCTGTAAAACTTATGTAACTCAAATTCCAAGGTAAGTGCAAAAATATTCGAGCTATCCATTTTTGTATAAATACAAGCTATGTACCAAGTTATCCTGATAGCAATATTTTGCTCATCCTATTTTCACGCATTAATTTATTAATTGTTGTAATTGGTTTGTTTAAGTGGTAATTACAAAATATAATATTGAGATAAGAATTGCATATGGAAATTGAGATAAGATATGCAATTTTGACAAAGTATTTTTTTTTTGTTTAATAACATAAACAAAAAATAAAAAGAGTTTCTGGAAGAAATGCAAAATATGATTAGTGCATCTGATATTTGAAATAACTATTTTAATGAAAACTGTATAAAAATGTAAGACTATACAGCTAAACAACTCTTTTCTGAAATGATATGTGCAATATTGCATAAATGGTATACATTGTATTTATTATTTTATGAATATCATTTTAGGTATTCAACATTAGGAGCTGTGTAAATCATTAGATAATTTATTGGACAAGGCAATAATTTTAAACAAATAGTGTATACCAGGAAATTAAAAATATTTTACTATATTTGTTCAATTTTCAAGATGTAATTTTTTAAAATAGGAAGTATTTTAAGTTTAAATTACCCTACATTTTGTTTCAGAATTTCAAAGGAACTATTTTTATTTTTATTTTTAATGGATGTGAATTTCAAGGAAGTAATGTCAGGTTCAATCTTTTGATTTACAAGTATATTGTTTTGTATTTCTTTTGTTAATGTATTATGTTTTGTTTATTAACCTGTATATCAACAATTGTTTTAGTTTTATAATTCTGTCTATAACATTTGTGTTTTTTGTTACACGTCCAATGTTTATTCTGCTAGTTTTATGTAAAGTTTGCTTAAAACAAAATTTCTTTCAAAGAAAGTGTATTTTGAATATGCAAATTTATAGGAAATGAAAGAATTATAGTATGCAAAACTGAATTTGCTGACTGATATGACAAGCCAACAATATTTTTAGAAATTTTAGGGTAATCAAAAAATTTTTAATCATTAAGTACGTTTTATTTTATATATTTCAAATACAATAATTTTGTTCATTTTCCCATAATTTGAAAAATTGTAGAATCTGTTACATCTCATATACTTTCCTAATTTAGAATTTTTAATTGCCTTTTTGCAATTTAAAGATGTATTGCTGAAATATATTAAAAAATTTAGTTCGCAAGTAATCTAAAAGGCCGACAGTTCTAATTATAAATAATGTAGAATCCTGTTTATCTGGATAAAATGATACTTGGCATAATTTTCTTTTTAAAATCTGGTAATTAAAAAGTATAATAAGGGTAAAAAAATAATCAAAAATATCTTTTTAGCACACAAGTCATATGGTTAACTGAGTATAATTAAAGTCTGCTAGTTTCAAATAGCAAATTTATTTAATTATTTTAAAATTTATTATTATTTATTTTTATTTTTTGTAATTGCGATCTGGCAGCTGCTTGCTCGTTGGCTAACATAGAATTTATTGATGGCTCATTTCAGAATTGTTATCACCTACTTTTCAGCAGAAGCATAAGAATAAAAATAACAGAGAAATGTTTCTTCTATCCCACACAAGAATGTGAAAGAGCAAATGTCTTTGTAATCCAATTAGATAAGATGTCACATATTGTATGACCAAATGCTGGCCATAATGTGATCTAGAGCCATAGGCATAGTCAAATTTAGGAAAGGATGGGGGGGGGGAATAGAAAAGGGCATGACCTCTATCCTCTCTGCCTGCCCCATTATCTAAAACAGTGATCAGCAGTTAGTAGGCTTGTCAGCCATATCCAGTCAATGAAAAAATGAAATTAAAATGAAAAAAAAAAGTGATTTCTATGTCAACAGAAGTGTTAAAAATTACTTCTGTCTCAAATTCAGTATTATTATGCTCTGTTAAAGTCCTTCCATAGGCATTTGGTGGCTGTAACTTTAAAAACAATTATTGGGTCATCTTCTCTACATTACACCGATATTGATGTTACATTATACTTTGTCCGCAAATGCGCTCAATTGACAGGGACAAATGTATTGCTTACCACTGGTGTAGGTTTTTTGTAAGTGAAAAATAACTTAATTTGACATGTGTTTTAATTAATATAATAAATCATTATTTAATTATTTTATGAAAGATGAAAATGTTAATGTAAAAATTTGTAAAACAAGCAATTTTAGACCAGAAAAACAGGACTCTCTTTGCATAGTAAAATTGTTTTTTTTTCTCCATAGGTTTTTGTGTATATGATTGATATTTTTTAATCATATATAAGTTTCCCATGTGATTCAGGAGCAGGTTTACACATTTTTACATTTCAAATTTCCTGTAATTCCATTGTACCCGTAAAGACTTGAATCTATCTACAGAGAAATAAATGACTGCAATCATTGCTTAAGTGCTTTATGGATGAAAAGTTTCACTATCACAAATACCTCAGAAAACACATCTGTAGTTTATATTTGGATAATTCCCTATATGCCTTCCTCAGAAGTAAAGAAAATGTGTTCCTTCCTTCCTTTTTACTTGTAAATATGATTTTGTATGAACATTTGCACAGCTAAACTGTTGTACATCGATTTTCTCAGGCTTTTGTGGCATAGTGGTAGTTACTCTCTTGGCTTATATCCTATGGAACTGGTTCATAGGTTCGTAAAACTTTGCTCATGGTTTTCTACAGTGCTTTGTAAAATTAATGCTTGATATCAGAAATGATATGTGTATTTATTTACTAATGAGTTTAGTTCTAAGATTAATTATTTTTGCCGTAGTTCTAAAATTTTGGGCTCACAATTTAAATTATGTAGTAGTCAATACATTGCTGGATAATAATTTATTTTCTGGATGATGAATTTTTCCTTATTTGTAGCAACTGTGGCTAGGAATTTAGGCATTGTCTAGATCAATGGTTCCCAACCTTTATTCATCCCATTGTTGTCTGCATCATGTAGCACCCTTTCACATTTTTCAATTGATTTTTTATAATTAAAAGTACACTTCAAAAATTTTAAAATATAGGAAGAATTTTATTAATTTCATGAAACAAAACATAGAATAAATCTTTTACTTATTTCTTAATATGTAAGAAATGCAACATTTTTCAAAAATATTAATTTACACATACATATGACTGACAGAAATGGCTAAAAAGTAAAATACATTATTGTAAACAATCTCTTTGCTTTTTTTTCAATGATGAAATTGTTCAAAAATATATTCTGCTGGTGTCTGGCCCATAATATAATCATTCTTTATTGAGAACAATATTTGTATAAATTATTGTTGTAATAACATTTTTCTTAAGAACCATCATCTTATGGATTATATACTTTTTCAGATATGGCAAAATTTCGTGAAATATGCTATAATAAATAAGAATTGGTAATAAAATATGTATCAGTCAATGGTATTAACGTGTTAGAGAACATACATTTCATATAAATAAAATTCAAATTTATTCAGTAGTTTTAATGAAAAACCATTTATTTGTTCACATAAGTAATTTCCATAAGTTTTAGCATGTCCAAGGTTGTGAAATGCTGATCTAGATTCCTGTAGAGACTAATAATGTCAAGGAGTAAACAAAATCGTTCATAAATAATTTGTGGAGGAAAAAACAAAACAAGAAGATAGCAGTATTTATTTGCTTGTGTTCTCCAAATTTTTAGTTTTGTGTTAGTGTTAATGAAGTACAGCATTTAAAGTTATTTAAGTAATTAAACACTATTTTTACATTGAATAATTTTTTGTATTAGTGTTAATTAAATATACCATTTTTTAAATATAACATATTTTCCAAATCTTTAGTTTTGTGTTAGTGTTAATGGAGTGCAACATTTATGAAATTATTAAAATAATTATAAACTATTTCTAGATTGAATAATTTTTAATACTTTTTTTGTTTAAAATTGGCTAACGAGGCAATATTGGGTAGTTAAATAATGTAGTCCAATAATGCTAGTGAGTGGCTATTAAACTACAAATTATGTAAGTTTATAGCTCTCTTAATTAGTGGCCCTGGAGGAATGAATTGCAGCATGTTTAATCTGGCTCATGGTTGTGTTTTTAAAATGAGTAACTGAATTGGTTTACTGCGTTTAATATTACTCTTAAATGCACATTCTTGTAAAGTAATGCATTATCTTTATGTAAACTACTGGGACAACCTTATAATGTTGATCTTTTATAGTTTGGTATTACATATGGTGGTGGTCTAAGGCAACTATCAAGATATTTTTTGTTATATATTTGACTTTTGTTACAGAAAGAAACTTGTATACAGCAGACATTATTTTTGTGTGTTTTGCCTTTTAAATATATGTGTAAGTACTAGACATGGCTTTTATTATTTGCGATTGTGAAGTATTTCATATCAGTCAAATATTTTGCACTTGCAAATAAGAAAAGTAAATAAAATAAATTAAAAAAATTCGGAATATATGCTTTTTCACAAAAATATTTCATAATTTTAAATGAATCAGTTCCATACTACAGGAGTTCCCAACCAATATACCATTGCAATGAACCATGATTTGCTAAATTTTTATTCCATACAATAATAACCAAAGGTATGTTTTGCTCAAAACTTGTTTAGTCAGTAAACAAAAGTGTATATTAAATTGTATCTAGAATTTTGGAAGTCTTATCTACTAATTGTGTAGTTTTTAGTGTTGTCATAAAATTGAACATTTTTTTTTTATATAATGGATATGTTTTTAATTTTGCAAAAGTTGGGAACCCCTTCTATAATGGATATATTCCCACTTTACATTGCTGAACCATTAGTAAATTTCTTTCAAATGTGTGTTGTAAATATTTATAGAATTAAATTTTCTTTTTTAACTCAATTTTTTGTATTTATTTAACACAATGGATTATGTTAAAGTAATTTTTTTCATATTTATTATATAAGTAAATGATGAAGAAAATTTTTTGAAAGTTGAGGTGGTGCTAATTTTTAACTACTTTTTTCGAGTATTTTAAATCCAAGTTTGTTAAGACAAAATTCATGAATAAAACAAAAATTCTTTTATGCCTAGTTTTTAAATATAGTGTAGAGGTTTGAAACAATTAACCTGATAAGAAAATTTTTTGAGTGGAATCATCAATTTTATGGGAAAATATTTTGAAATAAAATGAAACCCAGTGTTTATTCTTAACCTTAATCATTGTTAGTTCTTCTAATGAAAAGCTTCCTTAAGAAGTCAGTGTATCAATTTTCTGTTAGTTGCTTAGTTTATGCTAATGCCAGTGTTAGGCCTTAATCAGTGTTAATTTTAACAAAAGCTCTGTCTAGAAGCAGAGTTGGCCAAAATCCAGTTTAAAAACAAGTTACGGCTTAATTTGGATCTTGAAAACTATCTTACTTTTTATTGGACAAAAATTATTTTTTAATATTAAGAAGATCTTTCATAATTTTTCTACAGCAGTGTTTAAGTGTGTTCCACGGAACCCTTAGGGTTTTGTGACAGGATAGTTTCATGTAAATTTAGTTAAAAATTAAAATAAATGGCATCATTTAGACCACAATGGACTTTTACTCATTTTGGGGTTCTGTCATAAAATTGAATTTTAAAAGGATTCTGCGCCCAAATAGTTTGAAAAACACTGCTCTACAGTAATTAACTTGTTTAGTTATCTCTCTACTAGGGGCTTCCACCCCTATTTATTGTTGCTCGCCAACTCCTGCCAAATACCCCGAATCTCTCAGCCCCAGCAGAATGGGGCTGTTCGCTATGATTGTAATCAGCAGCCACTGCTTCAAAACATTTTAAAGAGCAAATACATTCTCCAATGACATTGCATGTTCAGCAAAACAGCTTGGTTTATATGATAACTTACATGCATTGAAATGTCTTCAGGAAGTCTTAAAGAAAGTAATAAAAATGCATACGCTATGATCCAAAGAAACTAATGTAGTAAATGCGCTAGTCTCTTTATTTTTTATCAGCTCTAAAAGTCATTTTTCTTCAAGTTTGAAAATCTTTTTCTGCAGGAGCAGGTGAAATTCCTGTCCTCACAGGTATAACAGGTGCATCACTTGAGTCTGCATTAAAGTAAAAATTTCAGTTTATCCTGGTTATTCTGGTTGTCCATGGAGGAATGATTAGGGATTGATCAATCCTCCGTGGGGCTTATTCATCAGTTGAGGATTAGCATGCTCATTGTATGCACAGCAGTGCAGGCTCAGAGTTTGCTTCATTCTGATTGGTTGGAGACGGTTGAAAACTGAAATTTTATCATATACAAAAAAGTGCATATAATAATTTGACATTTTTAAATGTCAATTCATTCATTTTCGTGAGAATCCTAAAGGTGAAGCCAGTCTGTGTTTTTAAACACCAGATAATGATTGTGTGCATAAGAATTCTTAAATCTCACTGCAACTAAATTAAAAAATTCTGTACTTTTTACATCTGTTTTCGCGGTAAAAATAAAATTATTGCATGACAACTTAAACATGCCATATATTAATGCAATAATAATATAGTAAGGGAACGAACTGCTTTTATAGAGTAAGGGAATGAACTGTTTTTATGGGGATAAAACTTCATATTAAGAAAACGGCAGTAGTTTTTGAAACAGTAATTCAGGTAGCACTAGGATAGGATAAGTGGTCCTACAATGTATGCATTTCAATCGTGAAAGACCTAAAATATTTATTTAAACTGTCCATTTTGTAAAAATAAATTATTAGCGGAATGCAAATTAGAACTGAAACAACAAAGAATATTCCTATATATTCAAAATTATTTCGCCTTTCAATTTATTTTTATATCCTTATATTCTGTACTCTATCCTACAACAATGGACAAATACTGGTTAATTATACTCGCAATTAGACAACCCTTAATTTAAAAATAATCAAAAATACATATGCTAAATACTATACCTTTCTATTGTGTCAACTAACAATAGCGACTACTTTACTAGTGACACCTAGATATAATTCTCAAAGCATTATGGCATTTTCAAGAGTTTCATCCATAAGGATTTCATCTCCTTTTTAACTCCATGGTAAAAGCCTATGTGAACTTCCAAATGAGAGTGTCTAATCACAGGTGAAAACAACTGAGAAGAACTTAATTGGCTAGAATATATGTCTTTCATTCAGAGTTTACATTCACTTCTCCTCAGTTCCTTTTCAATGTTACCTGCTAATTCTCATTTAATTCTCATCCTGCTAACTTTCAATGCAACCTGCTAATTCTCATGACAAAAAGAATTTGTTTTATAAAAATTGTAAAATGCTTATAACAGAAAGCAAAATTAATAGCATTTTCTCCTGTAATTTAAAAGGAAATTCATTTCTTTTATGCAACAATAGTTTCCTATTTGTGATTTGATTTTACAAGGCTTGAACTAATAAAGGGTTTTTTTTTTAAAAAAAAAACTTATTAAGCAGGAAAAATTCTGGGTTTTTTAAGGAAATTAAAGAGAACACTGGGTCCAAGCCTGCTAATTCTGTCCTGAAGTCAATATATAAATTTACTGTTGCTTAGTTTGTGCTAATGTCAGCATTAGTCTTTACTTATTATTAGTTTTGCAAAAAAGAATTCCTTCTATGCAGATAACAGCACCCATGGACCGGTTTTGCACTTATGTGCTTGTAAGCATCATAAATTGCAGTATATAGCAAGTTTTCTTATTGCCATTGTGGGTAACGAATATTCTATGCTGATGAACACATAAGTGCAAAACCGATCAAGATGGCAAGTGATACATCTGTTTGATCAACTTGCTTCCCTTAGGCCTATAATGCGATCTCTCTAAAGCCAACAATTGTTTGTTGCTCCTTCGAGTACATCTCAAAGGCATCTTGTGCATAATTTTCAATAATAAAGCAGAAAATGCGGTTCAAATTACCTGTGAGCTAGAACACTGGTCGTTTTAAACACTGCGCGATGCATCGTTCTTATAAGCGTTGCATGAGCCCTATAACGTCATCGACGCTGACAGTTTGATCATTTGTATAACTCTTAAAACGACATTTGCATGCCGAGTTTCGCTGTTGTACCTCAAATTTTTATAGGTGCATATATTTTTTTTGTAGCAGAGAGTGTATTTGTTAAAAAACTTTAAAATTCAAATTTTAATCTGATCCCTTGATCTAGTGTTGTTTTCCTTGAAATGTTACCGACCCTGGCGACCCCAGTGGTTTTGTTGCATATACTTTTATTGAAGATCAATATTGCTCAGATACCCCCTGGGTGTAAATTTTATTTAATGTAGCCTACAAATTTCCTATCTCGGCTTTTAATTTTGAGATTTTGATTCTGCTAGTAGCTATAGTACTTTAAGTAGTCCACCTCCCCAATTTCACATCTCGGCTCCTAATTGCTTGACTTATTCTGCTGGTGGCTATAGTCCTGCACCATCTGTACACCTTACCTGGATATATATTTTTTTATGTCAACCAACGGGATGTAACTTTTAGTTTGACTAGTCCCCAATTTTACATTTCGTTTCTTAATTAAGCGATTTTGGTTCTGCTGGGATCTATTGTTTCAGCACCATTTGTACATGTCACCTGAATATGTATCTTTATTATGGCAACTCCCTGAGCGTAACTTTTACTTCAGTTAGACCCCTCCGCCAAGAAAAATGTAGGTTACAGATATTGGCTATCTCATGCTGAATAGCGAATTATTAAAAGGTGCGAAACCAGTCCATGGATGCTGGTCATCTGCAATGGACCCGCGATTCTTGAAAATACATATTAAAATCTTGGTTTTGAGGTCAGTAGTTCATAAACAAAATCTTGTTTGGTATTAAAATTTCGTATTGTATATCTGATTGAGCTTGTCAAAAGTTTTAACTCCCGAATAATGGACATACTGTTCAGGTTCCAAGGTGTCCGTTATAAAGAACTTTGGGGTAGCACTATTTAGCCAGGGTTCGAAGTTTGCTTAGATTTTATTAGCTCCAAGCTAATTCTCATCTATCCCCACGTATACAGTAAAATCTATTCAATTTCCCTCTGTCCACTGAAAGGCCAGAAAGTGTTGTAATAAACACTTCTGTCCGTTCAGTGGACATTCACTCGGAATAAAAAGGGACACGCATAAAAATATGTGACCCATTAAGACGTGTTAAAAATAGTTCAAGGGAAGTTCGGAGATGCGACGGCGACACATTCGAAACTTCGCAAGTGATAAGATAGAATTGAGGGTTCGGTCTGGAGCACCGCCAACGAACGTGCCCGTGTCAACGAACTCTGGAGGATTAATGGGCAAATTCAAAATTAATATCAAGAATCGAGAAGCATCACTTTTCTAAGAAAGGACGTAGATGACGTATTTTATTTGATAGCTTATCATTCGGTGGATTTCATTTTCTCATTTATAGCTTTCTTGAGAAACTGGAAAAGTTAGTCGTGTTAATATTGTTCTGAATAAAAATCAGTACAGTGGAGCCCGCATGTAGTGAAGTTGCAAAGGACTGGAAAATCATATTCGTTATAACCATTATTCGGAGTAACCGATAAAAATTTAGGCATGAGATAAACAATAAGAATGAATGCCTTATCTGACCGCTTTATTGTGAAACAAGAAAACATTGTAGTAAGGTTGACATGTATTTATTCTTTTATTTACTTTGAAAAAAAAAACTAACTTTCTTTTGAACATTTGAATTTAGAACAACACATTTGTATAACACTTTTCCTATTTCATCAAATTGTCACTGCAGTTACTGTTGTGGGCTTCGAAATAGCCACGTAAATTTTAGAGGCTTTCCCCAGCAATTTTTGATGTTATCCTTCCTAAATTCAACCAATCTCAGTTTCTTCGGATTGATCAGACGTACATCAGCAACTGTAGTGATAATGCCATTGTCGGTCTTTTGTGCTTCTATTTCAACACAATCACCGTTTGCAGTATAATCGTCAAACGTAAGATCTAACAAAACACATTTTTATTGTAATATATTTCACATTGGACTGTCTTCATACATAGAACCGGAAATGAAGGATTGTTGGATTTCTAAAAATTCAGCATGTTTCTAGCAGTTTTTATCTGCAGGTGAACATCATGCCAGGCATCATTTTAAAATTCGCATGCAATCTACATGTGTTTAAGGCTATGTCAACGTATCTGCGGATGTGTTTAGGCTATCTCAAGGGTATGTGCATAGGCGGCGTGACTGGGGGTGACTCAAATTGCGCAACCAGTCCTTTTTACTTTTATTTTTTTACGGATTTATAAATCTGAGTCCCTAGACCCAGTTCCAAAGACTGTTCATTTTATTTAGTATTTTTACGAATTAAGGTATATCATGTAGAAATCGCATAGCACCCCCCAATGCATAGTAGTTCAATGCATAGCACCCCCAATTGTGAAAGTCTGGCGCCGCCCATGGGTATGTGTTCAGGCTTAACGTATCTGGGGATGAATCTTTGTTATCAAACTAATTGCTGTTCTTGGGATTTTGTTTTTACACCAAGAAGTTCGGTATAAGCGATACGTTTAACATTATAAAAGTATTGTAGATCCAATGTGGCAGGAAAAAAATCGTAATAACAGATATTTCGCTACATCCGAGCTCGCTATGATCGCTGCAAAGGATCTTTGCTTTTATTTCGGATTCAATTCTAGCTTTCAAAGATAAATTTCAAAAGTTTTAGAAGTCTAACGGTCGGATAGAGGCTGAGGTTAATATTTCCCGGTAAAAAATTTCCATAATAATCTAAGTGGGATGCCGATTAACTCATTTAATTAGCTGTCACGCAGAGAAAAGTGAAGAGGCTACTTACTGCCTTTGCCAATCATCGTTCTCAATGACGAGTTTTCGCTGTTAAACTATTTTTGGACTACATTTCTTCATCAAGCGGCCTTAAAAAGCCATCAATCAATCTTAAGTGACCTGTTGCAACTCTAGTCAATGTAAATTTAGGCAGGAGATTTCACTCTCTTTCAATCTTTAATCAATCACATAAACACAAAATATAAAACTTCTTGTGAGAATAACACATTTAGTACGTTCTTAAAGAAATCAGCAAATGTCCGCTTTCTTTAAGGAAGTAAGGTGAGTATAGCAGTTTATCAACTACGCTATTTTACCGTTTCGGGAATAGTGAAACACTGAGAAGAGTATTAGTTCAAACGTATTACGGCGTGCGTAGACGACGATTAGTATGTATTAATGAAATAAAATATAACTAACAAAAAGGATCAATCATGCATAAAGCATTGATTATGAAACACTTTCCAACTTCAATGCAATTTTATTTAAACATCTCTAAAATGCGATACATTCCTCTGTAATATTTTTAAAATTATCACAATACTACATTAATTTATTATATTTTAAAACTTAAAACTTTATCGAAAAAAATGAACTTCATTCAAATGACGGCATTGAAATATAAATTGCCTGGTTTAAACATATCGAAAATGCGATATATTCCTCGGTAATATTTTAAAAATTGTCATAATACTACAACAATTTATTATATTTGAAAATTTCATCGAAAACAACTGAAATTTATTCAAATGACGTCATTGAAATATAACACGCCTGGCTGTCTCTATAAAAGCAGCATTTCATTCATAAACATTTTTCCATTCATTTCATTCAACATAATACTATAATAATTTATTTTATTTAAAAACTATGGATGTACAAGTAATTTAACTCTATGCTTAAAACTTTATCCAAAAATCGTTTGCTTCTCAGCGTAAATTCAATGGATGTTTCATTCATATCAGCTATATTGCAGACTCCATGAGCTAAATAATGTTGCGTTAAAGAGATACAGCAATTCTTATACAACTCATTCTACATATTTTGCTGTTTATATTTTCTATAAGTGAAAAGTAGGCCTCATTGTAGAAATAATCAAATTTGGATGATCATTTAAACTCAAATATATTGTAATTGCGTTGTTTCAGTATGTAGCTGCACATAATTTAAGCAAAAAATAAAGTGGTTTTAGGACGGATACAACACTAAATATGAATTAAAAAGAACTTTAAAAATCACGATTTTGACACAAGATGGATGCCACATTTTATTTTGAAGCGGGTCACGTGATCTCTTCATATAATGGTCACGTGATCGCTTCATATAAAAGGTGTAATTATTATTTTAATTTTTATTTAAGAAACTACTGAATATATTTTGCTGAAATTTTTTTTATATATTTTATGGAATAATTTGAATATTTTCTAAAATTTTTGAAGCAATGTGTGAATTTTAAATTCGCTTAAAAAATGTTTGAAAAATTAGGTCCCATAGGGTTCAATGTATTTCATTTTTTCAACCCGGGTTCAATCCAAAACTAATTGGGTGATATTATTCATTTGTATTCCCATAGGTCCGACAGATCGTCTGAACAACATATTAAAATTTCATTTTGATTAAGTGATTTTTACGGCAGTTATCGTGCTAACGGACAGACAGACAGACAGACAGAATGAACAAAGTCATAAACACTTTTCAACTTTGTTGTAAAGTGTTAATAAAACTACGAAGACAGAATGGAACAGCTTAAATCACAAAAAGTATCCACATTATTTTGCGCTTTAAAACCGAAAGAAATGTTTGTCTGTAAATATAGAAAAATAATATTATGTTTTATTTTTTTTTTTCTATATTTACCGGAACAAAAAATCCTGTAAGAAAAATTAATCCTATGCTATTCACATCAAAATAACATACTAAATAACATACTAAAATTTCATTTTGATAAAGTCATTTTTACAGCAGTTATCGTGCTAACGGACAGACAGACAGAATGAACAAAGTCATAAACACTTTTCAACTTTGTTGTAAAGTGTTAAAAATATACAAATTGATACCAGTCTGTTCACACCATGGAGTTAGAAAAAGATACTGGATTACGCAGCTTTCTCAAAGTCATAGCCGTAGAAGCAGACGATAAATTGTTATGGTTCGTGTTAGAGTACGCCAAGTGAAAAATTTGGTCGTGTTGCAGGCGACGACGAGAGCCAATTCAGGATAAAATCAGGACATTCAATGTTAAATAAATAATCATTTTATACGTAATGTTTTAAAAATGAGTGACATAAATTTTAGAACGCTATCTTGAATCTTTTTCGAGATATTGCACGTTTTTTCAAAGATAGAAATGAACAGTAGTCAGTATCACCAAATAGGTAACACTTTGCGACAAATTTGACGATTATTTTTACCATCTTGGCGGCTTTTTTAATATAGTGCCAAATTAGCGAAACTACCGCCAAATTAGCAAACATGACTCCAAATGAATGAATTAATAATAATTAATGTATTTTAATATAATGCAGTATATTGCTTATTTTCAATTCCCAAGAATTTTTACATTTGCGCAAAATATTATTTAATTTGCTACTTAAAAATAATTTTACGTGTTGTCATCCAGAAAAGCTTCCAATGTCAATGTTAAAAACATTGTTAAAAACATTTTTAAAAACATTCGCATTTTCAACGTTAAAAACAATTGTGCCTTGAATCTTGCTCATCTTTATTTCGCATTGAAAGAACTGAAGTACTTGCATTATGTGTAAGGAAAGTCATGCACTGCCCAGTGCCCATATCAGACTTTTCTTCTACTCACTTCAGTTCTAATGCTTACTGATAAAAAATTGTTTACAAATTTTGCCACCAGTCGTCCAATAGTCTACACACTTTAGCGTATTAGAAGTCATTCTGACCCACATTTTCTCGTATTTACCACTCACACAGAGTATGTGTTCCATAACATTGTACGCGTATTTCACCAACGAGATCGAGAAATGGGGTGACGACAACCCCAAGAATATAAACTTTGAACGGACACGTTTTATCGCGTTTTATTCCATGACTTATTAAGAGAAATTTGTTTTCGAAGACAAGATTGCATCACAGTTATGAACAAACACATCACCAGGAATTGAAACAACGCTCTGGGAAGCTCGTACTTGCAGTTTTGGCTCCTAAATAGAACAAAATGTTTCTTTTGCAGAATTATTTTGTTTCAAAAACTAAAATTGAAAAAAATATGTATCTGATGGAAACATTTTATAGTTACAAACCCAAAATAAATATTTTTTTTACTTCGCTATTTATACTTATTAAATTGAGTTAGTCCAAAATAATATATTACTTTATACTTTCCTTAATACACTAGAAGGTATTCAACATTTGCAAAGCATTGCTTCCCATTTAGCGTTCGCCAAGCATTACGGACGGGCGGAGAATTTAGCTATTCATATAGTCGTTTGTTATGTTATTTCTAAGATATTGAATTTTCATCAATTAGTCGTCATTTCCATTGATTTAGCATCATTTAAAAAGTTAAGCATAATTAAAAGGTAAGTATCATTTATTAAGTTGGCGATATGCTGCCAAAATTCGTCGCCAGAATTTCGCCAAGCGTTACAGACGGAGAAATAAGTTATTCTTATAGTGAATTCTTATATTTTTTCAAAGATATTGAATTTTCATCAATTCCAATTTTTATCAATTTGGCGACATTTTCGTCAATTTGGCAACATTAAAAAAATCTCGCCAAGTTGGCGATATTCGCCAATTTCGACGCCAAAATTTCGCCAAACGTTACCCAGAAATAGATAAATAAATAAACAGATAAATCAAGGTGTTTATATTATAAATACTATATACAGGGTTCCCCTTTAAGTCCTTTTGCACCCTTTAACTTTCCGGTCTCACATCATGCTGCCGCGAACCCTGGGGTTGGCAGTGCAGTCTGGGTTTTCAACCCTTTAACTTTCGATTGGAGTGTTTGTTCTAAAGTTGCATAACAGTGTCTTCTAATAGGAAAGCGACTGTGCGCCATTGACGCCTCCGTGTAACTAACACACGTTCAAAATTATATATATATATATATATATATATATATATATATATATATATATATATATATATATATATATATATATATATATATATAGTGAGCAACACTGTTATGTATATAAATCAAGCGACAGTATATGTCAAGCGATTTAGACCTTCAAATTATAACAATGGTTTTCTGTTACGTATTCGTAACAATGTGATGTCACTTTCGTTTCCTTCCTGTCGCATTTCTTTCAAGATGACTACACTATGCCCTAAGGTGTTTCAACTTCGAAATTCCCGAGTCTATATACAGGGTGATTATAATTAAAGTTCCCGGTTTGAAAATGGTCTCAAATAAAAAGCACTGGTCAGAATGATTTGAAATTTTGTGTGAACACTCGTGGAGCGATGGAATTTTGTTTGGTGAAGAAAAAACAGTAGTTCAAAAAGTCGCTGCTAGGAGAATAATTGGCGCTTTACTACACTAGAATGCAATACAAAAGTAATAAACGTTGACTTACTCATTGGCTAATGACGTAATAAATGTTCAATATGCTGTCCTTCGAATACTGAATTTAAAGTCGATCTTTCATCATCATATGCATGCAAGTAATGAAGAAAAAAAATTCATCCATTGAAACAATGTTAAATTTGAAGCAAACGTAAGCCGTATCTTTTTTCACAAAAAGTGGATTTAACTTGTTTGCATAATTGCACTTCAAATGCTTCTGCAAATTTGCGTAAGACAGTGACGTTACAATAAACGTTTGCTATAAAAAAGGAAGAGCGGAACTTGTTTCTCATAACTTAATGAAAAATCTCTATAGTTCTGTCGCAATGGCTCTATCATTAAAAGATCGTGCTCTTCTTGTCAAATTGTTTTATGAGAATAACAGCTCTTGTTTAGTAGCTCTTAGAAAGTTCAGAACGTTGAAAAAGTTAAAATCTGGTCCTCTGTGTGGCAAAAGCTTGCGCAAAATGATTTTAAAATCAGCTCTTGTTTAGTAGCTCTTAGAAAGTTCAGAACGTTGAAAAAGTTAAAATCTGGTCCTCTGTGTGGCAAAAGCTTGCGCAAAATGATTTTAAAATTTGAAGAGACTGGCTGTTTGGATATCAAACCGGGCAGGGGATAGAAAGTAGTCGATGAAGAGATAGTGGAAGACGTAGCTACAGCGTTAGAAGAAGAGCGTAACGCTAATGCATCTACGAGTGCACGTGGAATTGCCCGATCATAAGACGTACCCTACAGTACGGTGCAAAAAATTTTGAAACACATTTTGAAATGTTATCCTTACAAACTGACCCTTGTTCAACAGTTGCTACCTGCTGACAATGTTGCACGTGAAATGTTCGCACTTCAATTTCTGGCTCGGATACAAGTGGACGATGAATGGTCCTGGAATGTTTTGTGGACTGACGAAGCACACTTCCATCTCCACGGAACTGTTAATACGCAAAATTGCAGAATCTGGGCAACCGAAAATCCACAGGAATTATGCCAGGTGCCTCTTCATTCCCCCAAAGTCACTGTGTGGTGCAGATTTACAGCAGCGTCTATTCGGGCCTTTCTATTTTGAGGAAGTTGGTCCTCATGGCTCCGTTACCTGTTCTGTCAATAGCCATCGATATGAACGTCTTTTGAAAAGTCACGTTATACCCACACTGCAAGAGCGTAAGTGTATCGATAATACTATTTTCATGCAGGATGGGGCTCCACCACATATCGCAAAACCAGTGAAGCGGCTACTTCGCAGTCATTTTGGAGATGACAGAATCATGATGGCCAGCACGTTTCCCTGACCTCAATCCATGTGATTTTTGGCTTTGGGGGCATCTGAAGAATGTGGTGTTTAATGGACACATTACCAATTTAGCGGAACTTAAAGCTAGCATCACGCATCACATCCACAACATTCTACGGAAACACTCAAATCTGTTGTTGAACATGCTATTTTGCGCTTTCAGCTTGTTTCAGAATGCGAAGGACAGCATATTGACCATTTATTACGTCATTAGCCAATGAGTAAGTCAACGTTTATTACTTTTGTATTGCATTCTAGTGTAGTAAAGCGCCAATTATTCTCCCAGCGGCGACTTTTTGAACAACTGTTTTTTTCTTCACCAAACAAAATTCCATTGCTCCACGAGTGTTCACGCCAAATTTCAAATCATTCTGACCAGTGCTTTTTATTTGAGACCATTTTCAAACCGGGAACTTTAATTATAATCACCCTGTATATAGGGAAAGTATTGTAACGGGGGCGGAAATTCGAATTCGTGGTTTCGACGGAAGAGCACGTTTCAAGCATACCTGAACTCGAATTGAACGTTTTTGAGGTGATTTATCTGTGAGAGAGAGAGAGAGAAAACTTGTGTGTGTATAAGAATGTGTGTGTGTCCGTGAGTTTGTGGAAACGACATCTCACGAACGAATGGAGTGTTTCGAATGAAATTTGGTACAAAAACTATAATCAGTCATTATTGGAAGCCTATTAATTTTTAACGCAATCGAATGTCCTGAAGACCTCTAAATTCTTGAGTGAAATTTTGAAAAAAGTCATCAAAAAATTAAAACCTTCAATAATGTTACGTATAAATAATCATTTTTATGTAATATTCAACGAATAAACTAGCATTTACCTAACTTTACACAATATCAAGACGATGAAATATACTAATAATGACTACCATTAAACTTTAGTAGTTTGCAAAGAAGACTTAGCTCTTTATATCGACATTAATATGGCGAAACATCCGTTTGCGTATTTGGGAGTTTTAGAAAGAATAAATTTGATTTCCCTTCAAAAGTCCCATGTTATACCAGAATCTCAGTTAGATAAAAGTGGTTGATAATTTTCTAGCGGATTCTTAGCATATTGTAATTATAAGATATTTTCAAGTTTTCATAGTACAGTATTTGCAAATAATTAATATACAATATTGTTTAAGGACATTGTTGATTATAGTGATTTTCAACTCAACTTATGTTCTAGATTTTTCACTAATTTTCCGTGTACTCTTTCATACACGGGCGAACGTAGAACGTTTTTAGTAGAACTTGATGATAACCTTTATTATCTTGAATATTCAAGGTGGTGTGTGGTGTGTGGTGGTGGTGGTGAGGGGGAGAGTGTCCTCCCCTATGAGTGACCATGGCTTCATATTTAATGACATGGGTGAAAAAGTTCAGCTAATTTAGAAATAAGAAAACATTTAAATTGCTATATTTTGTATGAATTTATTACTTTCCTTATATACATAATGTATAAGGAAAGTATTGTGACGGGGTCGAAAATTCGAATTCGAGTTTTCGACGGGAGAACACGTTTCATGCATCCCTGATCACGAATCAAACATTTTTGAAGTGATGTCTGTGTGTGTGTGTGTGTCAATGAGTCTGTGGAGACGATAACTGACGAACGAATGGACCGATTCGAAAAAAATTTGGTACAAAAATCACAATTCGTAAACACTGGAAGCCTATTGTTTTTATACGCAATCGAATGTTCAGAACCCCCCCTAAATTTTCGAATGAAATTTTGAAAAAATCGTCAAAAAATCAAAACCGCTAATAAAGTTACTCAAATAGACATTTCTTATGTAATTTTTCATTAAAAATGATTGACATAAATTTTAGAACGCTAACATAAACCGTTCTCGAGATATTGTAAATTTTTCAACAAAATTATCAAAAAGTCATATAAAATAAAAATAAATATTTCCTATTGAGAAACATGTTCACTTTTCATATATAATACCATGCGATAAATTGGGTGACATCATTCTCGTGGAACTAGCTCGTTCCATTCATGGAAAATGATACTTTAAGTAATATTTTTGTATTTGAACGCCAATAGTCATTTATCTGCTGTAAGCATAACTTATTTCTCCTTCCATAACGCTTGGCGAGATTTTGGCGACGAATTTGGCGGAATGTCGCCAACTTGGCGACTTTTTGAGATGTTGCCAAATTAACGAAAATCTCGCCAAATGGGTAAAAATGACGCTAAATCAATGAAAATGACGACTCATTGTCGAAAATTCAATATCTTGGAAATAATATTAGTATCTACTATAAGAAAAACCTATGTTTTTTACTGTAAATGTAGTAAATTCATTACATTATATAAGGAAAGTCATGTGTTGCCCACATCAGATTTTTTTACATCGGTAACATATTTTAAAATATCGAGCATTTCAGTCACTCTTAGCATTTTTATGTAAAATTATTTTATTCTACTCACGAAGGAAATAAAACTTATTGAAAGTGCGAATTCTAATATAAATTTCACTCACAATACGAAAACCTTATCCAAGTTCGCCAATCGCTCAACCTCTCCAGTCAAAAATATCACGCTACGTTACTGCTAGATTTTGAATCGGGTAGTAATCCATATATACATATATATCCCAAGGTAAATCTTTTCGCTGGGCAAATCAGTTTCGATGACCGCATAGTGTTTCTTTCGGGAAGCAGTCGTTAATTTATCGATTTTGCAATTGTTCAATTTGGGGTCCCTGTAACATGGGGACCCGGGGTAGCCGCCCCTCATGCCCCTGCGTTAGTCAGGCCCTGAGTATGACTATGTAGAAAAAGAAAAGCTTCAAAATATTGTATACATTAATAACCTTTCCTTTCTCATAAATCATTTTATTTTACATTATAGAATGTAATTTTGAAAGGTCGACATTCATGCATGTTCTGAAGACGAATTATGCATGAGTTCGGGACCGTTTCTATTAAGATATTAGTGAGTTTTATGAACGTTCATATTTACCTGCCATGCACGTAACACGTGCTTCAGCTTAAAAAAAAAAAAAAACAATTTTTTCCGTAAGAGAAAAACTCGTTGAATGACTCCGACTGTATTGTATCAGTAAAATTAGTCTAGAGGAATTTTAAAATCAAACTGCCGTGGGAGCGTCATTGCGGAATTCGGCATACCCCGACCGGACACCTCAAATAACAGACACTGTTGCCATTTCACATTCCGTAAAAAACAAAACAAAAAAAAGCATGTTTTTTTTTCCACACATTCTAGTTAATTTCGTAGAACAAATTTCGACATGAATATTCTAATCACGTCCAATTAGAGACTTTAGATGCCAGCAGGACGCTGTTAAGAGAAAGGAATTTGACCAATGTGGATTGTAAAAATAAATTTTACATTTTCTCAGAATGAATGCATTAGGATAAATTGCATAAAACTATAAAAATCCGTTCCGAACGTCTCATGAGCGCACTAGCTTTGATCAGGACGACGACGACTCGCAGTATATATCACATCAGGGGAGCTGAATTTCGATAATATTGGAAAGTAAGTTGATTATCAATATTAAAAGAAGGCGCGTTTATCCGAGATTTAAATTTTATGTAAATTCAAAGTTTATGTAAATTCAAAGATATATTAGAGATAAGTAGTGATATATATATAAAACCATGACTTAAAAATTAAGGAAGCCAAAATTAACACAAAATTGAAACACTTTCTAATCATCTGCTACTATGGAAATGGAAAACTGGGCAATTAAGCACTATGGCATTCTAATTTGTAAATGTAAACACACATATATATATATATATATAATTTTTCTCCAGTCTAACGTTGAGTCTATTTTATTTTCACGTATGCTCTGTAGACCATTTAATAAAATTCTTAATATATATATATATATACATATAAAAATATCTTAACCTCATCGAAATCAAACAACTGAAAATATACCTATAGGCGCTATGCTGCTCAAACAAGTACATTTATATAATACAAAAGAGAATGAAAAAAGAACAACAATGTATCAAAATTTCGCCGGGGGGATTGTGACCCCCACTCCCCGGTTAAGCCAGCTTAATGTCATGACGACACTCCCGGAAGCGGATACAATGTCGCAAACTAAGTACATTATACTAAAACTTTAAATGTAAAAAAGTTGAAAGATTTATACTGACTATACCACAAAAACTGTATCAAGATTCACTACATCCAAACAGAAACACAAAAGACATTTTAAAAGCTAATATTTAACACTAATATATAACAAGACAAACAAACCTCGCATACACTTCACCATTCAAGCTTCTAAAAAGTAATTGACTCATGTATAAATAGAACACCTTTAAACTGTTAAACTATGACGTCCGTATTAGCATCGTATCTGCTGTTCAATCAGTAAGTGTACCTCTATATAAATATAAGTTGTAACTTTCCGTTACGGTTGTGTTGAAAAGTGTCGTTATGACATTAAGCTGGCTTAACCGGGAAGTGGGGGTGGTCACAATCTTCCCCGGCGAAATTTTGATACATTGTTGTTCTTTTTTCATTCTCTTTTGTATTATATATATATATATATATATATATACATATATATATATATATATATATATATATATATATATATATACATATATATATATATATATATATATATATATATATATATATATATATATATATATATATATATATATATATATATATATACATATATATATATATATATACATATATATATATATATATATATATATATATATATATATATATATATATATATATATATATATATATATGACACAATATGGGATGTACATCTGCATGTAATATGCTATTGTTTGTCATTCAGGTATATGGTTTTAGAAATAGACTTTGTTATTATTGTTCTATTATGTGTCAATATTTAAATTCTTCTTTAAGTGGAAGCTTTGTATTTTTGTAGTTTTGTTAATTTATACTTGTGAACATGTTTCAAACATTATTCACACACTTTTTAACATATTTCAAACATTTACTGTAGATGAATTTCGATAGGGCTGGATCTCGACAATTATATCTTATATTTGTTTCTGTATGATGTATATTTACATCTTACATTTTGATACATTCGTATTCCTTTTTGCAATGTACCGGCTCTCCGGGAGTGTTGTCGCGACGTAAAGCATGCCTAACCGGGGTGAGGGGGTCACAACTCCCCCCGGCCATCTTTTGGTATATTGTTTCCATCCATACCTCTTTTCTTTTTGACAATATATATATATATATATATATATATATATATATACACAGGGAGAAAGACGAATTTTAAATGTTTGTGTTTTAAATTTAATTTCAAACATTTTCATAGCATGTTACATATTACACGGATAAAGGTATTTCATATATAATGCGGAGGATTTGAAAGTATTTTTTATTGGTCCAGCTCCGAAAATAACCTCTCAAATATTTTGGGCAATATTTTCGTCTTCCACAAAATAATTGCATTCCATGACGGGGCAGGAATTCACCCTCAACTTCCAATATTTAGCTAACAAATATTTTTTATTTTCGATCGTGGCAGCCGCGAATGTCAGTTTTCGTGAAATACTGTATTTTAAAAGATGTTTTTCCTTGAAAAGTGGACGATGATGCAAGTATCCAATAAAGAAATAGTATTATCTCTAAAAAATGCACTAGTTGATTATTTCAGTTTATTTGCATTAAAGTCTATAATGTTGAAATGTACGCTGAGGGTTAGATATTTTCTTTCTGTCTACCCAGACTGTCTGATCTACCAGAAGGTGTTTTGAGGACCGGGATCCAGTGGGGGAAAAAGATATAGGGACCATATCATCTTTACCTTACCACCAATCTTTCGGAAGGACTTTCTAACCCACAGATTTAACGTGTCTGTACTCTGCGTGAACACGGGGCCATTTTGGGCAGCGCTGAGAATCGAATTCGGGTCCTTAATCTCCGTTCTTTAACCACTGGACTGTCTCGCCTCGTGAGTTAAAGGTCTGAAAGGACAAGTCTATTTATAGAGCAAATACCTGTCATACCCGCGAATTTTCATATTTCTCCGTAAAAGTTTCGAGCCAGGCTAGGCTCGGTTTGAAAAATGTGGGTTTGGTCGGAGCGGGGAAGACAAAGTTTATGATTGAAATGTTAAGAACATTAACGCAGAATATGTAGAAAATAGTCTTTATTAGTTTTAGCAGTGTGATCATTAATGCTAAAATTAACAAAGACATAATTCGTGAAAATTTAATGATTTTATATGTCCGATTTATGATTTAGGAAGATTTGAAATGTCCGATTTATTATTTCAGAATTTTTGAAATCTTAGATTTACGAATTCAGAATTTCTGAAACCTAAGGTTCATGACTTTTGAAGTTCTTCAATCTCAGATTTACGATTTTAGAATTTATGAAATTTCCGATTCATGAGTTTTGAAGTTCTTAAATTTCCTATTCATGATTTTAGATTTTTCGAAGACTCTGATTTATGATTTTAAATATATGCTTACCCTGAAAAAAAATACAATATTTCGAACCTGGACAGGTCAGAAGTTAAAGAGTATTTGGATGGGCTCGAGGGTAGCCCAACCAAATATTCTTTGAGCCCAACCAAATATTCGTTCGAGGACATTGCAAAATGTCCTCGGACTCTAAGTTAAAAAAAAAGTTCAAATAGTGTAGAATTGAATGACATAAATATTACGTAAATCCTTTAATTAAAATTTTCAGAAGTTAAACCTTTAAGATAAAAATAAGAAAAAAAAATTAAATTTTATATAATTATAAGTTCAAACACTCTATTTACAAAATAAAGACATTTTTTATTGGAGAAAAGCATACTCTTTAATTTGTCTTCAGGATATTGGATATACTGATAAAAAAATGAAAAAAAAAAGCTTTAATAAAAATGTTTCTTTTTATGTGAGTGACTTCTGCATGACACAGTAAATTAAAAGTAATAAATATTTATGACATAGTAAATTAAAAATTTGTAATTTTATGTACAAATACTAAAGACAAATTAAAGTTAACATTCTAGACAAATTATATCTCCGATTTAATAGTTCTAAAATTGAAATATCTTTGTCAAAAGCAGTATATAATATAAAACTTGCTTCGATTTCGGAGCACACTTACTGACGACGAACAGAATCCCCAGAAATGTCCTTTCTTCATCTTCATCCGATAACGGGGGTCCAGGAGAGAAAATTTTTAAAAAAATGAACATGTTTTTTTACTAAGCTAATAAAAAGTTCAAATGGTGTAGAATTGAATGGCATAAATATTATGCAAATCATTTAATTAAATTTTTAGGAAGTTAAAAAAAAAACTGGTTATAAATCTGATATAATTATGAATTTAAACACTATATTTACAAAATAAAATATTTTTTATTGGAGAAAAAACCTGCTCTTTAATTTGGCTTTAGGATATTGGATATACTGATAAGAAAAAATTAAAAAATGTTCTAGCTCAAATCTTTTTTGAGTTTTATCAATTTGAACATTGGACTTTTTTAAACTTCAGTTTCTGGGAAAACAAGGTTCTGTTTTATACTATATCAGAAACTTAAGTTCTCTATGTTTAATTTCCTAACGTTTTTACTTAATATTTATGCCATTCGATTCTGCACTATTTGAACTTTGTTACTTGCTTAAGTAAAAAAATCTGATGTGGGCAGCACATGACTTTCCCTGCAGACTCAAATTCGTTTTTTCTTTATTTCTTTAATAATTCAGTAAATTGAGTTTAATTGCACAAAATAACACTAAATTTGTACTTTTAATTCTATTTCTGTTTTTATTTGGTAATTGGATATTTTCTCAAAGGCGGCATATCAAAAATACGGAAAATCTCAAATATCTCGAGAACGGTTAGTCCTAGAGTAATAGAGTTGTTCTTATTATTTTCCTCTTCAAAAATTACGTGTAAAACAAGCATTTAATTGATACATTTGAACATACATAGTTATTTTTTAGATTTTGGCGATTTTTGAGGGCATTTCGTAAGTCAAGTTGTTCAAAAGTCAGATTGTTCTTTTCCGAATCGTACGAAAATTTAATCAGCCCCAGAGTATCTCACAAGTAAGTTATCTACCAAATTTTGTGAAATTTTGTCAATTTGTATTTCAGCTAAAGTGGACACATGAGATTTTTGCGGGTCATTTCGCAAAAAAAGGCGAGTTCTTTTTTTACTTTCCTTATATACATAATGTATAAGGAAAGTATTGTGACGGGGTCGAAAATTCGAATTCGAGTTTTCGACGGGAGAGCACGTTTCAAGCATCTCTGATCATGAATCAAGCATTTTTGAAGTTATGTCTGCGTGTGTGTGTGAAAGTGTGTGTGTGTGTGTGTGTGTCAGTGAGTCTGTGGAGACGATAACTGACGAACGAATGGACCGATTTGAACCAAATTTGGTACAAAAATCACAATCCGTAAACACTGGAAGCCTATTGTTTTTATACGTAATCGAATGTTCAGAACCCCCTAAATTTTCGAATAAAATTTTGAAAAAATCGTCAAAAAATTAAAACCACTAAGAAAGTTACGCAAGTAGACATTTCTTATGTAATTTTACATTAGAAAACGATTGGCATAAATTTTAGAGCGCTAACATGAACCGTTTTCGAGATATTGCACATTTTTCAACAAAAATATCAAAAAGTCATATAAAATGAAAAAAAAAACTATTTCCTATGGAGAAACATGTTCACTTTTCATATGTTATACCATGCGATAAATTGGGTGACATCATTCTCGTGGATCTAGTTCGTTCCATTCATGAAAAAAGATACTTTGAGTAATACTTTTCTATTTGAACGCCAATAGTCATTTATCTGCTGTAAGAACAACTTATTTCTTCGTCCATAACGGTTGGCGAGATTTTGGCGACGGATTGACGGAATGTCGCCAACTTGGCGACTTTTTGAAATGTTGCCAAATTAACGGAAATCTCGCCAAATGGATAAAAATGACGCTAAATCAATGAAAATGACGACTAATTGTCGAAAATTCAATATCTTGGAAAGAATATTAGTATCTACTATAAGAAAAACCTATTTTTTTACTGTAAATGTAGTAAATTCATTACATTATATAAGGAAAGTCATGTGTTGCCCACATCAGATTTTTTTTTATCGTACCAAAAACTAATCAGCACCAGGGTCACACCCAAGTGACTTACTTACCACATTTTATGAAATTCTATGCATTAATTTTTGAGTTAGAGTGGATATATACATTGCACAGACAGACAGACAGACCCAAAGACACACAGACGTCATGCTAAAAATAATATTTTCGTATTCTAGAGGTCCCAAAACGTGTAGATCCGTCGAAAACTCGAGTTGTGATTTTCGGCATGATTCCAATACTTCCCCTGTATAGCAGGGAAAGTAAAAATATTCATTATTTCGAAAAAAATTTCCTGGACCGCTTTAACGGATGTTGATGAAGAAAGCACATTTTGGAGATTCCGTATGGCGTCAATCAGTGTGCTCAGAAATTAGTGTAACCAGTTTTCTACGACAACTAGTGGATTGATTAAAACGAATTCGGAAAAAATTTTACTATGTAATGTGAAAACGAATTAGCTCTTAAAATATTACCTTCTGCGCAATGAAAGTTAAAATAATAGTATTCTCGTTTCAAATTATAGTGAGTTTCGCTGTTCGTGGGACAGATATGTTTTCTTTCGGGGTGTAGGAGGTGGTATATTATTGTTTCAGTACGGGAAGGGGGGGGTGTCTTATAATAATTAATAACATTAATTGGAAGGTGTGCATGGTTCGCATTTGTCCGAGAATATTAGGAGTGCAAGCGCTGTAGGTGGGTGGATTGGAGAAAAGCTATATAATGTTTGTCTAATGTGTTTTATCGATCCTCCATAATTCCCCCGGTGACATAGAAGACTTATTTCCACATACATACACAAAGCTGGAATTTCGATTTGCTCCACCCCTATGGCAGAGAAATTCTTTTTTTTCTCGAAAAGTCTTTTCAAACACCCCAGAAGCATCTTAGTGACTTTGAAGACTGAATCTTCGCACATTTATATTGGAATCCTACTGATTTTAAACGTTATCGAATGTTTGGAATGTATCGAATGTTAGGCCGGGAACGTGACACCCAATTTAGAAAGGAATCCAATCTTTTCCTCGCCTAATCGCGGGGTGCAAACATAGGGTCCATACCATACCTCCCCTAACATCTCTCAGATGGACTTTCGGAACTACAGATTTATAGTGACTATACTCTGCGTAGACACGGTGATAGTTTTAGGTGTCGAGGATAGAACTCGGGTTCTCCTCGTGCGATCCTCTTGCCATAACCACTGGGCTATTCCGATCCCCAACCGAATTTCATGGTATCTGAGTTGTTCTCGGTTCCCATTAGCTTGAATAATCGGGACTCTACTTCCATGTTTAGCACTGCTCCAGCTTTTTCGCCTCCCGGCATCTTTCATCAGGGATGCATATCCTTACCTGTCCTTCATATCGTGATGTAAGTCCTGTTCGCAACACGCGTCCTTGTCGACGACCTTGACATTGCCAGGCATTTAGCGCCATCCTTGGAATTTAGACTTTGGACTAGATTCTCCCATGATTTCTTTTTATTTTTTTATTTTCCACATGTGATTCACTTAATCTTTTCCTCGCATTTATCTGCTTATAGATTCGATTAAGTCCGATCCCAACAGATGTGATAAACGTGCCGGTAAAATTAAATACTTTTGAAACAAATCCCCTCCTTTTCCTAGAAGTGTAACATTTTCAAGTTTAGAATTCTGAAAATGCATAATGTTATTTGTTAGCATCTCCTGTTGCGTTTAGACCAACTTCAGTATAGTGTTTGACGCTTTGCCAAAATGAAACTGAGTAATAGTTACAGAATATGGTTTTTATTTCTGGCGTTGCACATTGCTACAGGTAGATGCTCGACATTTTAAAGTTTATAATATATATATATATATATATATGTGTGTATATATATATATATATATATATATATATATATATATGTATATATATATATATATATGTAATAGAAGATTTTTATGATTACTTGTAATATATATATACCCGAGAAATACCAAAGAAAATTGCTTGTAAACTGAAGGTAAAGGTAAATAAATTGCAAAACAGAAGCCTAGTGTAGCACGATGAGCTATGCAAGAAATTTGGAAATTGAATAAATGGAATCTAGTGAAAATAAAAGGAATAAAATGAATATGAAAAGCATTTCTGAAACCATGTACGTTACCAAGGGCCATACATGTTTCATTAATGCTGATTCTACGTTTCTGTTAACACTACTGTAAAATGTATTACAGAAATAATGTAAATGGCCCGACGTAGAAGAAAAAACAAAGTGGATCAAATACACAAAAAAATCAAACATGAATATAAAATATTCTGTAACACTAGCTTGTGGCTAATTATTTAAATGAGGATGCAAAGTATTATAAAGTAATATCAAAAGAATATAATGAAAATAAAATGAATAATATATCTACCCCTAGTACTGTGGTACTTCTGGAAAAGCATGTGTATTACCAACCATCTCTGAACTGGTTACAGTGAATTTTTGTTACTGACTAAGCAGTTTTCTCAAAGCAGGTTACAGTGAATTATACAAAATGTTTAACTGTTAGAAGAAGACATGGAGATTATGAATTATTTAGAAATGTTAGAGTATGATCTGTCAATATGTTGCTGTAATTGTTGCAAGTTTTTGAATTTAAATTTAAAATGTGTTTTAATAAAAGAAAAAATAAGATTGGGCGGATAGTTATTTGTGATAACGGTGTTGATGAATTTATGAAGATGTTCTTTGTAGTAACAAGGTGTGCTTAACATTTTGATTCTTAATAACTGGTTATTAATAATATTTCTATATACAGATTTGGAAAGATTGGAAGAGAAATGTTGAAGTTTATTTACTTTGAAGTTATAAGTTTCTGTTTTGTCATAGATTTTAAATTTTATTGTATTTGCATTTTTAATTGTTAAACTAACGTCTAGAAAATTGATCCAGTTGGATGTATATACATTTTCAATGAGTTGTAGATTAGGTGGATAGAAATCAAAATTTAATTCATTAGCCTCATTAGTAACTCCAATAATAATAAGATCATCAATATATCTGTACATTATATGACTGTTGAAAGGGTTCTGATTTTCGTAAAAATGTAGATAAAGGTTGGCCAGTATGGTGGATGATTTACCTCCCTGTGGTATTCCTTTATTTAATTTGTATATGCTTTTTCCTTGAACTATATACTGTTTGAACAGAATGAACTTTAATAAAGTTTTGAATTTTGGAAATGATATGTTTTTGGCTTGAGTGAATTGTTCATATAAAAGAAGTATGACTTTATATAAATCATTAATGTCTATATTATTAAATAGGTCTTTGAAATCAAAAGTTTTTACATCATGTATGTAAGGGATTAGTTTTATTTTATTAATAAGTTCTATACTATTTTTGATTATATGTGTTTTTTGTGCAGTAGAATAATCATAAATTTGATTGAGTATGATTAGAAGTTGTTTGTCAGCTGCATTGGTATATGAATTAAAACCTATAGTAACTGTTCTAAATGAAATAGGTGTTTTATGGAATTTAGGTATGAGTACCAAGTAAGGAAAATTGAGATTGTATTTTTGTTTAAGAAGTTTGTAGTAAGCTATTATTTGTTTATTTATAACATTGATATGAGTGTATAAAGGAGTTAAAGAAAGAGAGGTACTGAGTTGCAATTTAAGCTCGTCCAAATAAAATTTTTTGCAGATAAACGCATAATTACTGGATGCCTTGTCTACATATGTGATTACATATTTATCTTATATTATATATATATATATATATATATATATATGTATATATATATATATGTATATATATATATATATATATATATGTATATATATATATATATATATATATAAATACAAAATACAAAAATCATTCAAATATAATTTACCAATTGGTAGAACTATTTACAATTACAATGAAGTTTCCAGGACATTAAACTCCGATGATCTTACATCATGTGTATGCAGCAATCAAAATCTTACCCCTTTTGTCAACTCCACTCATGGTCACATTATTACAGGGGATCTCAGTATAGTTCAGGATGATATTCTTAGGGATATTATGAATAAAGGGTCTAAATTTCGCATTCCATTCTGCCATCACCCTAAACAACTTCTTCAGTCTCTATCATTTGATTTTGATAAATTCATATATCAACTTGCTTGTTCACATTCTATTCCTATTGAAGCATTCAATCAATGGAAGTATACTACCTTACATCTACTTAAAAATGTTATTATAAACATTAAATTAACGAAGCCTAGGTATCCTTATAAACAACTCCTATCTGCTATCAAGGAACTTCAACAACATATTGTCATAACTTATGTAGATAAAGCTTCTAATAATTATGCCATCATTTGTAAAAAATATTATGTTTCTCTGTTACAGAATTACTTAAAAAGTAATCAAATTTTTAAACCCATTAATAATCAGTCTATCCATATCAAAGCTAAAATGCTAAAATTATATGCACAATTAAATATTAATTGTAAGTTTTTTAAATTTCCTTATGTTACTTTGGTTCCTAAATTCCACAAATCTCCTCTCAGTTTTAGAACTGTCACTTGTGGACATAATACCTTTACCACTACAGCTAGTAAGTACTTGCTTAACTGTTTAAATCGAATTAATGAATCTCTTAAATTCAGGAATTCAGGATATTTCATTTTGAACAATAGTTTTGATTTAGTTAATCATCTTAGCAAGTTTCCACACATTCTTGGTTTCCAAACCTTTGATTTTAAAGACCTATTTAATAATATTGTCATTAAAGATTTACATAAAGTTATTATCTCTCTTTATCATGACTATATATCTTCCAATCATGTTGCTTTTAATGTCAAAAATTTTCCTATGCTCTTGCACTTTGTGTTATACAACAATTATATTATCCAAGGTGATAACATTTATTTACAAACATCTGGTGTACCACAAGGTGGCTGTAGTAGTAGTATACTAGCTAACTTATATCTTTATTATTATGAATGTCATTTTAACTCTAATTCATATATTATATATAGATATGTTGACGACTTAATATGTATTATCATTGATGATTCCTATCCCATTAATATTGATTTTTACCCGTCTAACCTTGAATTAATTCCTAATGAGCCTTGCGTTAGTCAAACTGTTAATTTTTTAGACCTAAATTTAGATACCCTCAATAATCATGTAATCACCAATCTATATGATAAAAAAGATTCTTACAACTTCACTATCATAAAGCTGCTATCATATCATTCTTGTAATTCTATTCAATTGTTTAGAAACATCATTTTAAACCAGCTATTTCGAATACATCGACTTTCTGATCCTCAGTTTCACTTTCTCCACATCAATAAACTTAAACGCATTTGTCAAAATTACCAATACCCGGAAGTATTTGTAAATAATATTATTAATAATTTCAAATATACCACGTAATGGTTTTACACATGCATTATTTGTCTTTGACTGGTTTACTCATTTTTGAACATTCACCCATTCTTATCACCTCACTTTCCACTAGGCCTGAGTCTGATACTGTTTGCTATTTTCGAATGACTATTTTCCACTTGTCCTGAGTCCTATACTGTTTGCTATTTTTGAGGGTCTCCTTGCATATTATGTGTCGTTCAAGTGTATTCATTCCGGTGCCCACTCGCATTGACGAAGTGAGGTGAAATGCTCAGTCACTAGTTTATCTTACACGTGGTGCTATGCTTTTGATTTCGTGTTTCATTTCGAGGAGGTATTGTTTTTCAGATTTGTATAATTCATTTGATTTATTATTCTCCTTCCACTAGCCAGTAGACAGTTCCAATGGTGTCTATAGTTAAATACTATCGCCATTGTCAGAAACTGGCTATTCTATCGGTTTTAATTCGAATTGTATGGCTGTCCTGATGAGAATGCAATTTCGAACTAACCGCCATTTTTTGTGGGGTTTCAATTGATTGTTATCTATTCTTAATCTCTTATCTTAAGCTGATTGTTATTGCTTATTCTCATTTTTGCCGAGTTTTATTTTTATTTATTTTTATATACTTTTAATTGTGATTTTTGAATCCTAATATTCTTCTCATCCCCCTTTCCATTGTAGTGATATGTTATCTTCTCTCTTTATCCTTAGTCTTGGCCTATAGTTACTCATTTGTAACAAGATATGCTAGAGATGGTTTTTTTTGTACATACAGTAGTTTATGCATTATTTTCGATTATAATCCTTTAATTTTTATTTATATATATATATATATATATATATATATATATATATGTATCCGAGTCGATATAGAGTTTTTGCTAAATACACACGCTATAGGCAGAAAAAAGACTACTGCACCTATAAAATGTTTTTTATTTGCCTTGTTAGACAATCGTAAGAAATTTGTAGAGAGCACAGTTGTAAATATAACTGTATAGTCCGTTGTCAACTTTATTGAAAATTTCATCAAACGAGGAAATGTTTTAAGACGACCTTTAAAATTTCGAAATAACGCATTTTCTAATTTTAGCACCATTTTGTATAGCCTAATTAATTCTAAAAAAGATTGATACCAATGACTTTATCATATATTCACTCGCTCGTAACATTAAAAAAGAATTGAAACCCAAAATCGTTGTTCGAATATAATCAATTTAATATCTTTTATATATTGATTCTAATCTTATTTCGAATATAATCAATTTAATGTACCAATGAATATCCAAGAGAAGAGAAGGACAGGGGGAGGGTTAAGGATGGTGACACTCCATTGACTAACCAAAACCATTGCTTTGCCATTTACATTCGACAAGAAAATGTACCCTTTTACGAGATTTTATCTATGCTTATGTCCTATGCTTAAAGGCAGCATTATACGCAACAACTTCCGCATATGCTTCCTGACGTGGGCTTTCCTATGGGGATGCAGCGCTTGTAAACTCGTAACAACTTTCCCATATTATCTTCTTTCCGTGAGTTTACTAGCTCTGTTTCCTCATAGAGAACACGAAGCACCTGCGTAGATTTTTGCAGGCCAAGAACTCCTTCTAATTTTCTCAGTAGGTCCAGGTCTACTATACATTAATTATAGTGTAATAAAAATAATAGTTGTTGCACCATATGATCAAAAATATATAAACAAAATTGAAATATCTAACATAAATTTAAAGCGAAATCATGAAAGTTCATTTAGTTGTCTATACAATCGTCCATTAAGTATTAATCTTGAACAAAATTCTCAGTGGTCTTCTATGAATCACGGAAAGTAGTTAATTATTTTTTCACTAGGACGTAAGCTATTTTGATAACTTGAAATTTGATTAAATTAATACGAGGGTCACACTGAAATTTTCGAGATACGGCTAAGTGGTACAAGTTAAACTTACCAACTTTTTGTAGTGTTCAAAGTACTTCCCTCCAACATCAATGCACATTTGTAGTCCAATTTTCCAAAAATCAAATGCTTCAAGCCATCCATTTCTTGGAATCGATGAAAAATATGCTTTTATAGCTTCATCAATCTCATATTCGGAATGGAAACGACGCCCACGTAATTTTTTTTTTGATTAAAAAATAGACAAAAGTCACACATAGCAAGATCAGGAAAATAGAGTGGATGTTCTATAATTTTGATGTTTTTTGTTCAAGAAATTCGACTGTCATTTTTGCTGATGCATTGTCATGGTGAAGCATGAGTCCTCTAATATTCACTTACTGAAGAATTTCTGAAAGTCACTTAGTGATGTACCAGTTAACTGTAACTGTCTTCTGTCCCTCTAGCTTTATGGCTTTGACCAGACCTGTACTTCTGATGAACACGGCATACATTACTTTTTGCATTGCTCGTTGTCTTTTCACCATTGTTGGTTTGGGGTCTTCTTCAAAGATCCATACTTTACTTTTTTGACGTGTTGGAACGTCAAAAAACGGTATGTACTTTTCATCACCAGTTAGAATTTTAGAAATAATGCTGTGTTCACCATCATTAAGTAATTTTGGGGTTTCTTTATATTGATTCTGACACGCTCCGCTTCTTGGTGTTCTATTAAATTATGGGGGACCCAACGACAAACTAATTTTTTCATATACAGTTCTTCATGAACAATGTCATATATAGCTGCGGATCCAATGTTAAGTTCCTTCTGTATCATTTGGTAGGTACAGCGATTATCATCGATTAAAATGTTTTGAATGGCCGACACATTTCCAGGGATTACAACTGACAAATGTCTTCCTGTGTGTTCTTCGTCCAGCAGAGAATTTCGACCTCTTCTAAACCTTGTAAACCATCTGAATACAGTGGCACGGGATGGAGCATTATTTCCATATGCTAATTGTAGACGTTGAAGATATTCTTCTTGATTTAGCTCGACTTTATTATCATAGAAACTCATAGCTCGAAAATGCTCTCGGGTCAACTCCATTTTCTTTTCTTTTAAAATTTATTCTACGATAGCTAAATTGCAATAGTTGCCACAAATTATTGTCTGCGGACATAAAAGAGTTTAAATTTAAATATTCGACCAATATTTTTTTTTCTAGTGCATATCGTTTGCTCCTGTCTCAAAAATTTCAGAGTAGCCCCATGTATATAAATAATTTTTGAAAAGTGCGATATATTTTTTCCTAATTGAGGAGATGCCCTCAATATTTCTTGACCGTGGCCGATGCTAAGATTGTTTAAGAGCTTAATTTTTGGATTAATTCCTATTCTCGATTTGTATTGATTCAGATTGACGACTGACAAGTTTACACATTTGTTTAAAATCGTTTTATCTTAGTAGATTTAAGGATCTATTTCAAACATCAGTGAATAGCCCATTATTCCCGAACTGGGGTGATTTTTTTTTGTCCATCCAGTCTTGCATGTTGGCGCGCTTGATTAATCATTATCTGATGGTGACCTCGGCCCAACAAGACCGTGGGTTTCTGCTGCACTGTTGTCCTGCGTTATTTGTTTATAGATGCTACAGATAAATAACCGTTAATGTCGCAAAGTGTTGTTTGTTACCTGACATCTAGTTAAACTAGGCTCCTAAATATACGGACTGACGCAACAGCGGTTATCTTGACTCCCAGTTGAAGCGATGACTGTACATCGCGAAAAGAGGGTTATTTAAAATTATTTAGAAAATATCTTAATTAGTATTATTTAGAAAACCAGGGGGCTCTGCCCCCTGCTCCCTTCGGGAGACTTCGCCTCCTACTCGCAGAGCTCGCTTCATATCTATTTTTCCTAAAAATTCTACTTTCAAAAATCTCTTTTATATCCCTGCCTATTTTCCACAGGAGGGAAAATCAGGGATTTTTTGTAGCCCAGGGAATTCCAAAACTGAATTCCTTGATCATGAGCTCTCTTCGCGAGCTATTTCATGCCAAACTAAAGTTTAAATAGATAAACGGTTTATTTCATCATATTACTCTATTATTTCTCTATAAATGCACCCAATTTCATATTTTTGTATGCTATAGTTTTTACGGTACCAGACAGAGAAATTGCTAGACGTGCCGATACGGAAAAAAAAAATTCACTCCAGAAGTGCATAAAAAGTAAAATATTTCCAAAACTACTTCGAAATTAAACAAGAAAGATCAATCATGCATAAGCATTGATTATGAAACACTTTCCAACTGAAATGTAATTTCATTTAAAAATTTCTAAAATGTGATTCATTCAGTGGTAATATATTTTACATTATCACAGTACTACAGTAATTTATTATACTTAAATATTTAAAACTGTATCGAAATATAAATCATCTGATTCTTTATGCAAAATCAATGAATATTTCATTCATATAACTTGTATTCCAGACTCCAGAGCTAAATAATTTTGTGTGAAAAAAATTCAGCAATTCTTATGTAATTCATCTTACAATCGCTTGAGATATTTGCATTCTGCATATGTTAAAATTAGGCTTCCTTGAAGAAATAATAAAAGTTTAGGGATCATTTAAAATCACAACTATTGTAATTGCATAGGCACGAAATTTAGATACACAGATAATACACAGATAATATATATGTGTATGTGTATGTACTCAAAGTATTGGAATCGTGCCGAAGATCGGAACTCGAATTTTCAAAGTATCTACACGTTTTGGGACTTCTAGAACACGAAAAAACTACTTTTAGGAAGACGTCTGTGTGTGTAAGGGTGTATCTGTGTATGTTTCTGTGTGTCTGTGTGGATATTACATCCACTCTAATTGAAAAACTAATGGACCGAATTTCATACAATTTGGTAGGTTTGTTTTTTGTGGGAAATCCTGATGTTCATTAGATTATAGTACGATTCGTAATAAAAGAATCTGCCTTCTTTGCGAAATGGCCGCAGAAATTGCCTTTATCCACTCTAGCTAAAACTAATGAACCAAATTTAACAAAATTTGGAGTATAATATTTCAATAACCTACAAGTGATTTATATACCAAATTTAACAAAATTTTGTATATAAATCATTTGTAGGTTATTCTACTACGATTCGGAAAAAAAGGAACGGGCTATTTTTGCGAAATGGCCAGCAAAAATCGTTATATATAAAAATAAAAGACTACGTGTGCTCAATTATATCAATTAAATTCCTATTTTATATATGATTTTTGACAACAAAAAGAATAAGACTAACCCCATTACTCTAGGACTAGCCGTTCTTGAGATATTCTAGTTTTTTCGCGTTTTCGCTACGCCACCTTTGACAATAAGTTCAGCTATCAAATGAGAACTTAATTTAAGTTTAACGTGCAAATTCAATGTCATTTAAAATACTTATGTTGTGCAGATAAACTCAAATTATCATTGAATAAATAAAGAGAACGAATATGAGTCTGCAGGGAAAGACTTGTGCTGTCCACATCAGAATTTTTAACAATATTACACCAATGATTTATAGAAGTGAACGGGGATTATTTTCAGGCCATTTCGAAAAAAATGTATGATCTATATTTAAAGATCCATCAAATTTTTGTCGAATAAAATGTTCAACAAATTTAAGCTGTGTACCAAATTTTAACTCTCTAGGACGTAGGAAAGTGCATTTAAAATGCCATCAATTAAATTTATCATGAAGAGTTATATAAAATTAAAAAAAAATGAAAAATTGTTATCTACCAAATTTATTTTAAAATATGAAGCCACTCCCATATGCTAAACGTTTAAACAAATGGAGAGATATTTATTATATAATATCTCTCTCTTTTCTTTCTGGAAGATATCCCAAAGTCAGAATTTAATTGAATTTGTTTTTTTCCCTATATTAAATATTTTTTTTAATTAAAAAACTACTTAACATATTTTACTGAATTTTTTTTTATATATTCTATGGGATAATGTGAATATTTTCTAAAAATTTCGAAGCAATTCGTGAATTTTAAATTTACTTAAAAAATGTTTGAAAAATTAGGTCCCATAGGGTTCAATGTATTTCATTTTTTCAACCCGGGTTCAATAAAAAACTAATTGGGTGATATTATTTATTTATATTCCCATAGGTCCTACAGACCGTCTGAACAACATACTAAAATTTCATTTTGATAAACTCATTTTTACGGCAGTTATCGTGCTAACGGACAGACAGACAGACAGACAGACAGACAGACAGACAGACAGAATGAACAAAGTCATAAACACTTTTCAACTTTGTTGTAAAGTGTTAAAAAGGAGATTTATCCTGCAAAAATTCCCCCATGTAGGTGCCTGCCTGCAAAAATCGTGGTCTTGCTATTGTTAGTCTATCCAGTACGCGAACTCGCAGCTCAAATATTTTGTCTTTGACTTTGACATTAAATATTTCTTAAACTACAATATATAAAAAAAACTCATTCATTTCAGCGTATTCCCTAAAGTTTTTTCTATAAGTGTACTAAATTTCGTATTTTTATATGCAATAGTTTTTGCGATACGAAGCAAAGAATCTCGAGAAACGATAAATTTGTCAAACAGCAGCGGAGGCGGTGTCACCTACCTTTTTTTTAATATAGAGAGATATCATCATGATTTAATTATGAATAGTTTGGATATGTATTAACTGTGCATACGGCAAATCCCACATTTGTTCACGTCCATTTTGGGCATTTGAACATTTTAGGGAGGCAGTGAAATAGTGTTTATTCGGAATAAATACGGAATAGGGGGAGGGGGGGGGGGGGTAAATCTTTAAGCAGATAATTTCGTTCCAAATCACCATTTTCGCAGGTGCTGAAATAACTAAGAAAAAAAATACAGAATGTGAAATAACTTTTCGTTGGGGATTCCCTATGGTGCCTAACTCTGCCATTTCCGGTCAATTTAATGTAATTTTATTCATGATCGGCCGGTCAAACGCACATTTTTTATTGCAGTCATTTGGGCAGACCTTAGTTAAGACCAAAGTGGAAAACTCTATCCCCCTATAAAGTATAAGATTACAAAAAATTTAAATTGAAAGAATTTTTTTACTTATTGTCCATATAAATCGATAATATTTTATATGTATATTTTACATAAACAATTATTTCGTTTAATCACCAAGTGAGAATATGTATGACTCTAAATCCAGAAAGCTGTGTCAAATAAGGCCGCAGTCAATCAAAACAGATAAAACCATGGTCTCGAGAACAAGATGGCTGGCATCCGGTGCAATAAATTCTGACATGCTAGGATAAACAGTTTTGGCAGAGTTTCCCGTTTATGGGAATTTTAATGATTTTAAGTCAATAACAAGGAAGATCAATTATGCATAAAGCATTGATTATGAAACACTTTCCAACTTCACTGCAATTTTATTTAAACATCTCTAAAATGAGATACATTCCTCGGTAATATTATTAAAATTATCATAATACTACATTAATTTATTATATTTGAAAACTTCATCGAAAACAAATGAAATGTATTCAAATGACGTCATCGAAATATAACACGCCTGGCTCTCTCTATAAAAGCAGCATTTCATTCATAATTTTTTCCATTCATTTCATTCATCACAATACTATAATAATTTATTTTATTTAAAAACTTAAGACCATGGAGGTACAAGTAATTAAACTCTATGTTTAAAACTTCATCGAAAAAACCGTATGGGTTCTCTGTTTAAAATTAATGAATGTTTCATTCATATCAGCGAAAACTGTGCTGATATCTCCAACCCTGATTGGAGGAGATGTGGACTATTTTACCGTGGCGTAGAGGTACATGTGACGCGAGATGTGAAAAGGAAGAAGCAGGTGTTTTTCCAGATAATGCGTGTCAGTGAACTGTAGTAATTCACGTCCGTCGATAACGTAAATGATGTTTGAAGAACAACGTGCGAATATCAAATTCTGCCAGCGTTTGGAGAAACATTGCACCTGCTGCAGCAGGTACAATGTTTCTGCCGGCGATTTTCGTACGTTGTTCTTCAAACGCAATTTCCGTTTTCGACGGACGCGAACGACTACAGTTTACTGACATGCATTATCTGGAAAAACCCAGCGCAGCCAAATGATTGCAATTATATCCTGTTTTCACTTTAAAGGGCTTAAAAAACCTTTCAAGTGATATCATACTTAATTGTTTGAAATATACCATACGTCCATCATCAGTGGCAATATTGCCAATGATGATGGACGTTATGACGTCGGAAAGAGCTTTGACGCTGTTTTAAATTTTCGTGTACGTCATTAATGGTGTTTTTAAATAAAGGCATTTTACTAAATTTGCAGTTTTTGCTAAACATATTTCGTAAAGGAAAGTTTATATGTATATATAAAAAAATGTTCCTTGTTATTTTGAAAGACTTATTTAGGAAATGTTCTAATGTTCGCCAACTACAAATATTATTGTAGGCGGTCCTGGTCATACGCCTAAATAGCGGCTGTGTGTTACTCCCACGATCGTATCTAAAAATATCACTTTTGCCAAGCTTTTCCAATATATATGTATTGAAAGGAAAGTTATAAAGTCATCAATCTGTATAAGTATCATAGCGAGCGAGAGATGCCTCTTCAGACAATTTACGGCTGCATAAAATTCTTTATAACATTTAACGAGCTCTTTGGTCGTAAATTCAGTGATAATATTTTTATACTCTCTACAACGTAACACTGCAGGAGATTTGTTATACAGAGTTATTAGGAAAGTCTGTTACCCCCCTCCTCTAACTTTTAAATCGCGCAGTGTAGCACCACGAAAGCAATGTGTATTTATAGGAAAGTGATCATGCGCAGTCCATTGAATGTGCTTGTACCGCCCTCAGTGACGAAATACGAAACTTAAGGGGACGGTGGACGTTGGATTTTTTTTTTATTTATTGACTTAGAAACATGAAAATTTGTATAAATATTCCTCTTAACTTTACTATATAAAATACCATTAACTTTTTCCAATTTTGTTATAATTTTGTATTTTTTTTTTAAATTTAATTTTTTTTAACGAAAATTCGAAAATGCTCCTTGCGTGCCATTTGTTCACATTTTTGATTAATTTTACATTACGATCACTCAAAAACACATTATGAACAAATTTGGGTATTCATTTTTAAATCCCTTAGAAAGTTAATTTTTTAAAAATATTTTTCTGTATTAAAACTTAATTTTCATCACTTAATTAGGTTATTATTCACTTTTAATTACCTTAATAAAGTTCAATTGTAAAATGCATACCCAGTTTCATTAAAAAGTATGAAAGGTGCCTTTTTGCCAAATTTCATGCATCTCAGACAAAAATTAAGACGTATGGAGCATTTTAAAAATGTAAAACTTTTGAAAATTCCGCTTCGAAAAAAATGCATTCAACCTTTTGCTTACGGGTGGAACAGCGTCTATCCCAAACAAAGAACCTCCCAAAAAAGACAGGTATTTGACATAACCTATCCCAAACAGTTCGACCCCCCCCCTCTGCAGGCATTGGCGTACATGGAAATCGCCGACAAAATTATTGCACCTACTGCAGCAGGGGATATCTTTATTATCTTTATCATGAATGGATCTAGCTCGTTCCATTCATGATAAAAGATACTTTGAGTAATACTTTTGTATTTAAACGCCAATAATCATTTATCTGCTGTAAGAATAACTTATTTTTCCATACATAACGCTTGGCGAGATTTTGGCGACGAATTTGGCGGAATATCGCCAACTTGGCGACGTTTTTAATTGTTGCCAAATTAACAAAAATCTCGCCAAATGGATAAAACCGACGCTAAATCAATGAAAATGACGACTCATTGAAGAAAATTCAATATCTTAGAAAGAATATAAGTATCTACTATAAGAACAACATTTTTTTTAACTGTAAAAGTAGTAAATTCATTGCATTATATAAGGAAAGTCATGTGTTGCCCACATCATATTTTTTTTTTTTTAAAAAGCATACCAGAAGAAAATAGCATTTTCTGTTCATTAACCTTCCTGAATTTTGCATGGTAGGAAATCGTCAACAACCCCGAGTTAAATTTTGTTGACGGCGAAACTTCGTCGCTGCTGAATTTTCACGTCGAATTAGTTCGGAGCGCCTTAAAAGAATATAGTGACTGATCTAACTAACTATCAGCAAGAGGTAAGCTGATGCTTTATAAGATAAGATATCTAAGGTGAGCGAAATTCGAGTTTTTCCCGGTATTTGATTTGAATTAGTATCTCTGAATATCTATATGAGCAGATTTTATTCTATCCAAGTATTTTATTCTATCCTAATAACGCAGATATCATTCCATCTTTTATTCTATCGACTGTGCTATTTTACTTCTTTCACAGCGAAATAATGAAGATAAGATCCACGACACCATGTTTTGAACATGGATTTGCACATTCACATTTGACGTTTTTCTGGACGGCAACATGTAAAACTATTTCGAAATAATAAACTAACTCATATTTCTCGAAAATCTAGTTTGACAATTAGACATATTGCTAGTATTCGCTAAACAAGATAGCCAATATATTAAAAACATTTTAATCACTTTATTCATCCATTTGGAGTTATTTTCTAAAATTTAACGTCATTTCTGCTAATTTGACGACATGTTCGTCAATTTGGCATCATTTTTTGAACGTTACCAAGTTGACTATGTTTCGCCAAATTAGTTACCAAGCTTGCCAAATTTATCTCTAAGTATATGCGGCAGCAAAGCCATCTGATCAAAGATGCTTGGAACCTGTACCCGAATTATAAGAACAGAGGAGGAGCTAGCTTTTGCTCAGTGATTATAATGTCGGTCTACAATGCAAAGAGTCCCTGGTTCGGGGCCCGGCGACGCACAATCGCCACAATGGTGACTCGGACGTGATTATAATGTCGGTCTTGTAAGCACTAGGTCCCGAGTTCGGTCCTGGCGACACACAACCTCCACAATGATGACTGGACGTTTGAAACACGCAACCTTCCTCTCCAATGATCTCACCATCTCAACACGAGATGGCAGCACCACACGGAGTCAGAAGCCTTGACACTTCCTTCCTGGTTGACCACGACTGACTGCCACGTCCGAGGCGACACGCCTCCCGGCCTTCATCATCAGCGGAGGGAGTGTGCGGCAGCAAAGCCATCTGATCAAAGATGCTTGGAACCTGTACCCGAATTATAAGAACAGAGGAGGAGCTAGCTTTTGCTCAGTGATTATAATGTCGGTCTACAATGCAAAGGGTCCCTGGTTCGGGGTCCGGCGACGCACAATCGCCACAATGGTGACCCGGACGTGATTATAGTGTCGGTCTTGTAAGCACTAGGTCCCGAGTTTGGTCCTGGCTCGGGACTGGCGACGCACAACCTCCACAATGATGACTGGACGTTTGAAACATGCAACCTTCCTCTCCAACGATCTCACCATCTCAACACGAGATGGCAGCACCACACGGAGTCAAAAGCCTTGACACTCCCTTCCTCGTTGACCACGATTGACTGCCACGTCCGAGGCGACACGCCTCCCGGTCTTCATCATCAGCGGAGGGAGTGTGTGGCAGCAAAGCCATCTGATCAAAGATGCTTGGAACCTGTACCCGAATTATAAGAACAGAGGAGGAGCTAGCTTTTGCTCAGTGATTATAATGTCGGTCTACAATGCAAAGGGTCCCTGGTTCGGGGCCCGGCGACGCACAATCGCCACATATATTTGAAGATACTGCTTTTTAATTTTATGTAATTTTCTAGATAAATTTATTTGAAAACGTGTAATATTTTGAACAGTTCAAACTAGCGTTCTAAAGTTTGTCATTAGTTTTTTATGAAAAATTACGTATAAATCATTATTATTATTATTATTATTATTATTGTGTGTGTGTGTGTGTTTGCAAATAAAAGTATCGAAATTCTGACAATTGATTTGGTCTCAGTTTATTTTGCAGTGTGAGTTTGAACAGTGCTTCGCATTGTGAATAATGTACGTTTCATCTTATTTTAACGCCATGAGAGGGAAGAGAAAGAGGTCAATTAAAGACGAGAAACGAAATTTTCAGGATCGTAGGGCAATGGATTATCTTTTCCTTCGTGAAATTTATCGATGAGGCACAGCGATAAATTCAAAGATGAAACAAGAGAAATTATTGTTAAAGAATGGAAAAAGAAATTTGTTAAACGTGACTTTCGCTGATCGACCTGTGACCAAGAAGCTGCTCGTAAAGCGTTATTTGCTGTGGCAAAATCAATTGGGTAACTATTGAAACGTTTTGTTTCAAGATTGCGAATTCTTGAAAGCCCCTACTATAAATATGGGCAAAATCTTTCAGAGCTCAAAAACAATGAAGCGTTTCGAATAATTGCCCTTGTTACATCAAATGATGTAGCGCCAGGTAGAGTATTTATCTCGAAAGGAGTTGACCAAGCTGCCCGAAGAATTGTTGAGCGTAGAATATTTTTTTCAGTTGCCCTTGACGAGAGCACTTATGTAGGGAGTGGGATAGCCCAGTGATTAGAGTGCGGGGTTTGCACTCGGACGACCCGAATTTGATTTTCCCTTCTGTCTAAACTGTCTCTGTGTTTACGCGGAGTATGGGTACGTTAAATATGTAGGTCTGTAAGTCCTCCCGAGAGGTTGGTTGGAGGGAAAGGATAGTACGTTTCCTGTAGATGCCACCTCACTGGGTTCCGGTTTAAATAGGGTGGCACTTCCAGGCCGTCCAAACAGATACCTTACACCTTCAAGTAGGTCGAACGGTCTGGGTCGAAGGAGGAGAGCACTTATGTGACGGACACTACACACCTCATAAGATTTGTTCGTGGCGTGCTCACTGATTTTTACTATGTATGAGGAACTATTAGCCATGCCCACTCCCTTTATGTAGCGACAAAGAAAGATATCTACAAAGAAGTTGTAATAGTATTACAGAATATCAGAGGTTTCAACAAGCTACATTCTGAAGTGCCGACGCAGTGGTCGAGTGGTCAAGGCGAGCGTTTCCACAGCAATCGTTCGACCGCTGCGTTGTGGGTTCGAGTCCCACGTAAGGCATGGATGTTTGTGTTGTGGGCGTAGTGTGTTCCGCCCCCCTCTGGTGCCCCTGGAGCAGCGTCTTAGGACGGCTAAATGGTTCACGTTCTGGCCGCTGACGAAAGGCGAATGACGAAAGTCAAGTGCCTGGCCATTAAAAAAAAAATTAAAAATTCTGAAGTAGCAGGTAATGCACCGTTGTTGATGTGAAAAGTTATGGACATGGAAGTTTGCTTCTGAAGTACGGCATCAAGTGCACTTTCTTTCATTGTATCATCTATCATAGGAATCTCTTTGTATCAACCAACTGAAACTGAAGGAGACGGCCGTTAAGATCACAAATACGGTTCGAGGTGGAAATCGCCCACTTATTCATCGAAGGATAAAAAGTTCTTTTAAGAGCTTGACGCGGCTTATGGAGAGCATTCCAACTTCCGCTGGTTTAGTTAAGGGAAATGGGCATGTTAAATGATTTCTTGCAATCAGGTAGAGTTACATCTGTTTGTTCATTGAAATGACCTGCGATGCATACTTTCAGTAAACGATGCTTGATACTGAATTGTCTCGTCAGCTCTCTCTGCATGCGAGACAGTTTGAACGCGTCGGATTTTAACATTTTCCTGTTTGATAGGAGATACATTTTGAATTTGATGATTATGTTGATCTTCGCACTTATCAATCCCACTTGGATATATTTATAAGTCATTTTGAACTACAATTTCATGACTTCGCTGAAGTTCAACCCCCGCTTATACTAGTCATCAACTAATCATCAGACGAAATCTCGACTGTGGAACAACGCTATCAGATGGAACTTTATGAACTTTCGATTGGCTCATTTCTTACACAAAGGACTAAAAGAGGTGAAGAGTTTGTTCTTCAAATTAATTTAAAGAAAAGCGGTTTCCATTGCTTTGCAATTTCGGGCTTTGCATATTAGTGGTGTTCGCTCCACATAACGCTGTAAATAAGCTTTTTTCAAACATGAACTTGAGAAAGTCCAAAACTCGAAACAACTTACCAAACAATTCGCTAGAGACTTGCTGCAGAGGTCAACAATGAAAATCCACACAGATATTGATAAACTTGCGAATGATTTTCGAAATAAGATATGTCATTGAATTATAATGTAATAAGGGCGTGGCTTTTGCTCTTTTCATGTTTGTGATACATGATACATAAAGCCTGATTATATATATATATATATATATATATATATATATATATATATATATATATATATCGGGTGATTCAAAAGTTCGGAGCAAAAGTAAAACGCTACAAAAAAATATCTATAGGTCGGAGAGACATGCGGTTTGCAGATTAATATTCACCGTGGTGGGGGGATTTTGTGTGGCATGAAAGAAAATTAGTTTAAACTCTCGATACTCAGGGGGCTGTGGCAGACAAAGTCATGGAGATGACTTATGCATGGAGGTGATTGCACACATGACTGGCCTGCGAGATCCCCAGATCTCACACCCGTGATTTTAGGTATCTCCACAACGAGAAATCACAAGGTGTGAGATCTGGGGATCTCGCAGAGGCCAGTCATGTGTGCAATCACCTCCATGCATAAGTCATCTCCATGGCTTTATCTGCCTCAGCCCCCTGAGTGTCGAGAGTTTGAACAAATTTTTTTTCATGCCACACAAAATCCCCCAACCACGGTGAATATTAATCTGCAAACCGCATGTCTCTCCGACGCATAGATATTTTTTATAGCGTTTTACTTTTGCTCCGAACTTTTGAATCACTCGGTATATATACAGGGTGGCCATAAAAAAACTTCCCCGATATATAAACCCCTAGCGGCCTATCCGCTCAACCAAATGAAAGGAAATTTCAGATATTGTTATTTGAAGGTATGCGCTCGAGACTGTGATGCTTTCAAACAATAGAGCTCTCACAGTTACGGTTACAATGAAACAATTTCGAAATTTTCGAATGGCAACACCCATATTTTTCCTTCCGCAAATTGATCAGCGCATTGAAAAACTCTAAATGGTGTTGAAACGATACACATATGACGAAAATTGGCGGCGTAAAACATTTGGAAAGAAGAGCATTGTAAAGGACCAATGACAACACAAGAGAGGAGAAGAAAAAAACTTTTATTGGAATTACAAGTTTTCAACGTGCTCACCTTCACAGACGATAAACCATTGCATGTGGGAGATTGTTGACAACAATGACGACCGTAACATTGCAGGTGAAATCTGTATAACTTCACGTTTTATGGCATTTTTAAATTCTGACAAATCTTGTGGATTTGATGCGTACACCTTAGATTTCAAATAATCCCAGAACTAGAAATCCATCGGAGTGAGGTCGGGGGATCGCGGTGGCCACGAAACTGCAAAGTTACGGGAGATGCCTCTATCACCAAAGTTCTGTTCCAGCACTTGTCGAACACATGTAGCGACGTGTGGAGGAGCACCGTCTTGCATCCATGCAATGTCATTAATGACATTTCGCTGCTGCAATTCTGGAATTACGTAATTCTGCAACATTGTTTTATACGGAGGACCTGTGATGGAGCACGTTTGCATACCATTGGAAGTGACCTCTTCGAAGAAGTACGGACCGAGAGCGAATGTACTTGCGATGCCACACCACACAGTCGCTTTAGCTTCATGTAAAGGCACTGGTGCCACATCGTGAGGATTTTTGTCAGCCCAGTGAACGCAGTTCTTGGAGTTTATGTTCCCAGTTAAAGAGAAATGTGCCTCATCCGTCCATAATATCCGCAGCGGCGACCTGCTATCCTCATCATATCTGATGAGGAAAAAATTCGCAAAGTCGACACGCTGTTGCTCGTCTCTAGGTTGCAACATCTGGACGCGCTGGAACCGATAAGGAAACATCCGCAGAACAGAGCGCAGAAGCTTGAGGACTGTGGTTTTCGGTACTTCCAAATTGAGGGCAACACTTCTTGCAGTACGCAATGGACCTGCAGTAACCATATTATGCACTTCCGCAACAACTTCAACAGGAACAGATGGTCGTCCGGATCGCGGTCTATCATATGTGCATTCAGTTTCTTCAAGTTTTCTTTTACCAAATCACGTACAGTTCGTACGGAACATGGGCCTCGTCTTAGCTTATGATTTCGCAGATAAACTCGTACTGCTTCGGCAGCATTTTCCCCGCAAGTGTCATCTTGTTAGCACGTTCGAACACCTAATTGAAGAAACAATCTTCTCACACTGCTTATTAAAGGTTTTCCACAAGCAATGCTTTGCACATGGTGTTCTGTGATTGGTGCTTCTACTGTCTATCCCTGTGAATTATGCAAAGTGCGTCAATGCACCTCCTCTCTGTGTTGTCATTGATCCTTTACAATGATCTTCTTTACAAATGTTTTATGCCGCCAATTTTCGTCATATGTGTATCGTTTCAACGCCATTTATGGTGTTTCAATGCACTGATCAATTTGCGCAGGAAAAACGCGGGTGTTGCCATTCGAAAATTTCGAATTTTTTTCACTGTAACCGTGAGAGCTCTATTGTTTGAAATCATCACAACCTCGAGCGTATACCTTCAAATAACAATATCTGAAATTTCCTTTCGATTGGTTGAGCGGATAGGTCGCCAGGGGTTCATATATCGGGGAAGTTTCTTTATGACCACCCTGTATATATATATATATATATATATTGTGTCATGCATTGTTAACGAAAGCGCATACATCTGTTTGTGTATTAAATTTATTCAAAAATTAATTGCATTAAATCTATTGATTGTATGTTTAATTATATATATTTAATTAAATATATTAATTGTGTATATTCTTTCGACGTCCTTGGTATGGAAAGTTTGGACCATTATGGTTTAAAACAATAGGATTTAAACCAGCCATCTTTGTAATCAACTCAAAAACTTTCAAGCTGTTTTTCTCTGTTTTAATGTTATAATTGAATAATGCAAAATTTGTAAGATGATTTGTAATTGCCGTAAAGACATGATTTTGTTTTATAAAATTAATCTGAAAAAATATACTTAGCATTGCCCTTAACCCAATTTTGAGATTTCTGACAACTAAACCTTTTTCATGTTAACCATCACATATTTAAAGTACTAATTTGTTATTTTCGTAGAGCATCTCGTTTTAAAGTGTCTGTTCGCTGTTTTGATTAATCGAGGATATGTCCTGTTTCTCTGTATGAAAACTAAACAGAACTAGTTTCAGTTATCATAGATAGCTGCTGGTCTTTTTATTTTCAAATAATTGATTGATGAAATAGCCGATTAAAAGAATCCGGGCATGTATTTTTGGTGTCGATTTATGTATCTACTGTCTATTCATGTACCTGGTGAACATTCTCTACGCGAGTACGTCATGGCCACTGATCTCTACTCTAACTCAACATCATACCTTCATGCTCAGCATAAACGGTTGTGCGCGTAGGATTTTTCAAAGCCAATATAAGTGTTACAAACTGCAGGTAAGGTCCAAAAAGTACTGCCCTCTGAGAGTGATAGCGCGCGAACATGGGCGCCCATAGGGAAAGGCAAGAAGGACACTTCTTCCTGGGCGGTCGAGGTTACAAAGGTGGGTATTAAGCTAGTCGATGTTGTAGGTCTTATCCTTCTATTTGCCCCACTGAAGTCAGTGGTTTTCTTCCCTCCTTCTGATAAAAGTTCTATGGGCGCTCATGCGCCCCTATAGAATGCAATTTGGACGTGCATTTATTTGCAATGCGTAGGCTAGGTCATGGCTAACAATAGACGCCAAAAGTGCTCATATCAGACCAGTAGAACCTTTATGCAACATTTTTTTATAATATTATTCAAAAAATGCACATTGAGTGCCAGTTGTTTTCTAATGATAAATTACGTTTCAAATGGTTATGATTGAATTAGATATAATAAGTCCTATTAAAATGAAAAATGAATAGTTTTTGAAATTCCACCCCTTCTCTGCCCGTATGCTTCTCACGCTGAATTTTATTTTGATATATTTTGCAGCAATGAAACTGCTCTATATTATAGAAAATTCTCGAAAAATGGTTAGCATTCTTTCAGCGAGGCGCGTTTATTTCTACGTCAATACTTTGACTTCCTAGACAAAGTGTCTATGAAGTTGATTTTGGTAACAATGGGGATCTGTAAAGAATGTGCTATTCAAAACTTCGGCAAAAGTTATTAGATCTTTATTTGCCAGCAAAAGATTTCGTTAAAAACTGACGAGTTTTATCGAAATTGTTTTTTAAAGATGAACATCTGCTTTGTCGTTTGTGGAAAAAGATATTCCTATTTTGAGGCAGTGATCTTTTAGCGATAGATCTTTAGAGTAGTTTTGATTTATTTCACGAGGGATTAAACTCCATTTCTTAATAAGTAAGAATTAGATGGGTTAAGTTTCCAACGTTGGCGGGATTTTTCATATTTTTTGAAAGATATTTGCGTTCGGTGGTTTTTCCCCGTAGGGATTTTAGATTTGTATTTCCATGATCTTTTTTTTTATCTATTTTAATCAGGATTTTGAGAATTTGTTATTCTAGTTAACTTGGCATTTAGATCTTGGTTATTCGAACATTTGAATTAACCGGGTTAACAGCATCTTGATCAACTGTATTATGATTATTCGACATAATCAATTGGTCCTGGTTAAGAATACTAGGCTATTTGGTGAGAATCTCATTTTGAAAAATTATATTGGGATTTTATCTGGAGAATTAGATGAATTTTAATGGGAGGGTAAATTGCTAATTCAATTCGATGGTGTATCGGTATCTGCTTAGATGTGTTTTTGGTCTATCTAATTTTAAATAATTATCACATAGCTGGGAACGCAACAAGTTAGAATTTCATCCATTCTCTGAAGATTGAACGCATATGGAGGGCCAATAACTTGATTATATGGAGGTCCAGTAACTTGCGATAACTTGACAACATGGAAGACCAATAACTTGCAATAACTTTGATAATATGGAGGGCAATAACTTGCAATAATTTGATAATATGGAGGGCCAATATCTTGATAATAGAGGACCAATAACTTGATGATATGAAGGACCAATAACTTGATGATATTGAGGACCAATAACTTGATGATATGGAGGGCCAATAACTTGAATGGGTTGCAAGTTTAAATCTGAGCTGATAATGACCTATCAAATTTACAAAATGCCATTAGATAGGAAATATCACAATGTTCTTCATCTATCTTCGTTCTCCTTGAAGGGTCAAAGACAGGTGCAACTCCTCTGGGTGCAGTGATTCACCCCTTTTCTGTGGAATTCAAAAGCCGATAAACTATAATGTGACCTGGAACCCGTGTTATCAAGAAAAATAGAATTTTTTTTTTATTCGCTCGTCCTGAACTTTGTCTTGTAGGATATCGTCAACAACCCCGAGCAAAATTTTGTTGACGGTGAAACTTTGTCGCTAAGCGCTACTTATTTCTCACGATCGGAGAGGAAGAGTTCGGAGCACCCTAAACAGATACAGTGAATTTAATTATCAGCAGAAGGTAAGCTCATGCGCAATAAGATATTAGTTTCAAGGTGCGCAGAGTTTTTCTGGCATTAGTCATTGTGAATATATATGTGGACTTTGTCTGTTAATGGAAATAGCTAGTGTACTAGTTTAAACTTTGACTGCAATTTTATGTAGTTGAATCCGTTTTAAAAATGAAGACGTTTTGCATTAATTTATATTGAAATACCAATTGCCGCATAAACATGTAGTGCAAATAGGAAATAGCTGAAAAAGAATAATTTATTAAAAAACTTTAGAATATGTTTCATAGTTTATTCATTTTTATATTTTTTTAAATATGTAATTTAGTTTTTAAAAATAATATAAACTACAAACGAAATAAGAAATTAAAAAATGAAATATAGTTAAAAATATAGAATAAAATGCTGTAATGATAAAAATATTAAATAATAATAAATAATAATAATTAGCATTATTAGTGTTAAATTATTATAATAGCAATAATATTTAATAACAGTAATTATAATAAAACGAATTAATATAACAATAATATTAAATAACAATAATTATAATTAAATGAATTATAATATTCTAACTTGGGAATCGATACAGGAAAAAAATCGTCATTTGAAGGGTAACTCCGTTGCTATGGTTATAAATGAAATCAAAAACTGTATAAAAATTAAATTAAAAAATATAATAGAAAAAGTCGTCTGCTATAACTATAAAGTAAAATATTTCAATAACCGTTTGCTGTACACTAATAAAGTTAACTAAGAAAATTTAGAGTATTTTTTTCTTTTTTTTTTTGCTCATGATTGTATAATAATGAATTTTATGTGTCTAACATTTCTCGAATTATAGTGAAAGAATGTTGGAATTATTTTATGAGTATATACATTTTAAATATTAATGTAAAGTTTATTTTTACAACTTCAATTTAATAATGGATTCTATTAAAAAATATAATATTCTAATAATGTAAATATTTAAGATTATTTAAAATTATTCACACATTTAAGAAAAGTTTTAAATCTTTAAACTTTAAATATTTATAAACAAATATTTAAATTTATTTGAAATATTTAAAGGTTTAGCAGAAATCCCCGTAATAATATTTTTATGTGAGAATTTGAATTTTTAAATATTTAAATTAATAACATCCTGAATAAAGTTTTAAAAAATACTTTATAAAACTTTCGCAAATTATTTAAATTTTTTTAGAAAAAAATAATTTATGTTTTCCCGTTAAAGCGTCTAAATATGGGAAGTATTATTTGTTTTATTTCTCATGTTCCTTTTTAACAGTCCATTTTTTAGTAAACATTTTGGTTAATCAAATCATATTAAAACGGAGTAGCCCACTTTAGATTTTTAGTGTTAAAACTATTAAAATTTTACTATTAATTATTGTTTTAGTAAATATTTTCTAATTCGAGATTTTGACGTATAAGAACGTTTCAAGATTAACTGAACCTATTACGAACACGTTTGGGGAGATATCTTTGTGTGTGTATGTGTGTATATATGTGTGATATGAACACGATATATCAAGAAATAATTAACCTACCTATATCAAATTCCATGAGTAGATACATTATACGAAAAGTACCCGAACTAAGTAAAATATGTAGTTTATTAAAATTCGAATAATTTGAATTTTAGGATTTTCGTAGCATTATTTACTTTGGAGAAACAGAAAAATTTCAGAAACTATGTTAGTGGGTGATTTTACCGCTACATGTATAACATTGTTTTAAACAAAGTCTGCTATTTACTTTACTACATTACTTATTTAAGAAAAATATTAAATTATTTGTATTTTTTCTATCTCACGTTAATTTTTTTGCATTTTCTAAGTTCAAAAAAAAATAATACTTTTGTAAGTTATTACTAATTATAAAATTAACTAAACATATTACGTATGTGACTACCTTTTAAGATGCAACGTCATACGCGTAACTTGTTTTGTTAATTTTATAATTAATTAGTGATAATGTATAAAAGTGAATTTTTCTTTCCTAAACGCAAAAAACACAATATGTTTATACATGCAAATACGGTCAAAATATACAGGTATACACAATATGTATATAAAAAATAAATTGTGACACAAAATATACACGTAGTCACAATATGTATACATGCAAATACGGTCATGGTTATGTTGGTCAAATAAAGAAAAAGTTCTTAAATTGAAATTAAGGAACGCATGTGTCACGTTTCTAAGCAAGAAGTAACCAAGTCTTCAACTGCTGAACATTATTGGGATTCTATTGATATTTTTAATTTTTCAGAAGCTATGATCATTTTTACTCCAAATTCCCTTTTTGGATTGAACTTTTTTGAAAACTTCTCTATTAATTCTCAGTCAAACTTCCTTGTTAACAATAACTGACCCCTTTTCGCTTCAGCTTGGAAATCTCCAGTCTAATTTTCTAAACCGTTTGCTCTTTTTTTTTCTTTTTTTCCCGGTTATTTCCTACCTGTTTCTGGAATTTTAGGTATTTTCCACTGTATTTGTTGAAGTCCTTATAGCCTCCGAAACCAGTTAATTTCTTCTTTTTTTCAGTTGAGCTCTATTCATTTTTCATAGTTGTTTATAAATCGTTTCTTTGCAGCTAGTTTGATCGTTTCAGGAAAAACCGAGTAGTTTCTTTTATTAATTTATAATAGGGAGATTATGTTCGTATTTTACTCACTGAACATATACTTTGAATGTTTTTGTTGGCCGTTTACATTTTTTTTTGGTTTTTTACCTTTCACTCATAGTATCCTGCTATTCGATTTTTCTCCGTGATTTTTACTTTCTATTTTTTTCTCGCACCGTTGACAACCGTTTATCTATTTCAACTAAATTTCCCGACGAATGCCGGCATTTAACTTCTGAGTCTAGGTTGTTTATCTTGTTAGTCTTGATGAGGATAGGCAGGGGTAGCCCAGTGTTTAAGTAAAGAGGATCGCACTAGGAATACCCGAGTTGCATTCTCGTCTCTATCTAAAAAATATATCCGTGTATATGTGGAGTACGGGCACGATAAATCAATATGTCCAAAAGTCTAGCAGAGAGGTGATGGGTAGGGGAAAGATGGTACGTCTTTGTGGCTGCCACCCCCCCTTCCCGGATGTCCAAACAGATGCCTTACACTTTTGAGTAAGTCGGGCGTTTTGGGTAGAAAGCAAAAAAGACTTCACGAAGAAAGCTGTTGCTTGCCTTCGAAACAAATGGCACGATTAATTTGTGTTCTATGCTGTTTTAAACAAATTTTTATAAACTTTCATACATATGTCTGCCAAAATTCGTCTCCGTTACTTCCTGAAATAAAATACAGTAGACGCGTGTACATATTTCTTGGCAGAATTTAGCATAGGGGGTAAAACGTTCCTTGTTCAGCTGCTGCTTTAAGCCAAAGTGTAGTCAACATCTAAGTCAAATATGGAACTCTAATCCGCTATTCACTAATCTGCAGGCGCGATTGCTGATCATCTGGGAGCAAGATATAATGAAACAGTAAATGTTTAAAAAGGAAACAGTAAGTTCCTTTTTCATTTGGATCCTAATAATAGGTACGATTTGCGAAATATACCGGTAGCTACTAAAAATAACCGGGTCCTTCTGTCTGCATTTATTTATTTCTTTTCAATCTGACCTTCTCAGTTATATGTAATCTCTCTTAGATAATCGAGAGAGATCATTTTCCCACCTAGATATATGCGTCAATTCTCGTTCAAAGTCTTAAAGATCTAGAAAAAATTCGAAATGCAAGATCCACTCGGATGTGCCATTTTAGTGCATGCATTTTGTTTGCGTTCTGAATTTAACACCATCTGTGGACGAGTGTCAGAACCACATTAATGATCATTATGCTTGTTTATATGATATTACTAGCATGCAAGGTGAAAACGGCAAGATTTTGATTGGTGATCCTCCAGGTACAGATAACCACCCTTATTGATTGTTGTTGTTGATACCCAGACCGTCCGACCTAACAGAAAGATGTAAGGTAACTGTTTGGACGGCCGGGAAGTGCCACCCAATTTAGACCGGAACCCAGTGAGGGAGGCATCCACAGGGACCGTACCCTCCTTCTCCTACCACTAACCTCTCGGAAGGACTTACGGACCCACATGTTTAACGTGATCGTACTCCGCGTGAACATAGCGGCAGTTTTGTCAGTGGCGGGAATCGAACCCGGGCCTACCGAGTGCAATTCCCGCGCGCTAACCACTGAGCTACCGCGCCCTCACCTCTCTTGGATGTACGATTGCCATAGAATTGTGTCCATTTAAATGATTTTTTTAGCACATCTGCAAGGTCTAAGAAGCTATAAGAGATTGTAATTCCTTCCCAGTAACTCAACGGTGGAGTGTCGGCTGGTTAGTGCAAAGATCCGTGGTTCGATTCCCGGTTGGGGCAGCAAGGTTATTTACAAGGGCTACCGAATATGTCAACTCTGTAGGTTAGTACAAAGATGTCGGTGGTCTGAAAGTAACCCTAATATGACTAGCATAGATTCAGTGGGCTCTGGGATATTGAGTACTGATTTGAAATCGGGAGCACGATGACAACGCAGGAAAGTAGCCTGGAGGATAAAAATAGCACCCAGAGGTTAACCTATGAGGAGTAAGGTTCTATATACATTTTATTAAATTAAATGAATCAAATTTATTAATGCAACAAACAAGACAATACAGACAAGTACCACAACACACAGGAAACACAGCACAAACACAGAAAACGAACAATTTTATATTGTGCGGTTTAGGGCATGGAGGTAAAAGTAAGGAGTTAAAACTTCATATTAAGAAAATACCAATATCGTTTGAGACAATCCTTCAAGTGGCGCTGAGATAAGAGAAGTAGCCCTGCATTTTAGCATTTCCATGGCGAAAGGCATAAAATATTTATTTAAACTGTCAATTTTAAAAAAAAAAAAAAGCATTATTAGCGCAATGCAAAGTAGAACTAAAAAGAATAAAGAATATTCTTACGTATTCAAAATTAGTTTACCTTTCAATTTAATTTTATCTCCATATATTCTGTACTCTATCATATAACTATAAAAAATATTGGTTAATTATACCTATAATTAGCGAACTCTTCATTTAAAAATAATCAAAAGTTCATATTCTAAATACCACGCCTTTCTATTGTGTTAGCTAACAGTAGCAGCTATTTTACTAACACTAGCGACACCTAGATATAATTCTCAAAGCATTATAGCATTTTTAAGCGTTTCATCGGTAGGAGTTTTATCTTCTTTCTATCTCTATGGCCTAGGGACTAGCAAGTTCTTCTAGGTTGCAAAGCTAAAATAATAATGAGAGATCGGCAACAGGTGTAATGCAATCATTAACAAAACTATGCTTCCTAGAATAATGAAAAAATCATATTCTGTATGATATCTATATGATCATGATATCTGTATATGAATAAAGACAATCTTGCAACATAGACTTAAAACGGTTAGGTGACTTTTTTAGACTTAGCTGAAAAAATAGTGTATATCTTATTGCATGTACAATATTTGTTTATTACTTGTTTTTTACAGAAAGGAAAAATTCATAAAGGCAAATCCGTGGTTCAGTTAAAAAAAATATAAATAAAAGTATCATAACAATCATATTGATTGAGCTCTTTAATTTGATGTGGTCTGTCGTTTTACTTCTAGCCGTCTAATTTTCGAAGAATTAACACATTTTGGTGATCATAAAATTTGAATTAACTGACGTTCGTGTGTGTGTGTGCAGAACTATATATCCCCTTTAACACTAGAACTATCTGTCCGATTTTCTTCAAATTTGGCATTTAGTAATCAGAATCAATCCTGGTGATGATTAGATTTCGGAACAAATCGAAAAAAATATAGCTCGCTTTGTTTTAAATGGCCTCGAAAAAATAAAAAAATGACGTAGTTTTTCAAGTAATTTTTAGGAAAAAAATGAAACAAAAAATATGGTTCAATCAGTTTTCACTGAATTAAATTCAAGTTTTTGCTGATGCTACAAATGCAAACTGCGGGGTCACTAATTGGCAATTATTGGAATCTTTAAAATTTGATCAATCAGTGTTTTAGAAAAAAATATTTTTAACGAGTAAAATATTAATTAGGAAAATGATACTTAAGTTGAAATTGTGTTCCAAAATGGCCGTGCAGTGTAAGCTTGTCTCTTCCCGTTCCCATGACTACGCGGTTTATCTTTGCACTCCAGCAGATGAGTCCTGCTGTCAGTAGATCGGGGTATATGAGTCTGTACCACGAATTTGGCGGGCCTTTAAGATATGTGGTGCCGGTTGAGCAAGATCGCATCCCAATCATTCGATCCGGATATTTTGTGTAAAATCTGAAAAATATCTTAAACGCTGACTTGCACGAAAATGGTAAGTTTGTTTCTTTAAATTATATTTTTATAAATAAAAATATCTTTGCATAAACGGCAATTTTTTTAGATAATTTATTCAAGTAATTTCAATTACAAATATCTGAATTTTTTAGGCTCATATTCGACTTGTACATGTATCCATACTCCATATTGTTTTGGGTCATTTGTATCATAATCAGTATTAAAAATCAGTATCTGAATGAAGAGAAAACTTTTTCTGCACATTTTCGTGCGCAAATTATGCTTTAAAATTTTTCTGTATAAATTTTTTAAAAACCTCTCTATTCAGCGTGGCAACATGTTAGTAAAATTAGCATAAGGAGTTGAATGCATTTCTGTGATTTGTGTTAATATCTATTATCAATAACATAAGCACCTTGATTTACATGTCTGTTTATCTATCTATCTCTGGGTAACGCTGCTACAAAATGTTGCTAAACGTGTTTCAATCACAGATAAACATTTCAATTTAGATACTAACCCAGATCAACAGCATTTTCATAACCCTCCACGTGAACACTAAAATTTTCCGATCACCCATAGACTTTCCGCGTTCACTGCTGCTTGAATTCAGTGTTCATATTAAAAACCGGAGCGTTCTTCTTAGCTAATTAAATTTTTGTTTGAACGCGGTTCGTTTTTTTTTCTTAGATTTTTTTTTCAAGAAATATCTCAAATGTAAATTATTGTTCTGTTAAACCTTTTCACATCAGGGTTATCGCATTGTTAAAAACAATAAATGTAAATATTTTCTCCGTTCAAATTATTTTTAATTTTTCTTCCTTAGTAATCTCAAGTTCACAGTTATGTTTCTTCCAAAGGCTTAGATGAAATTAAAAATAACTTATTTCTTTTAAAACGGATGCCACGGGCGTCAGGGTTATATTCTAGTTTTAAAATAACTTTTACATCTATAGCGTTGCCATATTTTATGCGTATATGTATATTATGGTTCAATATCTGATAATTATCCATTGCCAGGTTTGAATTTTTTTTTCAACTTTATAGTTATTAGACACTTTTGCTTGGAATAAGTTTTTAGAAGTGTCTTTTAAGATTTATAATTGACGATAGAGCCGTTTGACTTGATTAATGGAATGTTAAAGCATATTCATGGATTTTTCGTGTCAGAAATGACCGTCACAGGATTGACATATGGGTTTGATTTTGTTCCGTACGGAAATCGAAACTAACAGTGGGAAACAAAGTATGCACTATGGGTAACTTGCTTTTATACCCTAACAGGAGACACAGTATTTCTAAAATTTTCATTCATATTACTCATAAATAGTTAGAATTGATAGATAATAAATGCACTCATCAAAAATGAGTAATAAAATTGTGTTTTCCACTTACTCGTTAATCGCAAAATTGCAAAACTTTAAATAAATGGGGAACAAAACTCTAAACAGTGTTCTTCAACTCATTTAAAATCACTGCTGTTGCCATTTGATGGATGAAAAGGACGATTTTTCGGACAACATCGTAATGTCACCGATTTTCAGAGACAAAAGCGTATGAGGTAAAATAATATCGTTACAATTTTTATGAATAAGAACTTTTTTTTCCCAAATTAAAATTGTAATTTCTTAAGCTTTATCAATTTATTTCCCTTAAGTATTTTCGCTTATGTAATTAGGTGGTGAAAACTCAACTCATCACAGGGGCAGGGTCAGAAATGACAAATTTGCATTTTTATGAACTACAAAACTATATTTAATATTATTGAAAAATATTTTTTTTTGTTGAAAGATATATAGAAAATATTGTATTCCAAACAAATGCTGCCAACATATTTGTCTGGTTTATTATTATTTTTTAACGCTCAAGGATACAAAATCGACAATTATCAGGACAAAATTGGCAATTATATACTCAGGCTCACACTACTTTTATAGTGTATATGGGTAAAAGACTTCCTGTAATTATCATTTATCTCCATAAGGATAACGCTATGAAAATCTTCTATTTCTAACAATGTGGGCCCACACGGTACTCCGATAGTTTCAAGTTTTCTGAATAATTTATCTACACATAAAACACAGCAATATGTGCATTTGTTCAGTTATCGTGTTCGCAGAAGTGCAAGGAATGTCACGTGTTAGGCTGGAACACAGACGTTTTTTTTTATGTTTCTACAATGAACATTTTCCCGTATAACTGAGGACCGCTTCCTTGGCCAATGTCGTTGAAAATCAATAGGTCTTTTATGTTTACGGATGTAAATATGGATCAAAATTTCAATTTGAATTGTTTAATTTGCGTGAGAAACACCGTACCTATAGACGTAATTAAATATGGAGAAATGTGAGTTTTCAATCGACTTCTTCAAACATTTATATATCAGTTTTTAGTTTCATCATTTGTATCAAAATATACACAAAAAAGACCCATGTATCATTTTTTCATATTTTATATCCAAATCATTATTTAAAAACATTTTGTGAAATTTCTTAATTTTTTATTTCAAGTTGACCTGTCCCGGCAATTTACCTTCTTTTACGGCATGTATTGGCCTTTTTCATCTTTCTTGCTTTGTTGCCCATCTAGTTATCCCAACTTTTTAAATTCTCCACTAGGGGAGCTGCAATCACTATTCAATCGGGCATGGTCACTTTACTATAGACAGATCTAACGTATACACTCATGTATCTCTCTTTACAAAGTTCTTGGGGTGTTTGAGAACTTTTCTGATAACCCTGTATGCAGTGTAAAATATTACAAAACTGTGGAAGAATGTAGAAAGTTTTCTATGTAATTCAACAGCATATATTCCCGGCAACATCGAGTGCTTCTGCTAGTAGTATAAAATCAATGTAGGAGTATTAAATTAAAAAAATTTCGGAGAAGCGGTGCTGCTATGATGGCATTCATTCATATACTAAGTATTGCTAGAAAAAGTATAAAATATACAATGAAGTTTTAAAATAAAAGACAACCAAAATGGGCTTAAAAGTCATTTAATAAAACCCCTTTACTCGATGTACATAAATTTACAAAGTCAAATCATTTTCGGGCATCACCATGTCCTTCATCAGTGGTGAAGTGAAAACTTTGCCGCTTATGAAGGGCATGGTGATGCCCGAAAGAGCTTTGTAAATTTATGTACGTTGAGGAAAGGAGTTTTATTAAATGACTTTTAAACCTATTTTGGTTGTCTTTAATTTAAAAAGTTTATTAAAATCGACGTGTATCCATTCTATTTATTATGCAACGAAGGGTTGAAAATGAATGCAAGAAAATCAATAGGACATTTACCCCATGTCTTCATAAAATATGCTTTTAGCTATCAAGCTCTTTCCCCTCCCCTTATTCATTGCACCATTTCAGTTACCTAAATTAAAAATAAATGAAGAATATATTTATAGGGCGAATTTAGTAACGAATTCTGAGCAGTGTCCGAAATATAATTAAACATTTATGTGCATATTATTCACGTCTCGGTCTCTTGCCTTCTGTTTTATCTGGATGTTTTATTAACTCTCATGTGTCACGGATATATTAATAAGATTTCATGCAATGAACGCGTACAGAAGATTTCTCTCCATAATTTACTCATTGGTCCAGTGGATGTGATGGTGGGGGGCAGGGGGAGGGAGGGGAGGTGATAGCGGAATCGGGCACTGACATATTAATTTGTATTCACTGACAATCGTATCCGATCAGAAAAAAGGAAAAAAAAATCTGATGTGAATAGCATAGGATTGATTTTTCTTACAGGATTTTTTGTTCCGGTAAATATAGAAAAAAAAAATAAAACATAATTTTATTTTTCTATATTTACAGACAAACATTTCGGTTTTAAAGCGCAAAATAATGTGGATACTTTTTGTGATTTAAGCTGTTCCATTCTGTCTTTGTAGTTTTATTAACACTTTACAACAAAGTTGAAAAGTGTTTATGACTTTGTTCATTCTGTCTGTCTGTCTGTCTGTTTGTCTGTCCGTTAGCACGATAATTGCCGTAAAAATCACTTAATCAAAATGAAATTTTAATATGTTGTTCAGACGATCTGTAGGACCTATGGGAATATAAATGAATAATATCACCCAATTAGTTTTGGATTGAACCCGGGTTGAAAAAATGAAATACATTGAGCCCTATGGGACCTAATTTTTCAAACATTTTTTAAGCGGATTTAAAATTCACAAATTGCTTCGAAAATTTTAGATAATATTCAAATTGTTCCATAAAATATATAAAAAAAATCAGCGAAATATATTCAGTAGTTTTTTAAATAAAAATTAAAATAATAATAACACCTCTTATATGAAGCGATCACGTGACCATGATATGAAAATATCACGTGACTTACTTCAAAATGATATGTCATCCATCTTGCCTCAAAATCGTGATTTTTAAAGTTCTTTTTAATTCATATTGAGTGTTGTATCCGTCCTAAAACCACTTTATTTTCGCTTAAATTCTGTGCATCTACTACTGAAACAACGCAATTACAATATATTTGAGTTTAAATGCTCATCCAAATTGGATTATTTCTATAACGAAGCCTAATTTTCACCTATGGAAAATGTAAACAGCAAAATATGTGGAATGAGTTGTATTAGAATCGCTGTATTTCTTTAACACAAAATCATTTAGTTCATGCAGTCTGCGTAGCTGATATGAATGAAATATTCGTTGATTTTACAAACAGAAGGACGATTTTTTTCGATGAAGTTTTATGCATAGAGTTTAATTACTTGTAGTTCCATGATCTTAATTTTTAAATAAAATAAATTATTATTGTATTGTGATGAATGACATGAATGGGGAATTATTTATGAATGAAATGCTGCTTTTATAGAGAGAGCCAGGCGGGTTATTTTTTCTATGACGTCATTTGAATGAATTTCAGTTGTTTTCGATGAAGTTTTCAAATATAATAAATTATCGTAGTATTATGATAATTCTAAAATTATTACCGAGGAATGTATCACATTTTAGAGATGCTTAAACCAGGCAATTTATATTTCAATGCCGTCATTTGAATGAAGTTCATTTTTTTCGATGAAGGTTTAAGCTTTCAAATATAATAAATTAATGTAGTATTGTGATAAGTTTTAAAATATTACCGAGGAATATATTGCATTTTAGCCATGTTTAAATAAAATTGCATTGAAGTTGGAAAGTGTTTCATAATCAATGCTTTAAGCATGATTGATCTTTCTTGTTTTTTATTAACATGTACTTTCTTTTTTGTTTTTGTTAATTCTTCTTTTTTAAATATTTTCTTTCATAGCTTCTTTTACATTTCTGTTTCATTGATTTACACGTATTGTATTTCTATGCCTATTTTCTATATATATCTATTTGTTTCTGTATATATCCATATGTCCTGTTTATGTGTTTTCTATATTGTTTTTGTGTGTTTTCCCAGCGGTCCTCTGTAATTGCTCTACACTCCTTGAGTGAGCTGGACGGTTTGGGTAAAAATAATAATATTAATAATAATAATAATAATAAAAACATTTTATGAATGATAAATTAAAATGTTTACAAAGGTATTCTATTTCGTTTTCTCCAAATGTAAGATGAATTTATAATGGCCATAAGCTCGGTTCAAAAATTTGTAACTCTTTTATAACGTCGTAAGTTGAAATCCCTTCAGTAAGTAATCAATTCATTTTAAAGATTACTATATTAATATACATTTTCAGTAACAATGGGTAAAATAGATAGATAGTTTCCTCTTTGATTATGCCATTGTTTCATAATACTCTGTGTATAAATTTAATAATTTTCTATTATAGCATTAAAAAAAATAAATCCAGAACGAGTTCCTGCGCATTCCGGTTTGAATACACCATTGATTCTGTATCATGGAGGTAAAAGTAAGGCGGAAAAACTTCATATTAAGAAAACGCCAATATTGTTTGCGACAGACATTCAGGTGGCGCTGGGGTAAGATAGGTAATCCTGCATTGTATGTATTTCTATGGCGAAAGGCCTAAAATATTTATTTAAACTGTCAAATATTGTAAAAATAATGTATTAGCGCAATGTAAATTAGAGCTGAAACAATAAAGAATATTCCTACGTTTCCAAAATTATTATACCTTTCAATTTATTTTTATCTCCCTATATTATGTACTTTATGCTACAACTATGAAAAAATATTGGTTAATTATAGTTATACTCATAATTTGGGAGCCCTTAATGTAAAAATAATCCAAAATACTATATGCCTTTCTGTCGTGTCAACTAACAATAGCGAGTGCTTTACTGACACTAGCGACACCTAGATATAAATCTCAAAGTATTATGGTATTTTCAAGTGTTTCACCTAGGAGTTTTATCTCCTTTCTAACTCCATGGTAAAAGCCTATGTAAACTTTCAAATGTGAGTTTCTAATTGCAGGTGAAAACAACTGAGAATAATTTAAATGGCTAGGATATATGTCTTTCATTCAGAGTTTAGATTCAGTTCTCATCAGAATTTATCCACTCAAAATTATTTTACCTTTTAATTTATTTTTATCTCCTCTATATCCTTAAGTCTGTCTTACAACTATGATAAAATACTTATTAATTGTACTGATAATTAGGTAATTAAAAATAGTAAAAAATGCATATACTCAATACTATTCCCCTCAATTGTGTCAATGGAAACAAAGGGCGCTTTACTAACACTAGCGACACCTAGGTATAATTCTCAAAGCGTTATGGCATTTTCAAACGCTTCATACATAGGAATTTTATCCCCTTCTCTCTAACTTCATGGTACATACTATATAGTATGAGAAAGTAACAACTATCTATTTATCAGTTACTTTCTAGACATTTGCTAGACAATTCCATGTTGTTTTGAAGTCGCTGGGAAATCTTCAATGTGCCCACTCAGTAGATTTAGGAGGAAAACATGTATAAACAGATAGGAAAAAGAAAACAAAAAAACCCAAACATGCATATCTGTCAGTGTCTAAAATTAGTATTTCTAATGCGAGATTCCTAGTGAATTTAACATTGATCCTGAAGGCAGGAAATGCCAATTAGAGTAAAATATCATATGACAAACACGAAACCTTCTACAAGCTTCATTTCTATATATACAGGGTTCATTGGAAACGCCTTTAAGCACCCTCCCCACCCACACACTAACTTTGTAACAAAAGTATCTATGAGTGTGCATGTTAGGTCTATATATAGTAAAGTGGCCATTCCCGATCGAATAAAAGTGACTGTTGTGCCTCTAGCGGTGAATTAAAAACGTGAGGATAACGAACTCGGCAACAAAGCTGATAGATGGAAAAAGTCAATTGCAAAGTTGTAGAGAATTGTGTAACATCGACACTTAAACTGTTACAGCAGGAATTTATTTCACACAATAGGGTTATTGGTGAATTTTTGTTACATTTAGGAATGCTAAAATAGGCAAATAAATAATGCTAAAATAGGCAAATAAATAATAGGCAAATAAATTTATTTCATAATATAGGGTTATTGGCGAATTTCTGTTGCATTTAGGAATGCTAAAATAGGCAAATAAATAACACTTACGTGCACAGGAATCTAATGTACAGCCTGTTCAAAATGTCTTTTTTCAGTCACAATACACATTTGAATTCAAGAAAAAATAGCACCCCGTGCTTTGACAAATATTGCAGGTGTCTCCTTGTTACAAGCTCTGACGATACACCATCTTGACAGGTATTTATTGCCTTCCGTATACTCGTCTCATTCGTTCATGGTGTCGATTCCTTTTCGTTAGACAATGCAACTTTGTAACTGACTTTATTCGTCATCTTGCTTTGTCGCCGAGTTCATTACCTCAACTTTTTAAATTCTCCGCTGGAGGGATGCAAATTTCTTCTTTTTCTTCGACCCAGACTGTCCGACCTATCCGAAAAAGTAAGTAATCAGGTTGGACGACCGGGAAGTGCCATCCAATTTAGATTGGAACCCAGTGAGGTGGCATCCACAGGAACCGTACCCTCCTTCCCATACCTCCAACCTTTCGGAAGGACTTACCCAGATATTTAACGTGCCCGTACTCCGCGTGAACAAGGAGACAGTTTGAGTAGAGTCGGGAACCGAACTCGGGTTCTAGAAGTTTCAATAGAGAGTACATAAAAGAAGTCATCACTCAGTTGGAGAGCAGTTCACGTGAAACAAGATACATTGAATTGTGAGGTACGTCAATGTTTTAAAAATAGTATCCGCTGTTTTGAGAAACTAGTGGAGCATTTAATTGCTCTTTTACTGTATCTGACAGTTGTTTAGTGATATTCTGACATAGTTATCAAGTTATTTGCTGTATATTGTTCCTGTTTACGCTGTACTTGTGAATAAATGTGTTATTCATCCATAAATTTGGGCTCATTCTTGAATTCTGAGCGTTTTTAAAACGGTTTCACAGTTAACTTCGAAACCGTGGTTCCATTGCAATCACCAAACTGTAAAATGTCATTTTAATTTCATTGTAATTCAATTATTATATTTTATTTTATTTGTGTAATCTTGTTAAAATGTATTTTGAAATTTTTGATACATGATTTTTCTATGTAAATCTTAAATTAAACTTTTAATAAGTGAAAAAGTAATTAATGTTTCTATGTAAATCTTAAATTAAACCTTTAATAAGTGAAAAAGTAAATATTTTTTCTATTTAAATCTTAAATTAAACTTTTAATAAGTGAAAAAATAATTTTTTTTTCTATGCAAATCTTAAATTAAACTTTTAATAAGTGAAAAAGTAAAGATGGGTGAGTGGTGTATTTATTTTCTTGCTTGTTTCCTTTGATCTTTATACATAATACTTAAAGTAGCATTCTCGTGTATTATGTTTCTCCGCATATAACGTTTTTAAATCGGTTCCACAGAGAAACTAAAAACCAGGGTTCCACTGTAATAACCAAACTGCAGAATGCAATTAACATGGAGTTAGAAAAGAGATAAACTCGTATGGATGAAACGCTTGAAAATGCCATAATGCTTTGAGAATTATATTTAGGTGTCACTAGCGCTGATAAAGTAGCTGCTATTGCTAGTTGACGCAATAGAAAAGAGTAGTATTTAGAATATGCATTTTTGGTTATTTTCAAATTAAAAGATCCCTAATTATGTATAATTAACCAGTATTTTTCATAGTTATAGGATATAGGGAGATAAAAATACAGAATATAGGGAGATAAAAATAAATTGAAAGGTAAAATAATTTCGAATACGTAGGAATACTCTTTATTGTTTCAGTTATATTTTGTATTGCGCTAAGATTTATTTTTACAAAATTCAAAGTATAAATAAATATTTTAAGCCTTTCGCTATAGAAATGCATACAATGTAGAACAAATTATCCCAGCGCCACCTGAATGATAGTCTCAAACGATATTGGCGTTTTCTTAATATGAAGTTTTAACTCCTTACCTTTACCCCCATGGTTGTTAATCTATCTTCATTGTAATTCAGTTATTATATTGTATTTTATTCGTAACCTTGTCAAAATGTAACTTGCTATTTGCTAATTTTGTTCCCACGTTTTATGCCTTCCCAAATTATTTTATCCCGCTTCGCCACTGGTCAAGTTAGCCTTGCTTGAAATATAGGAGGCCACAGGATGTCCCCTTTGTATCATGAACTCTATGGTGTTACCACACACTCGAAATTCACGGTCTCAAAATAAATCCAAATATCGAGCATTACGCTTTGCGCTAGAAAAATTGACCATGCTCGTTAAGGTCACAAGGGTTAATTCTCATCGGAAATATTCTATTCCCCCCTTATAATGGAAAGAGGTCAATAGATAAGACAGTAACCTACATCAACCATTGACACTTTGGTGTCTCAGATGAATATAAAAGATTTGGACGGCAGCTTGCCACTATAAATGATCGAAGAGTGCAAGCGTAGATAGAATTGCTTCTCAGTCTTGTCTTCAGAATTTAGTGTGTGTTGTATTTAATTCCGAGACTACGAAACTTATATTTATTCTACATAGAAGTAAGTTCTAATATATATTTTTATAGTAGATTTATATTAACACTTTTAAAAAATAGTTGCAACTTTTAAAAGATATGTTAAATTTTGTTTAACGATGTATGGCTCTTTGAGTTGTAAATTGGCTCAGTTAGATTTTATTTATGGCTGATAATACTCGTGTGCAAAATTCCGGTTCCACAATATTCTGTCGAAAGTGTAAATGTGTAAAGTTTAAACCTTCTAGGTCACCGAGGAAAAAAGGGCTTCTGGAGTGTCTCCCCCCTCACTTTTTCTCCCCCGGGGAGAAGTTTAAAATCCCTTTATGTTATATTCTGTTGTTCTATGGTCGATGCTAGAAGTGTCCACATATTATACTTTCTCAGTTACAGAGGAGGCTGGCTTCAGAAAAGTCTGAAAAGACTTTTTGTAAAAGTGGTTTTATTTTCTCGCCCCCCATCTCCTGGAGGAGAAATAAAAAATCGGTCTTCGTTAAGTTCTGTTCCATAGTCGATACTATGTGTGCAAAAATTCAGTCTTCTAGGTTACCAAGGGGCTTCTAGAGGGTTTGGAAAGAAAAAAACAGATATGATAGAAATTTGACTTTATAGCGATATTGATGACTATAGAAATTTGACTTTATGGCGATATTGATGACTATAGAAATTTGACTTTATGGTGATATTGATGATCAAAGAAATTTAACTTTATGGCGATATTGATGACCATAGAAATTTGACTTCATAGTGATATTGATGACTATAGAAATTTGACTTTATGGTGATATTGATGACCATAGAAATTTGATTTTATGACGATATTGATGACTATAGAAAATTGACTTTATGGCGATATTGATGACCATAGAAAATTGACTTTATGGCGATATTGATGACCATAGAAATTTGAATTTATGGCGATATTGATGACCATAGAAATTTGACTTTATGGCGATATTGATGATCATAGAAATTTGACTTTATGGCGATATTGATGACCATAGAAATTTGACTTTATGGCGATATTGATGACCATAGAAAATTGACTTTATGGCGATATTGATGACCATAGAAATTTGATTTTATGGCGATATTGATGACCATAGAAATTTGACTTTATGGCGATATTGAAATTTAGTCAACTTGCTAGTTTTCTGAAGATACTTGGAGCCACTCAGTGATGTAGCCAAAGGATCAAGGATCAAGGAATTCAGTTTGCTGATCCGAGTTTCTGGGCTGAGAAAAATCCCAGCTTTTACCTTCTGCGGAAATTAAGTGGTGATAGAGATTGATATTTTTAAAAGTAAAGATTAGAAGAGAAATGGGTGCTCTTCATCGCTGTATTACAAACATCTAATGCCACGTCTGTTAGACTCTAATTAAAATTTCTTGAAAAGTGCCGTGATTAAAAATGGACGACGTAGATAAGGTGGGGAGAGGAGTATGGGCGGGGATGAGGATCGGGGATCATTAGGGGAAGGCGAGTTGCGTCACGATATCCGAATGCTAAGGATGCGATTCAACTCGAGGTCGAAGAGTAGTTAAAAATTCAACAAGTAAACTTTTTTATGGTAGTACAAAGATGCTACAGGTCTTGGGTACTGCGGCCATGTTTGGAACATAAGTGCGGGTCCTCGAGTTTCTTACATAGAAGCGCCCTTTGACCACTTGGAGTACTTCAGAAGCCTTGGATCGTAGATCGCCAGTCTTATCGATTGTAGTATTTGAGACTTTCCCAAGATCTCTCAAAATTTCGTTTGATAATTTTTTAATAGTTTCCAAAAAGGGTTTTAATATTGAGATCATTGTGTACGGCCACGAGTTTGACTGGGGTAGCCAAAGTAATGGGTTAACGATCATAATATCTCTTTCCATTGGTTGAACAATTGAATTGTATTGGTTCTGTATTGAGTTTAAATTGTGCAAAATATATTTAACACTGCAATATCCCATTCGATCTTACCTAGAAGGATAGGTTAGAGGTTATTACTTGCCTCCATTGGATGAATAATTGCATTTTTGGTTCTTTATTGAATTTACGTTGTGAAAAAGATATTTAACACTGTAATATCCTTTTTGATCGTATCCAGGAGGATGGGTTTGAGGTTATAACTCTTCTTCATTGGCTGAACAATTGAATAAATTCTTCATTGAGTTCATATTAGTGTCTACCTGTAGGTAGGGGCTGGCGTGTAGTGGAATCACAACATCCCCATTCCGATTGGTGGAAATTTACATAAGTTCTTCATAGGGTCCATATCATAAAGCGAAATTCAGCGCTGTAAACCCCCATTCGGTAATATTTTCTCCTATTTCAAGATCTTAGCTACGCCCATGATTGCAGTAAGTTGTTGTTTTACACTTTAAGAAGATTAGTAGGATTACACTTTAAGAAGATTTTGCGTCAGAAGATTAGTAGTAGAAGTAAGTAGAAAATCTCTTATGTGTTCAACACAGACTTTTCCCAACAAATTAAAATTTTTGAGAAAAACAAAACAAAAAAATAATAAAACTTGAGCTTTTTTTTCACTCTATTTTGTGAAAAACCTACAAAATTCTTGAAATTGTGAATTGAAACAGAGTTTCTCATATCAAACTTCATAGCAATCATTTTACTTCTTTTACTTCATAGCACTGTGGCGAAATTTCTTGTCTCAAGAACAATTTGTAATAACTCCTAAGCTGTGGGGGTGATAAATTAGCAGTAAAAAATATATACTACATATTGATTCCTTTTCCTATAAGAATATTTAATTTAAAAAGAATAATTTTTACTAATTTTAAGTTCTTTTTTGTAATTTAAGAAATGATTTTATTTTATTTCCTTGGCTCACAAATTTCGGTTTCTTAAATATATAAATTACTCTTTATTTTTTACCAATAATATTTTTTTTATCATTAACTCGTTAATTAATATTTTTATTCCCAGCTTTAACATAACATGAAAGAAAATTCAGGAATAATAATCATCAGACTGAAACTTTCTTCGGGAAAATGAAAAAAAGAAAAATTAAAAATTTAACATTTGAGTCCAGATATGTTTTTGCCAATCCAATTTCAGACTTAAGGGGTTGTGATACAATTTTTCCAACGTGAAAAAGATCAGGTTCCTGTGAAATAAAAGCCCTATAGAGTTTTTTCACCCCATTTGACAGATGAATTAGATGGGAAAATCAATGAACATCTTGAAAACGATTTAATTCAGGAGAATGAGTGGTTAGTTTCCAAACCAGTATTATTTGTAAAAAAATCTGATGTGGACAGCACATGACTTTTCTTATATAATGCAATGAATTTACTATTTTTACAATAAAAAAATAGGTTATTCTTATAGTAGATACTTATATTCTTTCCAAGATATTACATTTTCGTCAATTAGTCGTCATTTTCATTGATTTAGCGTCATTTTTATTCATTTGGAGAGAATTTCGTTAATTTAGCAACAATTAAAAAAGTCGCTAAGTTGACTACATTTCGCCAAATTCGTCGCCAAAATCTCGCCAAGCGTTATGGACGGAGAAATAAGTTATTCTTATATCAGATAAATGACTATTGGCATCCAACTACAAAAGTATTACCCAAAGTAACTTTTCTCATAAACGGAAACGAGCTAGATCCACGAGAATGACGTCAACAAATTTATCGCATGATATTACATATGAAAAGTGAACATATTTTACAATAGTTAATAACTTTTTTTTATTTTACGCGATTTTTTGATAAATTTATTTGAAAAATGTGCAATATCTCGAGAACGGTTCATGCTAGCGTTCTAAAGTTTATGTTAATCGTTTTCTAAGGAAAAATTACATAAGATATATCTATTTGCGTAACTTTATTAAAGGTTTTGATTTTTTGATGATTTTTTCAAAATTTCACTTGAAAATTTAGGGGGGGGGGGAGTCTGAACATTCGATTGTGTTTAAAAACAATAGGCTTCCAGTATTCACGGATTGTAATTTTTGTAACAAATTTTATATGAATTGCTCTATTCGTTCGTGAGATATCGTCTTCACAGACTCACTGACACACACACACACACACACACACACACGCACACAAACATCACCTTAAAAATGTTCGATTCGTGATAAGAGATGCTTGAAACGTGCTCTCCTGTCGAAAACTCGAATTCGAATTTTCGATCCCGTCACAATACTTTCCATATGTATATACTATGTATACATTATACTAGAAAGTAAAAAGTCTAATGTGGGTAGCACATGACTTTCGATACGCAATGCCATGTCTCTGCTTTATTAACGGTGAATTAAGGGTATAGAATATCCTCGGCACAATGTTTTTGGCATTGGATCAACACTACGTAAATTGAAATTGGGCGCTTTTGACAAATTATGAGTTTAAGCAGAATGACTCATGTATATTCACATGCAAAATTATTATCCAAACGCAACTGACATTTGATTAACAAAACGTTCTCTTGTGAATGAAAATTATTCTTTTGGCAAATTATGAGTCCAAATAGAATGACTCATGTATATTCATGTGCAAAATTATCATCCAAACGCAATTGACATTTGATTAATATCTGGTAAAATGAATGACTATTGGCGAATTCTTTAGCGTCAAACAGGAAAACTATTACAAAACGTATCTTCTCTTGTCAATGGAAATTATTACGAGGAGGGGGGGGGGGGGGGGGAGGGGGTTCTTCCGAAACTTCAATTTCATTTAATAGGGTTTCAGTGTTCACTGATTGTAATAATCGCATGAAATTCGTTTTGAAGACATCGCCCCCCCCCCCCCCCACACATATATACATACACATCTTTGTGCTTTAAAAAAAAATATTTTTCATCTATATGTGACAATTTCTAAATTTTAAATAAATATACTTTTGAGAGATAGATATCAACTAACTCTTTAAATTAATAAGGCATTCTTTTGTAAGAGTATTCTTCCAAGAAAAGTAAAAAAAAAAAGATATTTTTCATTATTATAGATAAAGTCTTTAAAACACGAAAAGTATATATATATTTAAAAATTCTCGAAAATTCGTTTATTTATAGTATAGATTCCGTTAAAAGCTTTTTTTTTTAAAGACAATTCTTCGATCATTCCGATGGTTTTAAGATGGAAACTCTGGAATGACGTTTTTGATCACGCTTAGAAACCGATTTGTGCGAAAATCGTTCAAAATGGGTGATTCAACATTAAATAGTTAAAAAGTAATTCGAATCTTAAAAAATAAATAATTAAATAAAATTAAAAAAGAACCAGTCTGAGTTGTCTTCGGACCTTACTTAAAGCATCACTGTACCAAGTTTTGTACATGGTGAGTCAGATTTTCCGTTACGAGACCAACGGACAAACACACAGCTTTTACTATTATAGATGGGGACTGTGCATTGAATAGACAAAGATAAACTTTTTTTGATGTTCTATAATTAAAGTACGTGGGATTTGGTATAAAATTATTAACCACCCTCGTTCTCTCTTTAAGAAGACTGGCATTGTTTCTTACTCTTGTATTCTTGATTGATTGGCTAATAATATTTATTATTTAATGAGGCTGAGGAAAAACGATTTGACCAGTTGCTTAGCGACGTAAGGTGTTTACGCATATGCCATTCAGAAAGACAAACAGCTGTGTTCTGTTGAAAGGATTGTGATTGAAGATATCGAAATACTACTACTTAATCCGAGGTAAATTTAGCCTGCGATTGTTCCTGCTGTGAATACATTTCAATTATTTTTCGGGAGCACCTTCTTGTTAAAATATATTTATTTATTATAGATAATATTGCAGAACAAGCTTTCCCGTAGCTATGCGCCTTACAGAATATCTGAAGTGGGGTACCCCTCTCGACTATCTCATATATTGTTTAGGTTTACTTGTAAAATTAACTACAGTGAGTTTCAACTCGACTTTCTCATACTATAATTCATTTTCATTAAGTAGCTTGTGGGTTTTTTTTTCTTTTAAAATTTTACAAGAAAAATTTTGAAAAATTGGTATTGTTGGTCTAAATGATTACAATTATAGAGTGTTAGTCTTCACTTTAAAGGACTTGAAAAAATCCTTCAATTGATACTGCACTTGAATATATACCCTCTGCCCCCAAGATAGGTTAATGACGTCACGAGCACAAATATTGTCAAATTTTGTCCTTCGCTGACATGTTAAAAAATATAAAATTTAGAATAAATTTTCGCTTGAATTAAAAGAAAATCTATCTAATTCTAGATTTTTTGATAACAAAGCCGGATGAATGAAAATTCATTAGTATTTGCGGCTGCTGTCATATATACAAGAAATCGACCACAGATAGACGGACATCACTCGAAAAATAGTCGAAACGTGTTCAGGAAATCATAAAACATATGTTGGCATCAAAATATCGAATTCGAAAATTTTCGTGAAAACAATAATACTTTCGCTATGCTGTATTACATAGTATGAGAAAGTTAAAATAAAAATTGCACATATCTTTTACAAGAACTTTCGTTCGCGTTACTTTTTACGCATCTCTGATGTGACTATGGTTAAAAATTGAATAAAAAAAAAACTGCGGGAGATTTGAATTGTAAAATATAAAAATATTGTCTACTATAACTGTAAATTAAAAATGTTCTAAGAACTGTATAGCTTGTACTCGAATGAATTAATTAAAAAAAATGGATATTTTTTTTTCTGTGCAGGATCTATATATACTAATTGCAAAGTGTCCGTCTGTCACTCTTTTTTTAGGCACTTACCGAATAGATACAGACTTGCAATGTGGTACATGTGTCGATCGTTCGATAAAACCCCCGAGAAAATCGTATTTTCTTAAAATGTTCTTAAGAAAGGGTGCTCCACACCAAAACGTTCGAAGAGTGAAATAATAGAAAAGCATGCATTAGAATAAGATAGAGATTTCAAATTTGGTGTGTGGTTAAATTGTTCGAAAGGAAGAAAGTGTGCAATTTCAGATTTTTAATATTTTCTACTTAAGAAGGTTCCGCACACCAAAATGTTCGATTTGCTGAAGAAACGGCTCCTTTAAAATTTGATAGAGGCTTTAAATTTGGTATATAGGCTTTGGTATTTGGTATCTGATGTAAGACGAATATAGTTTTTCAAAAATGTTCGTTTAAGGGAGTGCTCCAGAGAAAAAAAAGTTCGAAAGGAAAATTGATAAAAAAAACATGCTTCGGTTTGAGATTTCAAATTTGGTGTACGGGTAGATAGTTGGGAGGAAGAAAGTGTACAATTTAAGTTTTCCAATATTTTCTACTTTTCTACTTACTATATTTTCTACTTTATTTTTTACTACGTATACCAAAATGTTCGATTTTCGGAATAAAGGATAAACGCTCCTTTTTCAAACTTTTTCAAACGTGATAGAGACCAGATATTTGGTGTATGGGAGAATTATTTGATAGAAAACCCAAGAAGAATGGAGTTTTTCAAAAAATTATATTTAAGGGTGTGAGAACTCCACACGAAAACATTCGAAAGGTGAAATGATAGAAGCAGAATGCTTCGCGATGAGATAGAGACTTCAAATTTGGTATATGGTAAATAGTTGGAAAAGAAGAAATTGTGCAATTTCAGTTTTCCAACATTTGTTATTACAGGGGGTGCCGCTCACTAAAATACTCGATTTGCCAAATAAATAGAAAACGCCTCCTTTACAATGTGATAGAGGCTTGAAATTTAGTATATGGACTCATTATTTGATAAAAAAAACCCAAAATGAATACGGTTTATCAAAAGTGTTCATTTAAAGGGGTGTTACACAGGAAAACGTTCGAAAAGTGAAGTGATAGAAGAAACATGCTTCCCGATAGGATAGAGACTCCAAATTTGGTGTATGGGTAGACAGTTTGAAAGGATGAAAGTGTGCAATTTCAGATTTCCAATATTTGCTACTTTAAGGGGTGCCTCACACTAATATATTCGATTTTCCGAATAAATGAGTCACTCTTCCTTTTAAATTTGATAGAGGCTTGATATTTGGTATGTGGATCAGTCATCCGATAAAAAACTAAAAACGAACAGAGTTTTTCAAAAATGTTCATTTATGGGTGTGCTCCACAGAAAAGCGTACGAGAGGGGAAATGATAAAATAGCATGCTTCGGGATGAGATGGAGACTTTAATTTGGTGTACGGATAGATAGTTTGAAAGGAAGAAGTGCACAGTTTAAGTTTTCCAGTATTTTCTTCTTTAGGGGGTTCTGCACACCAAAATATTCGATTTGCCGAATAAATGTGAAACGCGAATTATTCAAAAACTTACAGTGTTCAGGGGTTGCTTATTGCGGTGATTTTCAACGGGTATTCGGCTTGTAAATATATAAAAGCGAATTTTATGGTTTTAGCCGTTCTCGAGTCGAGAAAACAAAATATTTCGAGATTTATGAAGTTTCAAGATATTAGGTTTTTTTCATTACTTATAGATCAAGTCCCACGTATATTCAGTTTCAAGTTATCAATTTGTGCTGTGTAATTGGTCACTGAGACAGCCAACCAGTCAGTCGGTCTGACTCAGCTGCATGACAGAGATTATAAGACCCTCTAACAAAAAATATCTACTATACCACTCTCTAACGAAATGCAATTAATTGAAGACCTCGCAAGATCCCCTAACAAAACGTCGAACAGTGAAATTCGCTGTATTTTGAAGCAAGAATATTAACGTAATAATTCCCACAATGCTACAGGGATTTGTAAAGAACTTTGCCGCCCCAACCGGAAATCGAACCCTGTATCTCCGAACTGGCCAGCCGACGCTATACCGTTGAACTACTGGAGGGAAATTGCAAGCTTTTATCGTCGAAGTGGACTCTGGCATTCTTCACCCTCTAATGTTAGATTGGCGTGTAACTGACAATCTGACAGATCACCTTCTGCTATTTTTACCTCAGGTTAGCCTCCTGCTACTACTATTTTTACCGACAATAGTATCCTGCGTGGTATTTATCCGCTCAATTTGAAATCGGCGCTCAATCCTCCAAAGTCCACTGAATCCGTACTTCTACTAGGGTTGCTTTCAGACATCCGACATCTTTGCTATTGACTCTTTGCTATTGACTGGGCTTTCTCTAATAATACCCCTGTTAATATTTTTTCCGATAGCCTCTCTTCCATTCAAGCTCTTAACTCAATAAAAAATAAATCTAACTATCTTAACTCCATTAAATCCAAAGCTCTCCTTGCCCAAAATCTTCTCAATACTTCTTGGGTAAAAGCTCACAATAACATATTTAGAAATGAAATTGCTGATTACCATGCCAAAATTGCTGCTATCTCTGGTTCCCCTCTTACTATTCCCTTTCCTCACTCGCTTCTCTCAAAATGTTGTAAATCTCATATCCTTAATCTTTGCCAAAATTATCTTAATGATTATATTTCCACCAGGACTGGTGATCCAGCAAGAATCCTGTCTTACCTCCCTATCGTGAATCCTAATTTAGAAATTTTTAATAAATACCTCATTTACTTTCTTACTGGTCATGGCCCCTTTCTTGATTACCTATACTTTTTCAAAATTAAATCCACCTCTAACTGTATTTGCAATAAATTCGGTGACGTTGACCATTCCATTTTCGATTGTCCTTTTTCTAAAAATTTTCATCTCTGTAAACCCTCCCCCTCTAATAAACCAATTTGGTTCTCCAAAGTTCGTTCAAATCCCTATTCAGTAGATAAAATTAAAAATTGTATTCTTGTTGCCATGGAAATTTCTAATAAAGTCACCTAAGCTTATGAGTAGATTCTGCTCTCAATTAATTTGGATCAATGAATCCCTTTATTTCATTCTTTAATTTATATGAATTTATTGTGTTCCCTCCATTTTTTCTTAAAAAAAAAAAAAAAAAAAAGACTATGTTAACTGTTCCTATTTTTTTTGGATCTTTCTTTTTCTTTTGACCCTTTTTATTTGTATTTTTTCTTACTTTTCTTTTCTAAATTTTATTCTGAATTTCTGTTTTTGTTTTTCATACGCCTAATTTTTTTTCTTTTCATATATTTTCTTTTATCTATTTTCTAAATTTTACTTTTACAATTTTATTATTTTCTTTAATGTTAATCTATTTTTCATTATGTTATTATACTTCACTCTAAATTTTATTTTTCAATGATCTTTTTATCAATATTCGCAATAACCCTTTTTCCATTTTTGCAAAATGGACGTACTTGTCAAGTTCAAATATAATGTAAAACTGTCTGTTTAATCACAATATTTTTCATCAATTGTTATATTTTTAGACCTAAATAAAAGTTCGTTTGGCGGGATGGTAGACCTTGGGTGCCTCCTGAGTGCAGGAGGTATCCATTCCCGACCGTGCAGCTAGCTACTCTAAACCCACTATGTGAGTCGCACAGTCTGGGGGTCTTCAGACATCCGACATCTTTGCACTAACCTACAGGGTTTCTTTGTTCTGGCGATATTATAAAGTACTTTGTTGCCTCAACCGGAAATTGAACCTTGGATCTCCGAACTGGCCAGCCGACGCTCTACCGTTGAGCTACTGGGACGTTATTGCAAACTCTTTTTATCTAAGTGGACTCTGCAGATTGCCAGAGAAATTAAACTTTTTCTTTCGAGATATTGAATTGTCGTACATTTTCCGGAAGTTGCCAAGGTTGAAAATATTTCTCTACATTTGTCGCCAAGTGGGACAGACGTAAAGAATAAAATTAGGGCTTTAATTATGTAGTATTTTTATATTTCCTATACTAGAAAATAATTTATATAGACCCCCCCTCCCTTGCATATACACAATTTTAATTTTTAAGCCAATTTTCTCTTTTTTATTGATTATATGTCACATCTAAATTATTTTTGTTGGTTTTATAGAAGAATCGGATAAACATTTCTTTCAATACGATGTTTTCCCCAAATCTGTTTTGTACTTCCGTATTTGTGAAAATTTTTGATAATACTGAATTGCTTCCTTAATGGAACATCACAGGATTCTAAGAAAATTTATTTTCTTATTTTGCCTATTGGTTAAAAAATATTCTTAACAACTAGAGCATGCGGATATGTGTGCTACATAACATAATTGTGATAACCATCGCAAAGCACGGGTTAGAAGAAATTTAACTATTTTTTGATTTAGGTGCAACTATTCTCATGTATTCCAGAAATTTTTTGTAATTTTATTACATTGAAATAGTGCAGCGTTTGTATAAAAGCCAGCTTTTGATACTAAATTTAAGATATTTGTATAGGATCTAAGACGTTTCAAAGCAGTGGTAATATAACTTTTCTTTTTTAATTTGAATGTCATTAATTGCTAAACACTGAAATGACGATTATGTTGTGATATTCACTTTTTACTCGAAATTTGATTGTATTTCTTTCGAAGTATATAATGTTTTAAAACTAGCCGCATACGCGTTTTTCATACCGAATATATTGAAATGTTATAATTCTCACAAGTAGTACATAAGTGGGGGAACAGATGAAGTATAAACCCTTCTTCATTTTAGGTGAGATTCTGGCAATTTCTGCTATGATTTGCAGAACATTCCATTCTGGCAACCCCTTCCGCGTCTTTTTGTGCCCTTTTTTCGCCCCTTTTGTCGCCAATGTAAAAATTGCAACATTCCATTCTAGCAACGTTTTCCACGTTTTTTGTCTCCTTTGTCACCCTTTTATCACCGACGTAAAAATCGCACTTTTGCTGCTGTGTGGGGCAACAGTTGATCTGTAGCAATTCAAACATGGGCCTGCGTTCGCTTCAGGGGCTTAACTCGCTACTCTCGCCCGCTAAAAAAACATCACAGAATCCAGTCCCGCTGGTTCTCGGAGGTCGCACGTAACAATAGTTGTTTGTACAACAGGTGTTCTGTGGCTTATAGAGCACAACATGAAAATCAGAAAATTTTCTGATTTTTACCTTGGCGACAAAAGGGCGATTTTTACGTTGGCGACAAAATGGCGACAAAAGACGACAAAACGGCGACCAAAGACGACAAAGGGTGACAAAAGACGACAAAAGGGTGACAAAATAGGACAAAGGAGCGACCAAAGACGCGAAAAACGTTGCCAGAATGGAATGTTGCGATTCTTACCTTGGCGACAAAAAGTCGACAAAAGATGCGGAGAAGGTAGCCAGAATGGAATGTTCTCCAAATCATAGCAGGGATTGCCAGAATCTCACCTAAAATCGCCAAAGATAAAAAAGGGATTATACTACATCAGTACCTTATTGAGTTCTCCCACGTTGAGACAATAAACAGACAGAGAGAAGCACAGCTAATAAACATCGTTCTATAAGCATCGATGAATAAAATATTTTAAACGAAATATCACTTTTTCATTAATTCAAAGTAAATAAATTATTTGTAACTCTTTTAAAAAACTTATTAAACAAAATATATCATCATTAGAATAAAATCTAAAACTATAAAAAGAAACAAATAATTCTAAAACTAAAAAAAAAAGAATCTCACTTTTATGCACAGAGCATTCTAATCGAAGTTGTTGTAGTAACAAATTACCTAATATTGCCACCCAGTAAAAAGCAAATAATTAAAATTTTGCTCTTGCTAAAAATATACATGCAAATATAGAGTATTAATATATATGATAGACGATAAAATAACTGAAAAGAAAGAAACATTTTTCTTTTCTTTTAATTATGTCTGCAGATTAAAAGGTTTATTTTTTTCGTTAATCTATGAAGCCTCCATAATTTCAGAGATATTAGAGACATAAACAACTATCGGGTCACGTTATAAGGTTTAGAATTGCATTTATTTTAGAGAGGCTCCAAAAACGATTAGATCACGTTAGTTTGGAGGTAGGGATAATTTTTAGCAGAGATAATTCTTCATTAAGCAGAATATTTTCGACGCTAAGTGCTACATTGTTAAAAAAATAAAGCTTGGCATTTTTTTTTTATGTGGACCTTACATAACTTTTTCTACAGACTCAAACTCATTTTCTCTTTATTTCTTTCATAATTCATTAAAGTGAGTTGAATTTCCCAAAATAACACTGAAAATTATTTGAAATTGCATTTAATTTGCACTGGACGTATTTTCAAAGGCGACGTTACAATAATGCGAAAAAACTAAAATATCTCGAGAACGATTAGTCCAAAAGTTATGGGGTTGGTCTTACTCTTTTTGACGACAAATATTATATATAAAACAAGCATTTAATTGAGATATTTGAGCACATTAGTCTTTTATTTATAATTTATTTATGTACATGGGTTTTGAAATGAATTGAATTAATTTTGCTTAAAATTTATATACTTATTTGTAATATATGTTAATTTTAGTATCGATATATCCGATTTACCTTATGCAAATTTGTATTCACGATTTCTAGTTGTCTAAAAGCACATATTTGTTAATTCCTTATTATTACTACTGATGATGGACACTATGTTGTCCGTAAGCGATATGGCAATGTGAAAAACTTTTCCTGTACGTCAAGATGGTGTATTAAATACAGTTTACAATATTTGTAGTCTTTGCAGGAAATATTAAAATATTTTAAACGTGCTTTATCATATTTAAGAAAAATGCAGAATGCATTTAAAAAATTAAACATTACTGTGTATTAGACTGGATTGAATTTCCAATGCAAAATAATATTTATTTATACATTATATTAGAAATGAACAAGCCTTATATTTGTTAAATACTAGCAATGGCGTTTAAAAATTATTAGAACATGTAGTCGCTAATGATTGTTTCGCCCATGCTGATTTAAATAATATATTTTTTAATATCACAGTCTTCATTATGTTAAAATCTTAAATTGCTTAAACTTTAAAAAAAATATGTTCATTAGGAAAATTTTTATTTTAACACTTTTTGCTGTAATTTATAAATTTATTCAACAATACGAAATCATTACTATATCAATCTAAGCAAAAATACGTAACTTTTTAAAAAAAAATGTAATTAATAATTAAAAAATCATTTTTGATACTTTTCATATCTTGCCTGATATATAATTTGAAAATCATTACATATGAAGCGCAAAATATGCCATGTGAATTCTTAAAGGGCTAAAGCAGTAATGTATAACCTTTTGATGTGAATAACATCTATGGTTGGGGTTTCTCAAATAATGTATTTTTTAATATCACAGTCTTAATTATGTTAAAATCTTAAATTGCTTAATCTTAAAAAAAAATGTTTATTAGGAAAATTTTTATTTTAACACATTTTGCTGTAATTTATAAATTTATTTAGCAATACGAAATCATTACTATATCAATCTAAGCAAAAAAACGCAACTTTTTAGAAAAAAATGGCAATTAATAATTAAAAAATCATTTTTGATACTTTTCATATCTTGCCTAATATATAATTTGTAAATCATTACATATGAAGCGCAAAATATGCCATGTGAATTCTTAAAGGGCTAAAGCAGTTATGTATAACCTTTTGATGTGAATAACATCTATGGTTGGGGTTTCTCAAATAATATATGCTTTAATATCACAGTCTTAATTATGTTAAAATCTTAAATTGCTTAATCATAAAAAAATATGTTCATTAGGAAAATTTTTATTTTAACACATTTTGCTGTAATTTATAAATTTATTTAACAATACGAAATCATTACTATATCAATCTAAGCAAAAAAAATGTAACTTTTTAGAAAAAAAAATGGTAATTAATAATTAAAAAATCATTTTTGATACTTTTCATATCTTGCCTGATATATAATTTGTAAATCATTACATATGAAGCGCAAAATATGCCATGTGAATTCTTAAAGGGCTAAAGCAGTTATGTATAACCTTTTGATGTGAATAACATCTATGGTTGGGGTTTCTCAAATAATATATGTTTTAATATCATAGTCTTAATTATGTTAAAATCTTAAATTGCTTAATCTTAAAAAAAAATGTTCATTAGGAAAATTTTTATTTTAACACTTTTTGCTGTAATTTATAAATTTATTAAACAATACGAAATCATTACTATATCAATCTAAGCAAAAAAAAACGTAACTTTTTAGAAAAAAAATGGTAATTAATAATTAAAAAATCATTTTTGATACTTTTCATATCTTGCCTGATATATAATTTGTAAATCATTACATATGAAGCGCAAAATATGCCATGTGAATTCTTAAAGGGCTAAAGCAGTTATGTATAACCTTTTGATGTGAATAACATCTATGGTTGGGGTTTCTCAAATAATATATGTTTTAATATCACAGTCTTAATTATGTTAAAATCTTAAATTGCTTAATCTTAAAAAAAATGTTCATTAGGAAAATTTTTATTTTAACACTTTTTGCTGTAATTTATAAATTTATTTAACAATACGAAATCATTACTATATCAATCTAAGCAAAAAAAACGTAACTTTTTAGAAAAAAAATGGTAATTAATAATTAAAAAATCATTTTTGATACTTTTCATATCTTGCCTGATATATAATTTGTAAATCATTACATATGAAGCGCAAAATATGCCATGTGAATTCTTAAAGGGCTAAAGCAGTTATGTATAACCTTTTGATGTGAATAACATCTATGGTTGGGGTTTCTCAAATAATATATGTTTTAATATCACAGTCTTAATTATGTTAAAATCTTAAATTGCTTAATCTTAAAAAAAAAATGTTCATTAGGAAAATTTTTATTTTAACACTTTTTGCTGTAATTTATAAATTTATTTAACAATACGAAATCATTACTATATCAATCTAAGCAAAAAAAACGTAACTTTTTAGAAAAAAAAATGGTAATTAATAATTAAAAAATCATTTTTGACACTTTATATCTTGCCTGATATATAAGTTGTAAACCATTACATATGAAGAGCAAAATATGCCATGTGAATTCTTTAAGGATTGAAGCAATAAATTCATAACCTTTCGATGTGAATAACATCTATGGTTGGGGTTTCTCAGACGGATAAACGGAGTTCTACGAAACATATAAACACTTTGGACTCTTATACCCCCAAACCTAATAGATAGAAATGTAAATAATTTTTCTTGTTTTGTATGAAATAGGATCCACATGATGAATATATTAAAATAATATCAATATTTTGAACTTTTTTTTTGAAAAAACCTTAAAAAATAGCTTTCCGAATGAGTGTTTTTTTCCATTTTTCCAACTTCCACTTAAAATATATAGCAAACTATAAAAGATAGATATAAATAGTAAACGAGAAGGGAAATCGAAATAGAAAAGTTTTGAAAAACGAGTAGACGCCATCTGAGTGACATCAGGCACTGGGAGGTAATAGGGCGTTTCGAAGGGGACTAGCGACAGTTGGAAGTAGTTCGAGCTCTAAATGTCAGCCATTCCGCCACTTACTGCCTGTGCAAATGGTATCAAAGTGATGGAACAGTGTCTAGAAGACCAGTAAATGGACGTCCAAGAGTCACAACAGCTCAGGATGACTGTTTTCTGTGTCTGCAAGCAAGACGCCAGAGACCAATCACTGCACATTAGCTTGCTTGCGACTTTGCAGCGTTGGCAGGAAGAGTGGTATCTCGGCAAACTGTTTACAAACGGCTACATACAGGTCAGCTGTATGAAAGATGACCAGTGATTTGCGTCATATTAACGCCCTTGCACAGAGTGCCCCGCCTAAACTGGGCTCGAGATCACCTCAACTGGACTCCACAACAATGGGGTACTGTGCTCTTCGCGGATGACTCATGGTTTGACGTACGGAGTGATTTCCGACGGTTTTTGGTCTGGAAAAGGCCTCGAACTCGCTATTACGCCAGTAACATCCGCGAAATGCACGCATACAGAGGCGGTGGTTTGATGGTTTGGGCAGGGATTGCTGTCGGCGCCCGCACTGATTTCCACATCTCCCCTCGCTGTACTATGACTGCAGTGCGGTATAGAGATGACATCCTTGCTCAATATGTTAGCCCGTTTCTTACGCCTATAGGTCCTGATGCCATTTTTATGGATGATAACGTGCGAGTACACAGGATTCGATTTATCAGCCTGTAAGGAAACACTACTTCGTATGGAATGGCCATCAGGATCATTCGACTAAATCCCAGCAAACACGCATGGGACATGCTTGGGAGATGTTGAAGTTTTCTCCATGACCCTTCTCGGAACCTTTACGAGCTAAGAAAATGTCTGCTCCGTGTATGGGCACAGATACCTCAAACCGTCATAGATGATCTTATTCTTGACCCGACAAGGTAGATTACCCTATCGGGCATGTGCTTCCAGCAGGGGTGATCACATTCTGTATTGACAGACTTTCACCAATGAACTAACTGTTTTTGCCGCCCCAAATCCTATGTTTTTGTTTATCTTATTATTTAATGATTTATTGACAATTTTCTTTGAATTTCCCCACGTTAGTGTTACCCCATGATCTGTGTGTTTCAATGAGTTCCAATAAATACTTTTCTTTTGATCCGCTTCTTTCACTTTGTTGCTTAACATGTGGACAGGAGTGTATATACAAGCCTGCTACATATAGAAGATTGCATATGCAAACATACAAGACTACATATACAATATATACAATCAAATCTCATAGATTGCCATGGTTGAATTTGAGTATACTACATGTTTTTCCATCTTATTTTCAGATGCTTCGCGCAGTCGTCGTCAGTAGTCTTTGTCTGGTGTGTGTGTTGGTCCTCCTGTCGTCGCTGGAAGAGGTACAGTCCACGCCCATCAAGTACAGCAACTGGAAGGAGTATCTCGAAGCTACGGGGAGGAAGCTCACCTACACCGAAAGCGGAGACAACAAATGCACGTGAGTCCTTTTTGAGCATAAAATTTTGATTTTAATGTGTTGGTACATTCTGTACCGAGTTCCTCTTGATTGGTTCGTTGTCTGTGGAGCATTGTTACACCTGTCGTCGATTCAATAATAATAAACTGTATAGCATCGGGAGGGAATTTTGTAGTAACATGTAGCGAGAAATTTAAATCACCAACTTGGCAGTGGCGGGGTTCTATCCCGGGGTCAAAGTGTGGTAGGTTTGTATTATAGAGTTGAGCTAAAGACGTCTCCAACTCAAGGTATTTAATGCTGCCTTAAGAGATTTCGTTACAGTACTTCTCCTTTCAGTGATTTTCGTCGAATTCCAACGCAGTTGCAGTTCTATGTTGGGTTGCAGATGAGACGTGCGAGATCTAAGTTGAAGTGAAGAGCGATTACAAGCGGCTTCGTAATGAATCACAAGGCTCGATGATGTACAGTGAGTCGACGTCAGAGTCTTGGAAGATCACGAAAGTGTGGTGGCGCCATCTCATGGGGAGTACAGAAAGTACATTTATGCAGTACATGTATCAGGAATTTGAAGTGTCTAAGGTCACCAATTTAGCGAGAATGCGAAATTACTAACTTGTGCCGGGGTTTGATCTCTGGGCCAAAGCATGATAGGCCAGTATCGCAGCGTTGAGCTAATGACGTCTCCAACTCAAGGCATTTAATACTGCCTTATGAGCTTTCGCTACAAACATTTAATATGAACGAGATATAGATTGATGCACATTTTTGACAAAATACATTGTCTGATTTCAAGTGAGTCATATCTACCTCCTACTTCCTTGGTGGGAAAATTACATTAGCGACATTTGCGCTATACGCCAGTATACGCTTATCGCTTGCACCGATCGCACGTTCGCCCGGTAGAGTGGCTGCAAAATGTAGCATTTAAACGTTTCATCATCGATAACTTCGTCGTTTGGGGTTCTATTTGGACGAAATAAACTGCATTCTATTAATCTATAGAAACTGTATAATTAAAAAATAATAATAACAACAAAAGAATAAAAAAATTTCAAAAAACCAAAAATATCAAAACCTTTTCCTAGGTACCTTATACATTCTTCACAATCATTGCACATCAACTTTTTCCCATTTAAAATATACGAAAGGTTAATTTATAACGAGTAACAGAATTACTCACAATTTCTACTTTCTTATACCATGTATAATATAGTATAGAGAAAGCACCACGAAAATTTTCGATTTAGAGATTTTGATGCCATTATATGTTTTAGGACCTTCTGAACACGTTTTGAATATTTTTGGAGCGATGTCTGCCTGTGGTCGATTTATTGTGTGCACGATAACTTCTGCAAATATTAATGGATTTTCAAAAAACTTCATATCCGGCTTTGTTATCGAAAAATCTAGAACTGGATAAAAATTCTTTTTAATTCGAGCAAGAACTTCGGAATTTTATATTTTTTTAACATAGTAGCATAGGACAAAGTTTGACATACCCATGCGTGAGAGGGTTTTTTTGTGGCTCAATGACCATGAGTTTCAATTACGGTTGTGACAAACAGGTGTGATACAATTTTTGCGTTCGTGAAGTCAAGTAGCCCCCTCGAGGAGCAAGTTACTCCTTGGGGGTATTTTGTCCAGTACCAATTGAAAGATTTTTTCAAGCCCTTTAAAGTGAAGGGTAAACACGCTATAATTGGAATCATCTCGACCAACGGTACCGATTTTTCAAAATGTTTCTTGTAAAATTTGGGAAAAAAAGACAAGCTACTTAAAAATGGATTCTGGAATGAGAAAGTCGAGTTGAGTTACTCTCCTGTTAATTTTAAATGACACCCTCTTGCCAAAATTAAAAAGGAAATACTAATAATAAAGATAAAAACTTTTCTTATTTTATTTTTGTGGGCCATTCTTGAAAAAAATCTGACGTGGGCAACACATGACTTTCCTTATATAATGCAATGAATTTACTACTTTTACAGTTAAAAGAAATGTTATTCTTATAATAGATACTTTCCAAGATATTGAATTTTCGTCAATTTGTCGTCATTTTCATTGATTTAGCGTCATTTTTATCAATTTGGCGAGATTTTTGTTAATTTGGCAACAATTAAAAATGTGGTCAAGTTGGCGGTATTCCGCCAAATTCGTCGCCAAAATCTCGCCAAGCGTTATGGATGGAGAAATAAGTTAGTCTTACAGCAGATAAATGACTATTGGCGTTCAAATACAAAAGTATTACTCAAAGTATCTTTTTTCCTGAATGGAACGAGCTAGTTCCATGGGAATGATATCACCCTATTTATCGCATGGTATTACATATGAAAAGTAAACATGTTTCTCAATAGGAAATATTTTTTTTTATTTTATATGACTTCTTGATAATTTTTTTGAAAAATGTGCAATATCTCGAAAACGGTTCATGTTAGCGTTCTAAAATTTATGTCAATCGTTTTCTAATGAAATAATTCATAAGAAATGTCTATTTGCGTAACTTTATTAGCGGTTTTGATTTTTTGACGATTTTTTCAAAATTTCACTCGAAAATTTAGGGGGGTTCAGAACATTCGATTGCGTATAAAAACGATAGGCTTCCAGTGTTTACAGATTGTAATTTTTGTGCCAAATTACGTTCGAATCGGTCCATTCTTTCGTCAGTTATCGTCTCCACAGACTCACTGACACACACTCACACACACACACACACAGGCATCACTTCAAAAATGTTTGATTCGTGATCAGGGATGCTTGAAACGTACTCTCCCGTCGAAAACTCGAATTCGAATTTTCGTCGCCGTCACAATACTTTCCTTATACATTATGTATATAAGGAAAGTAAAAATAGAAGCCAGTAATTTTTACGATAAATCAAATTAGCACGAGCCAAATGCATAATAACTCCTCAAACAACCCTATGTCATGAAAACATAACAGTTTTAAGAATATTATATAAATTATATAACATAATAGTTTAGTTTAAGGCCCTGTTTATAGTGCCTGTTTAAAGTATTGTTTATAGTGCCTTTCCAGTTACACATCTTCAGTAAATGTTGTGTTTTAGCTGAAATCAGATTTCAAAGAAACAACGCACTACGGTCCATTATGTCGAATTACGCATAAATCATTCATTTAATTCAAGTGCCTTTTGAGCTAAAAATAATTGATTAGTTGCTATTTTGGAAAGTAGTTTGTTACATAAGACCTAAGACTGTTTTCATATACGTCTCACATCTGTTAGTGATACAACCTTGGTAGAAGTGTTTGCACGATGATCGACTCTTTATTCAGGCTGTCCTCAATAAGTTTATCACCAGATTTGTTGTTTGTTACTATTTTTAATTCAAACAAACTTTCCAACACGTGGCTTAAACTATTATTGGAGCAGAAATATATGTTATCTAAATGTAATTATAGCAAGTTGAAAAGAAATACATGCTTTCTGAATGTAAATATAATTAGTTAAATGTGAAGAAGCCGACGTCCGCTTATAGCAGCAGTTGGAACCAATAATTTTATCATAGATTTGCAATTTGATTACTATTTTTAATTAGAACAAATTTTCTAACAGGTTGCGTAAACTGTTATTGGAGCAGAAATATATGTTATCTAAATGCAGTTATAACTAGAAAAAGTGACAAATCAGACGACCATTTTACAGTAGTTGACACCAAATCAACGAACAGTTTAGAATAGGAGATCCCCCACTGCAAACCAGAGGCTTTACGACAATATTATTCGGGGCCTAAAAGCTTATATCCCACCCAGAAAAGTTGCATCCGCGGTCACGTGGTCGACAGAATCATTCACTAGGTAGGGTCCGAAGAACACACACCAAATCAAAATCCTAATCGTCGACGGTTGTAGAATCAAATTACAAACTGGGTCCTATCTCTCCACCTGGAGAAATATGATTAATAGTACTATGAACTCGTCTGGATAAACTTAAAAGTCCACCAACGCACCACTTATCAAATTAATGTCCTTCTTAGGAGAGACAGGTCCATGGCTATAGAGCCCAGGTCTATTCGCCCTGAAATAGACGGCTTCTCCCCGAAGGGGGGGGGGGGTTAAAATTAGCGGACATCCTGGATTTACAGTATTGCATACACATGTAGTATAATGTCTCTGCTAGGTGGAACTTAAATAAGTCCGAAGTCCTACCCATGAACAAGATGGCGACTCATTGAACAAGATGGCGTGCATTTGGATGAAACAAATGAATAAGATCTAAACTCTCTCCCCTATTCAGAGAATGTGACGAATGGTGGTTCTCTAGCCTATTACTCGCATGCTCAAAATTTCTTTAATGTAGGTGCTTAATGGTTGGATGACGTTAATCACCATGACAACTGACGTCAACCAATGAGTAGCAGTTCCCGTTGAAGTTGCCACGGAAAATATCACGTTGAACTCGAGATACCTATAATACCTTTAAAGCACACGCAAATAAACGATTTTCCCATGTATATAAAATTTCTTAAGAGAGAGCAGTAATGCATTTTGCTTCTGTTAAAGAATGAAGATCAGACTGTGAGCTGGTTTTTCGATGTCGGAATTTTAAAATCGATGATGTCTTCCAAGTAATAATTTAAGATTCGTTAAAATTCGAGAGTTGGTGCTACTGATACTATCCAAAGTTCGTTGAAAGAGTGCTCTTTGGTCTTAACGATGGTGTTGAGAGTGAAACTCTATGATAATTTTTTTGATCGCTAAGGGATTGATTGGTGCTAAAATCGCTCAAAATTTCGCTTTAACACTGAATAACTTGAAAAGCTAATTCGAATTTAAAAATATCACCCTAGGTGTCTCAGTACCTAATATGAGCTATCAGTGTACATAAATCCGTGGCTGTACGTTGCTTGAATTTTTCACTACGCTGCGTATAGACAGATAAGACAGGCTTACACACAGATATTATCTTTCATTATTTAAGATGTACAGGCAATCCTCTAAAAACAAGGTTACATGAAAATTCGTATAACAATGTAAAAAATTGCGCCAACCCTCGTTAATCCCCCCCCCCTTTTTTAAAAGTTGTTTTTTTACTTTTAAAATAAACATTTGGAACCGAATGTTCATTTATGTATGCATGTATCTGGAGTATCGAATAACACGATTTTCAATAACACGGAACACAATCATCACATTTGTATGAATTCTAAGTCTCGTATAACACGGTTTTGAATAATACGGAACCCATTAACTGCGTTATTCTAGGGTAGGTACATTTACTGTGCTGCTATACGTTTTAATTTAGTATTTGATGAAACTTATTGTAACACTACTTAATCTGAGTGCGTATATAACAGAACTGACTAAATCAGGGAGATAAAATACCTTGGCATTGTTTTGGATCAGCTGTTAACATGAAAACCTCGTATAAATAAACTTCAGTATCATTTGAATACTATAGGAATTTGCATATGATTATGAATTTTAGGTTTCTTTATATTATGCAATTCGTACGAATAACGGGTATATTGCTAATACTAAATATTCTTTTTTGCTTTTGCAGTCATGGCGGACAAATCCGTGACTTGTGTGAAAAATGCGCCAAATTCACCAAGAACGAAGTAGTGTTTCCACTGTGCTGTCAAGATGAAGACAATGTCAGGTCCTGGTGCAAGAAGTTTCTTGAATACACACCCGACGAACAGAGTTCGTCGTAGACGAACCCAATCAAACGATCTGTTGTCGTTTGATGCCTCAGAAAATCCCACCACAACACGTTCCATATAGTGAAGATGGACTATTACATCAATGACTATGAAGTTGAAGAACAATTTTATTTGTATCGCAGAATCAAGGAAACGGGCAAAAATTATATAAACAAAATAATTAAACCTTTTTATTTATATAATTTAAAATTTTATATGTCAGCATAAATTGTTAAAATGAATTGCATTCGTCAAGTTAATAAGATTAAGGAAAGTACGACTTATAGCTTACAGATCACGATGCTATTTAATATATGTAAATATTTAGAGGAAAAAGTGATCACAATTTACAAGATAAGAAATAAATATTTATTGATCAGTGACTTTCTCTAAGAAATGAAATGGTCTCGACAAAAATAAAACTTCCAACATGTTTAAAGAAATTGATAAACCATCTTGTTTGTACATATATACACATTCTAAACTGTTTATAGATATATACACATGCAGTGGCTATGTTCAGTCATATGCATATATTATCTTTACCTACTCTAAATCCTTATGGTTTTTTTTAGAAATGGGTGAATAACTCGTATCTCAAATTCGAATATTAACTAGATCTCGAATATTCGAATACCTTGAATAGTTATTTTAAATTGTTAATAAATAGCAGTTACATTTTTTAAACAGTATTTATTGCTTAAATAAATTAATAAAGTAAAGATTTTTTTTTTCCAATGGCCAGGCACTAGACTCTAGCACTAGACTCTACGTCGTTTGCTCTATGTACGGCCGAAATCGTGGACCATTTTGCCGTCCTAAGACGTTGCCCCTAGGCGCACAAGAGGGGGGGGGGGGCGGAACACACTGCGCCCACAATACACAACATCCATGTCTTACGTGGGACTCGAATCCACAACGTAACGGCCGATCGATTGCTGGAAACGCTCGCCTTGACCGTTCGGCTACCACGTCGACTTAAATGAGCCAACAGCACACGGTGTTGTTCCCAGGTGGTCAACCACCCAAGTACTATCTGTGCCCGATGCTGCTTAACTTCGGTGATCTAACGGGAACCGGTGTTTTCAGCACGGTAGAGCCGTTAGCTACATAAAGTAAAGTAAAAAGTGTAACAAAATCACATTAATTCAGAAATGATATTTTTATTTATTTAAAATTTTATTTACTTTGCAGATTTTTTTTTTTTATTTTGAGTATTCTGAACCATGATAAGTAAATAATCGTAAATGTTTCTCAATTATCTCAGAGTTTTTTTTTTTTTATAAAATAAAATAGCATTCGAAGGCTTCAGGAACTAGTTTGTTTCTATTTTGGTCGCAAATTAAACCAGAGGTGCCGAAGAGTCGCTTTTAAAAAACTTTTGCCATCGGTGTGATTAAATACTTCAATGATAATTATTTTAAGATAGGATGCAGAGCGTTCTTTTATCAGAAGTCTGAACTTTCGAATTCTTTTTTGAGTATCGTGAGCTTTGCTTGTTAATCATGCTGCGATATTCAAGATATTTGAATTTCTTCCAGCGACGTTATATTCGAGATTTCGAATCTAGAATACTTTCTAATATTCGAGTATTTGAATATACGTGGATAATATTTGCCAATTTCTACTTTTTTTTTATTGATATAGGAATGTATGCGTATTTTTAAACTATTAAAGATTCAAAACTACATTTTGTTAATGTACAGACTGATTGAGCAACAGTATATTAAATTAATTCAAATTCTGCTGAAACAAAATATGCACTTTTATCCACAGATGCTGCAATGCAATTTATTGGTACAGCAAAAATATAATACAATTAAACCGTTTACAATGATATTTTAGGAACGGACAAAAATATATTTATAGACCGTTTATCGTTATAGACAAGTTCGATATGCATATATATTATTTAGTAGCCGCAACAGCGGAAAATATCGTTATTGACAGGATTATCGTTATAGGCAATATCGTTAAATCCAGGTTTAACTGTATTACGTGAAAAATGAGTCTCCCAAAAATTAACTTTGGTGATTTATATGGAAATCTTTTATTGCTGACATATAACTCGTATAACATGATTGCAAAAATAGCAAAATGCCGAGCTGTGAATTTACTCGTGCATATAAAGTATGAGAACTGTGAAAGATTTCAAATTAAAACTTAATTTAACAAATAATTACGAAATTAGAAGTATAAGAAATAAATTTCAATATTTGAGAATCCTATTACAAAATAGAATTTAAGTGTTTATAATTTGAATACTACATTAAATAAATTAGAATGCATGAAAACGACAAAATCAAAGTAATACATTTAAATCACAAAAACGTATTTAATATATAGGAGCACGTTTAAATCACAATGCATACAAATGCACACGCTTTGATGAGCTGTTTAAAAGTTGTTTACGTGTTATTTGTAGGAAGTGTAGTGAGCATGCGCAGTTTAAAAATGGGCGTTTCGCCCTTTTCTTAGTTTGTTTTAATAATTAAAATTGTGATTCTTTAAATCTGTGTGCAATTTTGCGTATGTATGCAAAATTTCATCTTCCTATTGTAGTTTTCGAGTATAAGGGACCACAGAATTCAGGCATATGTTGATTTCGCTTCGTTAGAAATGGAGAATGGACTTCCCTTCTCTCGTCTGTAATAACTTTATAAATTGAAAATACAGTTTTCCTGCCATGTATAAAAAACATATAATTATACTTTAAACATAAAGACAACCAAATAATTGGCCATAATTCGGGCATTAATTACCATGCCCTTCATCAGTGGCGCCACTGATGAAGGGCATAGTAATGCCCGAAAGAGCTATGGCTGTGTATATTTAGTACGTCCTAAAAAGTGAATTTAATAAAAAACTTTTAATTATGGCTAACTTTTTGGCTGTTTTTATTTTTAAAGTATTAATTATTTTCACGTGTTTCCATGCAATTTTATATAATTATACTGCTTTTACGAATTTGTATATTGCTGTACACTACTTCAAATCATTTTATATTGAAATCACTATTCATATTAATAACGAAAATATTAAATATGTGTATTGTATTTAATGCAAAGTACGTCAATCAAATTTAACTCACATTTTGTTGTTTCTATGTGGTAGTTTTCAATAATTTAAATTTAAAATTGTGTATAAGCTCCAAAATCAGTTTGAATTATTTTTCCTGTTGTATTTTTTTACGTTCATACGTTTTACTTAAGAGGTACATTATTTATTTATTTGAACGGGTATAAACAACACTAATAATATGTCACTCCAAACAAAGTCTTTTTAATCAAAATAGCTTACATTACAGGATTGCTGATAATGGTTTCCTTCATTTTGATATACAAATAGCCGAAGTGCTATATTAAAAACTCAGAATGCCGTTTATTTATTCATACTTGATGCATAATTTAGATTCTAAATTGAATGAACGGAAATTTTAAATCTAAAAAATAGTTTTTCACTAAAACTTATTTTAATAATTTTCAATTTGATAACCATAATACAAATATAATTGGCTATGCTGTAAAAGTGTTGATTATAAAATTCTAATAAAAATGTATTTATATAGGGTATGTTGAAACTACCCTATATACCCGAAAATCTGAAAATGATTAGAAAACTTTATTATTATAAAAATATTAACTCATCGTTACTAACTTTAATAACTTATTTATTTATGTGACGTTATGGTAACATGTGTCACAAAAGCACATTTTAAAACTTGTTTTTCCTGTTTTATATGTAGTGTATGGAATTTGAAAGAAGTATATTTGAGCATACGTATTTTTATTTTTTTTTTGTATTTAGTTGGTTGTATGATAAATACCTTATTGACAAATATTGTTGTATACTAAAAGTACAAGTAATCATGTTTAAATATGACCGATATTTAATTTAAAAATTATTAAATTGAAAAAATGAGTATTACAGTAACTACTATTGCTGAAAGTTCTATTATGAAATTTTTAAAAGAAGCATTTTATCCTGTTTTGTATATTTTGTATATAAACTACAGGATTAAAAAATTGTCTGTATATAAGATAGTGTAAGCACACATGTAATGTTTTCGTCCTGTTGTCCACGCAATTGCTTTTATGACCAATTTATTATTTATTGCATTTTACAAAATGATTATTTTTTAATAAAGCATTTTTTATCAAATGAGTACTGTGAGTATTTTAGGTATCTTAAACACTTGCAATGTATTATACTAAGGGGCACATTCAAGTGCAGCGTGTGGCCGATCGCAACTGCTATTACGAAACGTTCAGTCCATTGTAACAACCAATAAAAAGTAATTAACCAATCCCCGTTTCATCGTCACGCTCTATTGTATTTGCAATCTACTTCATGTTACACTTGATTTTGTTCAATACTCCTCACCCGTCTCCTAGCTCTTCTTTACTTTGAAAATTGAATCGAGCTGATTGAAACTGCTAATACGAAACGTTTAGCCAATCGCAGCAACTAATAAAAAGCATTTAACCAATACCCGTTTTATCTTCAAGCTCTGTTGTATTTGCAATCTGCTTCATGTTACACTTGATTTTGTTCTATACTCCTCACTCGTCTCCTAGCTCTTCTTTGAAAATTGAATCGAGCAGATTCCAACTGCCATTACGAAACGTTCAGCCAATCACAGCAACTAATAAAAAGCAATTAACCAATACCCGTTTTATCTTCACGCTCTGTTGTATTTGCAATCTGCTTCATGTTACACTTGATTTTGTTCTATACTCCTCACTCGTCTCCTAGCTCTTCTTTACTTTGAAAATTGAATCGAGCAGATTCCAACTGCCATTACGAAACGTTCAGCCAATCGCAGCAACTAATAAAAAGCAATTAACCAATACCCGTTTTATCTTCACGCTCTGTTGTATTTGCAATCTGCTTCATGTTACACTTGATTTTGTTCTATACTCCTCACTCGTCTCCTAGCTCTTCTTTACTTTGAAAATTGAATCGAGCAGATTCCAACTGCCATTACGAAACGTTCAGCCAATCGCAGCAACTAATAAAAAGCAATTAACCAATACCCGTTTTATCTTCACGCTCTGTTGTATTTGCAATCTGCTTCATGTTACACTTGATTTTGTTCTATACTCCTCACTCGTCTCCTAGCTCTTCTTTACTTTGAAAATTGAATCGAGCAGATTCCAACTGCCATTACGAAACGTTCAGCCAATCGCAGCAACTAATAAAAAGCAATTAACCAATACCCGTTTTATCTTCACGCTCTGTTGTATTTGCAATCTGCTTCATGTTACACTTGATTTTGTTCTATACTCCTCACTCGTCTCCTAGCTCTTCTTTACTTTGAAAATTGAATCGAGCAGATTCCAACTGCCATTACGAAACGTTCAGCCAATCGCAGCAACTAATAAAAAGCAATTAACCAATACCCGTTTTATCTTCACGCTCTGTTGTATTTGCAATCTGCTTCATGTTACACTTGATTTTGTTCTATACTCCTCACTCGTCTCCTAGCTCTTCTTTACTTTAAAAATTGAATCGAGAAACTCGATAAAAAAGTGAATTATCACATTTAAAGATATATCGCCGACATATTAAACACTAAGGCACATGCGTATGTTATGGTAAAAGTTATGCAGTTAACGCTTACCCCTAAAGTGCTGCCTTTTCGATCTAAAGTGCCATTTACGTTACGATATCTTCCGTTTGGAAGTGCAGACGAGGTTCAGCCTCGCTATAGTTTTAGACTTAAAAATAATTAAGAAAATTTTGGCGAAAAAATATTAGCCAAAATAGTGTGTGGTTTTAAAATTCTACACGCCATTTTCAAAATTTTAGTTACCATTTAGCGATGGCGACCGACATTCAACAAACCATGCTTATTGGATTACCAGCTGCGCCATTGCGATTTCAGAAGTTACTTGAATTACCATACGCTTTCCTTCTCTGGCACAAGGTTTCCTTCTCTGGCACAAGGTTCCTTCTCTGGCACAAGGTACCTTCTCTGGCACAAGGTCTTTCCTTCTCTGGCACAAGGTTCCTTCTCTGGCACAAGGTTCCTTCTCTGGCACAAGGTCTTTCCTTCTCTGGCACAAGGATGTGACCTTAACACTACCATCGTGGCCACTTTCACACAATATTGATGCTCGAGCACCAATTGTAGAATTTTTGACTTCATTTGGGTTCAAGTGGACACTCGGCTTTAACCGGGGATCGAACTCTGGTGACACCTAGTCTTATTACCAGCTTCACTACAGGCGATGTACCAAATTATGTAGATTACCGTACGCACTGTTTACGTTTAAGAAATAGCTTTGAATACAATAAGATTTAATATTAATTTAAATGGTGTAAAAGTATTATAATAATTTTGGCTTTTATAAATCGTAAACATTCTGTGCATGTCACTTCAGCTTTCGGTAAAATAATTCTTGATATTTTACATGTTTTATATTTCGAAGCAATTTTTATAGACCTAAAATATATGGACTTGTAAAAAATAAGGGTATAATTATTTCCATAAGATCAGTACACCAGAAATTCCACAGTAAAGCACGTTACATTAAAATTGTGGTTTAAGGGTGTAAAATCCAGACGCGAACATCACTGGTGACGAGGAGAGCCGCCATTCTTTTCGCACAGCCAGCCTTTTCCCGTGCTTGCTTGAGGCAGCCATCTTGAAAACGAAGAACTTCACGCTCAAGACTGACAAAGTCTTTAGTCAGTGCTGGTTTTCGCTATTCCTGATCGCACTTGTGTCAGTGCCTGAAACTGGTGTAATTTTTGCTATGTTTGAAACTGATGTAAATACTGTCATGTCTAAAACTGATGTGGATCCTGACATGCCTGAAACAGCTTTTCAAGATTGTTCTACTTATGTAGATAGAGCTTATAGAAATTCGCAAAAGAGTACCGTTGATGATCACCTTATGTTAAAATCTCCCAAAACGGAATTCAAGAACTTGGTGGCTCCAGAAAAATTCAAGAATAAACTTTTGTGGTATTGAGGTGAACATTTCTTTTCTATAAATGATACTAACATGAGGGTAAAAGTATTCTGGTCTTTCGCGGTTGTTTTGAAGAAGTTGTTCAGCTACGAATTTTGGGTAAGCCTGAACGATAAATTTGCAAAAAAAAAATTTGTGTGAATTGCGCAGTGAAACAATCTATAATTAAAATTGTCTGTTATCTGAAAAAAAAACTTCGTATTTAAGAAATCCATTGATATAGCAACGGTCATGAAAGTAGCGTAGACGAATACAGTAAAGTTACAAAACCACCTTGGTGTCTTCAACAAAATATAAGCTTGTATTAGCCGTTTACTACGAAGAAGGGGAAAGTATCTGTAAAAGGTTCCAAGAACGGCCTAGTAAAAGGTAAGTTTTTCTCATCATAATGTGCAATTTTGCTAAAAATAAATAACCAAATAGAGGGGGGGGGGGGGGATGTAGCAAAAAGTAAATTTAAAGGTCATTTAGAGGCTCATCGTGGAAGTAAAAATAAAAATCGTTACTAATCAAAATGTCCAACATATTGCAGATGCTAGTCATGCATATAATATTGCAAACTTTAATAGAGTTCAAATTATTTTAAATGTTCCAGTTAATAGTAAAATAGTAGTTATACAATTAAATACCGGAATGTGTGTATCAGTTATGTTCATGAGACTATTCTGAGAAATAAATCCAAGGATCAAAATTAAAACTAGTGATCGTATTAAGTGAATTTGGTGGGGAAAAATTAAACTAGCTGGTGAAATTTCTGTTGATACCTTTAATGGTTAAAGAGGAAAAGTAAGAAACCTTGTATTCATTCCATGAAGATTAGAAAGATCCTTTAGATTGGATTGGTTTACATTTTAAATTAGATTGGAAAGAAATTAGGAGCCTTGATAAAATTAAGGATCTACAATCCGAAACGGGTAATGCTGAAATTATAAAACTTCTCAGACAGAATGCTCAGATGTAATATTTTAAAAGGATATTGGTAACTTTACAACGTCACAAACATTTGAAATGTTTAAAACGTTATCTGAAAGAAAATGTCACTCCAAATTTCTTTAAACTTAGACTTTTTTTATTTTCCTTATATACATAATGTATAAGGAAAGTATTGTGACGTGGGTCGAAAATTCGAATTCGAGTTTTCGACGGGAGAGCACGTTTCAAGCATCTCTGACCACGAATCAAACATTTTTCAGCTGATGTCTGTGTGTGTGTGTGTGTGAAAGTATGTGTGTGTGTGTGTCAGTGAGTCTGTGGAGACGATATCTCATGAACATATGTAGCGATTCGAATGAAATTTGGTACAAAACTCACAATCCGTGAATATTGGAAGCCTATTGTTTTTAAGCGTAAACGAAAAATCGAATCGCCCTCCTAAATTTTCGAGTGAAATTTTGAAAAAATCATCAAAAAATCAAAACTTTTAATAATTTTATACAAATAGACATTTCTTATGTAACTTTTCCTTAGAAAACGATTGACATAAACTTTAGAACGCTAGCATGAACTGTTCTCGAGATATTGCACATTTTTCAAATAAATTTATAAAAAAATCCCATAAATTAAAAAAAATATATTAACTGTTGAGAAACATATTCAATTTTCATATGTAATATCATGCGATAAATTTGATGTTATCATTCTCGTGGATATAGCTCGTTCCATTCATAAGAAAATATACTTTGAGTAATACATTTGTATTTGAACGGCAGTAATCATTTATCTGCTATAAGAATAACTTATTTCTCCGTCCATAACGCTTGGCGAGATTTTTGCGACAAATTTGACGGAATTTCGTCAACTTGGCGACTTTTTAAATGTTGCCAAATTAACGAAAATCTTGCCAAATGGATAAAAATGACGCTAAATCGATGAAAATGACGACTAATTAACGAAAATTCAATATTTTGGAAAGAATATAGCTACTATAAGAATAAGCTTTTTTTTTTTGCTGTAAAAGTAGAAAATTCATTGCATTATATAAGGAAAGTCATGTGCTGCCCACATCAGATTTTTTTTCTTTTACTGTAACTTAACTAGTGGAAATTAAATTACAAGGGTTACAAATTATGATAATTTTAGAACCAGTTTTGTTTACTTAGACTAATATGAGAAGTATTTGGGTTATTGTATTTTTTATGCAAGTGTATAGAAAACTCATATGACGCTATACGAAGAGGCCTATCTAGCTGTTGGAGATAGGGAAAAAGCCAATTGCAAATTTGTAGAGCTTTGCAAAATGAATACAAAACATTTTTGTACCAAAGTAAAAACTGCAAATAGCTCGTTGTGAACTTTTAATGTAAATAAAATCTATGCTTGGTGGTATCTGTGGCAGAAATCTGAGCGTTATAAAAATGTGAACATATTTTCTTGTGTAGTGGGAAATATGGTTACATTGATGAATATATAACTTCAACTTACACAACTTCCTTGTATGAAGCAGCCATGTGTCAGTTAGGTGGCTACAATTGTTTCGAGGGCGTTATAAGCTCTCTTCATCAGGCCAAAACAGAGTAGTTAGAACAGTAAGCACCCTTAACAAAAGCTGAGCGCAAACTACATAGTATTATATAAAGTGTTATATAAAAATAATGTTGTTTAGTGTTATAGAAAAATTATAATATTTTGAACTTCTTTTTTCGAATAAACTTAAACAGTATTTTTTACCAATTTTCTTAGTTTCACTCGAAGTATCTTCGGAACCATAAAAGATAGATAAAAACAGTAAATGACAAAAATATGTATTAGGAAATCTAGTTTCATTGATGAATATATAACTTCAACTTACACAACTTCCTTGTATGAAGCAGCCATGTGTCAGTTAGGTGGCTACAATTGTTTCGAGGGCGTTATAAGCTCTCTTCATCAGGCCAAAACAGAACAGTTAGAACAGTAAGCACCCTTAACAAAAGCTGAGCGCAAACTATCTAGTATTATATAAAGTGTTATATAAAAATAATGTTGTTTAGTGTTACAGAAAAATTATAATATTTTGAACTTTTTTTTTCGAATAAACTTAAACAGTATTTTTTACCAATTTTCTTAGTTTCACTCGAAGTATCTTCGGAACCATAAAAGATAGATAAAAACAGTAAATGACAAAAATATGTATTAGGAAATCTAGTTTCTAGATCTATAAATGTTTTAAAAAGCTCATATAGTTTTGGAGCAATCGTCTTGTCAAGTTGAAAAATATAGAAAATTTTCTTTTAAGCAAGAATTTGCAGTTACTTTAAAGTCTTGCAAGTGTGTATACAATTGGATTTTGAATCACGCTCTCAGTTTTTGAAGTTTAGTGGTTATAATTTCGATATTACTTTCTTTATATACATAATGTATAAGGACGTGTAATGTATTGTGACGGGGTCAAAAATTCGAATTCGAGTTTTCGACGAGAGAGCACGTTTCAAGCATCCCTGATCACGAATCAAACATTTTTGAAGTGATGTCTGTGTGTGTGTGTGTGTGTGTGAAAGTATGTGTGTGTGTGTGTGTGTGTGTGTGTGTCAGTGAGACTGGGGAGACGATAACTGACGAGCGAATGGACCGATTCGAACGAAATTTGGGACAAAAATCACAATCCATAAACATCGGAAGCCTATTCTTTTTATATGCAATCGAATGTTCAAAATCCCCTAAATTTTCGAGTGAAATTTTGAAAAAATCGTCAAAAAAATCAAAACCGCTAATAAAGTTACGTAAATAGACATTTCTTATGGTATTTTTCATTAGAAAATGATTGACATACATTTTAGATCGTTAACATGAACCGTTCTCGAGATATTGCACATTTTTCAAAAAATTATCAAAAAGTCATATAAAATAAAAAAAAAATATTTCCTATTGAGAAACATGTTCACTTTCATATGTAATACCATGCGATAAATTTGGTGATATCATTCTCGTGGATCTAGCTCGTTCCATTTATGTAAAAAAATGTGGAAAGAATATAAGTATCCACTATAAAAATAACATTTTTTTTAACTGTAAAAGTAGTAAATTCCTTGCATTATATAAGGAATGTCATGTGTTGCCCACATCAGATTTTTTTTTACTGTAAAAGTAGTAAATTCATTGCATTATATAAGGAAAGTCATGTGCTGCCCACATCAGATTTTTTTTTTAGTCGTATAAATGAATTATATATACTTCTGTTAAAACCATCGTAGAATTCCGATAATAAATTCTACTTATTCTAAGGAAATATGTCAAGTAAGAGTTGTTGCCACTCACTTTCTTACACATTCATATTAATATTATTTAGTTTTATTTGTATTCCATTCATGAAAAGAGATACTTTGAGTAATACTTTTGTATTTGAACGCTAATAGTCATTTATCTGTTCTAACTTATGTCTTCGTCCATAACACTTTGTGAGATTTTGGCGACGAATTTGGTGGAATGTCGCCAACTTGGCTACTTTTTCAATGTTGCTAAATTAACGAAAAACTCGCCAAATGGATAAAAATGACGCTAAATCAATGAAAATGACGACTCATTGACGAAAATTCAATAACTTGGAAATGATATAAATATCTACTATAATAGTAATGTATTTTTTTTACTGTAAAAGTAGTAAATTCATAGCGTTATATAAGGAAAGTCATGTGCTGCTCACTTCAGATTTTTTTAGTATTAAATTGGGGTTTCCAATGGGTATAGGAAAGCTGTAATATTTAAAATGTCACGAGTAATGTAGCTTAATGCTCCTCGGTGAAATATTGTTGCACAAGCACGAGATATTCCCTTTTGTTTTAAAAAAATTAGCATGTTAAATGAACTTGGGAATTCTAAAGATGTATAATGATGGATGAGGTTGAAAGGATAGATGAAAATATACGTATTGTAGTACGAATTTATGTGTCGTCAGGAAAATTTATAGATTAACTTGGATCTCGTCAAATATGTTGTATAAGTTTGATGCGTATATCGACAATCAAGTTGGTATATTTTAACTTGAAGATAAAATAATTTGATATTTTAATTTGAAGTCTTATGGTCGGAGTACCCAGATGAAATCGGGCGAAAACTAAAAGTGCTAGCTAGTTATAAATAGATAGTGAGTGAGAGCGAGTTAAAAGCCTGTAAACGAAACAAATGAGTCAAGCATTTCCAATTCATCGACTGGAGCCACCGATATGTTTTGGGGGGTGGGTGAGTGGGAGTTCGATTGTATATGTTACCGCTAAAGCTCGAAAGCCGTTTATGTGCACATTACCTAGCTAATCTGCAGATGAATTGATTTGCTTCGTTAACATGCGAAATCAAGTGTTTTCCCGCATTTTACCTAGGTAATGTGCACATTAACGGCTTCCATATCGTTAAAGTTCAAAAGTTTGTTTCTCTCATTTCCTTTCCCTACTCCTTCCCCCCTCTCCCTCCACTTTTAGTTTGGTTTCGCCAGCGTCTTGTCGTCGCCGGTTGTTTTTATTTCTCATAATTTGCGTCGGCTGCCAGTGCGCAGCATAGCTAATTCTGTTTTCAAATTCGTTGTTTGCCTGTTAGCGCGTGAATTTGCGTCGTGATTTTTTTTAAAGCAGATAAATTTAGCTTCTAGTATGCAAACTAGCACCGAATTGGTGAGCAAAATGAACTTAGAACTTTAGAAACGTTGCTGTTGTTCCAGCAAAGATCTTATTTTCACTTTAACGAGTGCCTAGTAGGTGATGTGCAGATTATCTAGGTAATTTGCAGATAACCTAGGTAATTTGAGAAATGAAACACTTTTCGGAATTTTAACGGATCACTCTAGCTAATCTGCACATTTACTAGATAATCTGTAGAATAACTGATTTCTGCAGTTTAGCGGTAACATATACACTGGTTTTCAGGGTTCCTTTACATCTTTTGCTGTTGGATAAAAATGCCTAGTACTAATTCTACAATGCTCTATAACTTCGTTGTTGACTTTCCCCCTATATATAACAGGAAGTGAGATATAAAGGGGGGGGGGAGTCCCCTTACTCACCTAAAAATGGGGTGCCCCTCTAAATTTGTCTCACTGGGTAGCGCCATAGGGGGTTTCCTATACGCCTATTTAAAAGTATATGATAACCCTAATACTCCTCAAGTCTATGACTTTTGTTGACAAATTGTATGGGTATACATTGTAGAGACCACTTCGACGATATGAGCTCCCAGTAGCTCACCGGTAGAACGTCGACTGGGCAGTTCGGAAATCCAGGGTTCGATTCCCGGTTGAGGCAGCAAGGTTCTTTGCAATGGCGTCCGAACACATCAACCTTGTAGGTTAGTGCAAAGATGTCGGAGGTCTGAAAGTGAGTACGACTAGTACGCATTCAGTGGACTCTGGATGATTGAGGGCCGATTTCAAATTAAGAGGATACCGACCCCGCAGGATACTAACCTGGGTAAAAAGAGGAGTAGCAGGAGGCTAACCTGAGATGAAAATAGCAGGAAGTGGTCAGCCAGATTGTCAGTTGTCCTCGAATCTGACAGAGGGTGGAGAATGCAGAGTCCACATCGACGGTAAGAGCTTGCAATTCGGTCCCAGTAGCTCAACGGTAGAGCGCCGGTTGGCCAGTTCGGAGATCCAGGGTTCGATTTCCGGTTGGGGCAGCAAGGTTCTTTACAACATATATTCCGGGGGTGCGGTAGCCCATTGGTTAGCGCGCTGGAGTTGCACTCGATAGGCCCGGGTTCGATTCTAGCCACTGCCAAAACTGCCGCCGTGTTCACGCGGAGTACGATCACGTTAAACATGTGGGTCCGTAAGTCCTTCCGAGAGGTTGGTCGTAGGGGAAGGAGGGTACGGTCCCTGTGGATGCCTCCCCCACTGGGTTCCGGTCTAAATTGGGTGGCACTTCCCGGCCGTCCAAACAGTTACCTTACACCTTTCTGGTAGGTCGGACGGTCTGGGTCTCAACAACATATATTCCCATGTATGGAACCGTTGTATGTTCCATTTTTACGATGGATTTGAGAAGACATTAAAATAACTATAAGGTTTTAACCGATTATGACTATCCAATGTTGCGAATATAAGATATCTTCTGCAATTTTCAGATGGAAATGCTTGCAGCTAAATTGTAGTAGCATATAAACTGATTTACATATGAAAGTAAAAGAACGCAGCAAAATAATGTAATTCCTTGTAGGAATTATATAACGAAACATTGTTGTCACATTCGACGTAGTAGCAAACCAAAGATTTACTTGAGAAGCTGAAATTTAAAATTTGCTAAGGTTTAATTTTTATATTATTTATTATAATTATGTGGCTTAATCGATTCAACAAAACTTACAAATACGTCTGCTTATGACAGCGTCTTATTTTTGGCAATTGTAATATACTTTTCCAATCAATCAATCACGAAGTAAGTTCGCATCATTCCCGTGCATTCCTATTGTATTTTTGTAAGAATCTCATCACCAAAGAGGACGATGTAAGCATTTCCGCCTTCCGCCCATTATGTATTTGAGCCATAAAAACTCACAGTATCTTTTAAAATATTTTATTAAAATTCAACAGTCACTCTCCTACTTTACAAGCATCTATACCTTTTACAGTTCTACGCCTTTTTCTTTGCTTTCTAAGTCGAGAACCACACTTAAAAGCATGCACGTAACCTGCTTAAAGCTTCGCTGGTCTTTTTCGCTGGTCTCTCTCAAGCAAAATCTCGTCACACGCTTGATTCTCAAAAACTAACCAGGTAGATTGAAGAATACACTCATTTTAAAAAAAGGATTATTATTTCAAGATGTATTCTGTACACTTTATCGTTAAAATTTTATCAGTATAATTTTTAACATAGGGAAATTCAAAGAATTTAAAGTATGTTGGGAATTATCAATGACATGCATTATTTGAAACCATTATTTGAATATACCAGATTGATTCATATAGTAGTATATTTGTTGTATCATATCTGTGCATTAATATTCTTGAATGTAACCAGGTAGATTGGAGAATATAATCATTTTATAATTTGGATCATTTTATGAATAGGACATTATATAATTAAAGTTTTTAACAACCAGTAATTAAACAAAAATTTAATTATTTTAATAATAATAAAAATTGCAGACATCCGCAACCCATTACCTGTGAACAAGCACCATAATGCTCCTGTCAGAGTAAAAATGTATATCATTTACTACACAAATTTCTTTATTCAGAAAATTTTAAGACTGAAATTTTCACCATAAAACCTTGTGCCACATGACCAAGTTATGACGAAACGATACGACTCTTCAGAGCAATAGCACATTCTCATATCGTAAATATGGCAGCTATCAGTCACTGATAAACTAGTGATTTTCTGCAAAAACTTTAAAAATTTGTTTAATGTCATGTATCCGGGATAAGACATCATTCTGAAACGGGGTTATTCACAACAGGTATGTGATTGGTGTTTTACTTCTGTTAAAAAACATTTTATTTTCAAGAGCTTTACCTCGCTACTTACGAATAAACAAAAATTGCTTATATTGATAAATTTGGGTAAAAGAATCATTGCAGAATGTATTATGATACTAAAAGTTCTTAAAGCTTCTTGTCGCCTCCGAAAAGGCCTCTTCTTTACTCAATCGCAGGGTTGCCAATAAACGCTAAACATCGCCCACTTTGGCGCTGCGATCTTTACAACTCTAAATTAAAACAAGGTTTTAAGGTATAGAGGTTAAGGAGTTCACAGAGCTAAATAAAATGTAGAAGTGGGTCATGAGAAAGATCAATCATGCATAAAGCACTGATTATGCAACACTTTCCAACTGCAATGCAGTTTTATGTAAACATCTCTAAAATGTGATACATTCAGCGGTAATATTTTTAAAATGATCACAATACTACAATAATTTATTATATTTGAAAACTTAAAACTTCCTTAAAAAAATGAACTTTATTCAAATGTCGTCATCGAAATAAAAATCGCCTGGCTTTCTATGTAAAAGCAGCACATATTTCATTCATACATTTTTATTTCATTCATCACAGTACTACAATAATTTATTTTATTTAAAAACTTAAAACCATGGAGGAAAAAGTAATTTAACTCAATGTATTAAACTTCATCGAAAAAGTATGCTATAAAATCGTCTGTAAAATCAAAGCATGTTTAATTCATATCAGCTATATTGCAGACTCCAGAGATAAATAATTTTTCTTTAAAGAAATTCAGCAAGTCTTATACAACTCATCTTACGTCTTAATGTGTTTACATTCTCCATAAGTGAAAACTACGCTTCAATGTATAAATAATCAAAATTTGATGATCATTTAAACTCAAATATATTGTAATTGCGTTGTTTTAAAATACAGATGCACAGAAATTATGCAAAAATAAAGCGGTTTTAGAACGAATACAGCACTAAACATAAATTAAAAAGAACTTTAAAAATCACGATTTTGACACAAGATGGATGGTAATGATTATTTAAACTCAAATTTATTGTAATTGTGTTGTTTCAGAATATAGATGCACAGAAATTAAGCAAAAATAAAGTAGTTTTAGGACGGATACAACAGTAAATATAAAATAACTTGAAGCGGGTCACGTGATTTCTTCATACAATGTGGGTGTAATTATCATTTTAATTTTTATTTAAGAAACTACCGAATATATTTTGCTGAAATTTTTTTCATATATTTTATGGGATAATTTGAATATTTCTTAAAACTTTCGAAGCAATTTATGAATTTTAAATTCGCTTAAAAAATGTTTGAAAAATTAGGTCCCATATGGCTCAATGTATTTCATTTTTTCAACCCGGGTTCAGTCCAAAACTAATTGGGTGTTTTTATTCATTTATATTCCCATATGTCCCACAGACCGTCTGAACAACATACTAAAATTTCAGTTTGATAAAGTCATTTTTACGGCAGTTATCGTGCGAACGGACAGACAGACGGAATGAACAAAGACATAAACACTTTTCAACTATGTTGTAAAGTGTTAAAAAGTTTGAGAAACACTGTTCTCGAGTGTCCAAAATGTGTAAATTCACTCAAATTTCATTTAACAAATTTTAATTTCCTCATTTTGATGCTCTTTCCTATACATTACCATGCGTGTTGTAAGCAAAGTAATAAGTAAATGTTTCATCAAAATTGCGCTTTAAAGAGATCAAATAGATATTAAATATACAAAGAGATTATCTCCGAATACCACGTGTCCCGAATTTAACATAAAGACTTTTGGAACTGGATTTTTTCCAGGAAAATGCGCAATCGCGTTTTCCCGGGAGACAAGTTTAGTCTGGGATAAGATTGTATTTCACACAAATCAATCCCATCATGATGCAAGATTCAGTGAAATTTTACTAGATTAAGGATTTTTCATTTTTCACCTTTATTACCATTTATGGTGGGTCGGCTGTGACCTTTGAAGCGGTTGATTTGCAATAATGTTCTATTTTAGCGATTCATTTATTTTGTTGTTTCGGTTGTCAGTTATTCCTCTTGGTCTAAGATATATTAAACTAGGGCCATTAAATTGTACACCCTCAAGAAGTCCATCACTAGAACAGGAGCCCTAAAATGATCCTGCTTATCCAGTCCCAGACAAAAAAGAAGATAACTGAGTGAGGCCGGTTTCAAACTGCATTTCCTTTACAAAGAAAAAATCTTATCTCTTAAAATCTTATTAAAGGAGAGCGATTTGCAAAGAACCTTGCTGCCCTAACCTAGAATTGAACCCTGGATCTCCGAACTGTCCAGCCGACGCTCTACCGTTGAGGTACTGGGAGGGAAATTGCAAGCTGTTATCGTCGAAATGGACCCTGGCATTCTCCACCCTCTAATGTCAGATTGTCGGACAACTGACCATCTAACTGACCACCTCTTGATAATTTTATCGCAGATTAGCCTCCTGCTACTACTATTTTTTACCCAGGTTAGTATCCTGTGTCGTCGTTATCCTCTCAATTTGAAATCGGCACTCAATCTTCTAGAGTCCACTGAATCCGTACTAGTCGTACTAGGGTCACTTTCAGACCTCTGACATCATATAAATACAGTATTTCAAGCCGAACTTACCGCTATTTCCTTTGCTATTGACTAGGCTTCCTCTAATAATACCTCTGTTAATATTTTTTCCGATAGCCTCTCTTCCATTCAAGCTCTTAACTCAATAAAAAATAAATCTAATTATCTTAATTCCATTAAATTCAAAGCTCACCTTGCCAAAAATCTTGTCAATATTTCTTGGGTAAAAGCTCACAATAATATATCTGGAAATGAAATTGCTGTTTACCATGCCAAAATTGCTGCTATCTCTGGTTCCCCTCTTACTATTCCCTTCCCTTACTCCCTTACTCGCAAATGCAATTTTAATTTTCAGGAGGGGGGGGGGAGTTTCCTATTTTTCTTATATAAATATATCTAAATGCTGTGTCACATAAATAGAAACTAGGCTAACAAAATGTCTCCGTGGGGGTATGCTTGAAAGAAACACTGAATATTAATATTTTAATATCATGAGCTAAGTTTCCTTGAAAAAAGAAGTGTTTTATTGTTCGAGCGATTTTTGCATCACTTACTTAATTTCACTTGAAATAAATTCTATATTATAAAAGATAGAGCTAAATAGTGAACCATAAAATTGTTCAATAGGGAATTCAGTTTCTAGATCTGTAATTTGTTTTACAGAAGCCCTCGAAAGTGTGTACAAGGTTGTCATGATTAAAATTATAGATTTGTATTTTACAGTGCCCCAAGTGTGTAAGTTCAACAAAATCTGAAATTTCCAACTTTCGACCACCCATTTTAACACTTATTCCATACATTATTACCATGTGCATTGTAAGGAAAGTAATATAGCGAACAATGGAAATACAGATGTCACTTTATGTATGAATAAAATAATCCAAAATAAGAATTTTACTTTCGTTTATTTTGTTTTTGCTTTCTTGCAAGAGTAAAGGTGATAAAAATAACATTGCAGTAATGTATCTAACAATTTCTACCTGTCAGGGCTGTCCATACAAATCCGCCTGCAAACATTTATCACGTCCCTCCCCCTCCGTATTTGATTTCTCCTCCTTGTAAGTCTTTAATATCTTCCCTTACATCATAAAAAATCTGATGTGGGCATCGCGTGACTTTCCCTACAAATTTATATTCATCTTCTTTTTTATCTTTTAATAATTTATTAAATTGAATTTAATCGCACAAAATAACTCTTTTTATTTGTTACCTGGATATATCAAAGGTGGCGTAGCAGTAGCGCAGAAAACTAAAATATCTCGAGAACGGTTAGTCCCAGAGTAATGGTGCTGGTGTTATTCTTTTTATCGTCAAAATTTACGTATAAAGCAAATATTGAATTAATACATTTGCGCATGCGCAGTCTTTTATTTTAGATATTGGCAATTTTTGCGGGCCATTTCGTAATAAAAGGCAGGTTTTTTTCCACAATTGTACCAAATCTAATCAGCGCCAAGGTAACACACAAGTGACTTATCTACCAAATTTTGTGAAATTTGGTCAATTAGTTTTTGAGTTAGAGTGGATACGCTGCATAGACGTCCACACACACAGGCGTCACAATAAAAATATGTTTTTTTTTTTCGTATTCTAGAGGTCTCAAAACTTGTAAATCCCATCAAACATTCTAGTTGAGATTTTCGACATGGTTCCAATACTTTCCCTATATATAATTACCATGTATTGCAGGGAAAGTAAAAAATGTCATTTTTACTTTTCAAAAAATCATCATTTTCTAAACAACAGCCTGATTAGTTTTTGGTACAATTCGGAAAAAAAGAACCCGCCCTTTTTTGCGAAATGGCCAGCAAAAATCTCATGTGCTCACTCTAGCTGAAATACTAATTAACCAAATTTCACAAAATTTGGTAGATAAATCACTTGTGGGATACTCTGGTGCTGATAAGATTTTGGTACGATTAAGAAAAGAGCAGCTTGCCTGTTTTTACGAAATGGCGGGCAAAAATCGCCAAAATCTAAAATAAAAGACTACGCATGCTCAAATGTATCAATTAAATGCTTGTTTTATAAGTAATTTTTGACGATGAAAAGAATAAGACCAATTCCATTACTCTAGGATTAACCGTATATATTTCAGTTTTTTCTCATTTTTGTTACGCCGCCTCTGGGAAAATGTTCAATTTCAAAATAAAAATACAAATTGAATTAAAAGTGAAAATTTAGTGTTGATGAAAAAAAGTGAAAATTTGTGCAATTAAATTCAATGGAATGAATTATTAAAGAAAAAAGAAAAAAATGAATTTGAATCTGTAGGTAAAGTCATTTGCTGCCCACATCAGATTTTTACTTTTAAAATTCGAATTCGAGTTTTCGATCGGAGAGCACGTTTCAAGCATCCCTGATCACGAATCGAATATTTTCAGGTGATGTTTGTGTGTGTGTGTGTCTGTAAAAGTGTGTGTGTGTGCACGCGCGTCAGTAAGTCTGTGGAGACAATATCTCACGAACGAATGGAGCGATTCGAATGAAATTTGGTGCAAAAACTATAATCCGTGAATACTGGAAGCCTATTGTTTTTAAACACAATCGAATGCTCAAAAACTCCCTAAATTTCCGAGTGGATGTTGAAAAAAATCATCAAAAAATCAAAACCTTTAAACCTTAATTAAAAATCAAAACCTTTTTTAACCCTGTAATTTTTTCTTAGAAAACGATTGACATAACCTTTAAAACTTTAGCATGAGCCGTTCTCAGGATATTGCACATTTTTCAAATAAATTTATCAAAAAATCCTATAAATTAAAAGAAAATATTAACTGTTGAGAAACATGTTTACTTTTCATGTGTAATATCATGCGATAAATTGGGTGACACCATTCTCGTGAATCTAGTGAGTTCTATTCATGAGAAAAGATACTTTGAATACTATTTTTGCGTTTGAACGCCAATAGTCATTTATCTGCTGTAAGAATAACTTATTTCTCCATTCATGACGCTTGGTGACGAATTTGGCGGGAAGTCGCGAACTTGGCGACTTTTTTAAATGCTGCCAAATTAATGAAAATCTCGCTAAATGGATAAAAATGACACTAAATCAGTTAATATGACGACTAATTGACGAAAATTCAATATCTTGGAAAGAATATAAGTATCTACTATAAAAATAACCTATTTTTTTTTTACTGTAAAAGTAGTAAATTCATTGAATTATATAAGGAAAGGCATGTGCTGCCCACATCAGATTTTTTTATTTATGAATTTGCACATATGAAAGTAGGAAGAAGCTACAAACATATAGGGTGAAGTGATATGAGTCAAGGCTTAGAATGTTGGTTTTCTGTTTATATCTGTATGTTCTGGATTTTATCGTTGCCACTGTGGCAGCATACAATGTTTTTATTAATATGTTATTGAGTTTTAACTAATAAATATGCTTAGATTTTGAAAAAGATCATTTCTTATTTTCTGCTACTCATACATCGGGAAATCGCTGTTATCTAAACCACAACGGTCAATATAACGTTTCAAAGAGTATTTCGTGGAACCCTTGGGATTCCGAGACAGTATTCTAGGGGTTCCGCAACATTTTAGTTTCGTGTAAATTTTCTTTAAAAAAAAAATTTGAATACATAATTTGGACGTCCCATCCATTGAAATTTTAAAAGGGTTCGGCAACCAAAACAGTCTGAAAAATACTTTTCTACGGCAATATAATATGGTTCCAATTACTGCAATATACACAGAGTTCCAATCAGTGCAACATACTCAGGGCTCTAGTTTGGAAACTATGTCTTCTCTATTTGCAATACCTTACTCAATGTTGATATTTAAAATGTTTAATTTTGCTGCTGATGCAAAGATTTATCATTTGATCCAATAAACAGAGAAATGAATATCTGAATATATGGTTGAATATCTGATAACAGTCAATTTTGTGTGCCTTGGCTAATAATAAACAAGATAAATATTTTAGCAGTATTTGTTTAGAATACAATTTCTCTACATATTTTTCAACACAATATTTTTCAATAATATTAAGTGTACTTTTGACTTCATAAAACTACAAATTTGCCACTTCTTCTCCCCCTCTAGTGATGATTTAAGTTTTCATCTCCTAATTACATCCGTAAAAGAACATAAATAACGGGAATAAATGTGTAAAGCTTTTTGTTTACCAATGTTATCTTCAATATTAGAGCGGAACAAAAACAAACCCATTTGTGATTTCTGTTAAGACTATCCCTGACAGGAGAATGTAATGAATATGCATTGAAATTCCATTAAACATGTTAAGGAGCTTTGCCATTTAATGAAAATATGAAAAGATATTTCCAAGAACTTATTACAAACAGAAATTGGCATGTATCAGATGTTTTAACCCTTATTACTTACAGGAATATAGTGAAAATACTATTTGCTGGTCGATATGAGGTAAGCTGAACTTTAATATTTCTAAATGTTATGTAGTAAGCTACACTCGTAATATGAATATCATATTTTTTATTACCATATTGGATGTGATGTTTTTCGCAGGAGTTTAGTGATCTTTGTGCGAATTTTGCTTCATCTTTGAACTTTTATGGACTAGCAAAGTGAAGTTTACATTTACCTGAATTTTGTGGTTCCTTATACTCTATAACTACTACAATAAGTAGGAAGATGAAATTTTGCATACATACGTGAAATTGCATGCAGATTTGCAGAATCACAATTTCAATAATTAAAAAGAACTAAAACGCCCATTTTTAAACTGCTCATGGTCACTACACTTCCTACAAATGACAAGTAAACAACAGCCTTTAAACTGCTAATCAAAGCTTGTGTACTTGCATGCATTGTGATTTAAACGTGCTCCTGTATATTAAATACGCTTTTGCAATTTGCTGGAAGAATGTCAACAAACATCGTGATTCACTATTTCCCTGAACGATGTTCATAAACTCAACTTTATTTTTGAACCACTTACTTCGTTCTCGGGAGTGATTCACGGCGTTCTCTCAGCAGAAGTCTGCATTAAAATTGAATATCCGACGCGTACATAAACTCGTTTGTATAATTTGGGTTGGATCCCGGACAACGTAGTATTCCGGTAGGTAACCATCCCAGTATATATATATATATATATATATATATATATATATATATATATATGTATATATATATATATATATCATCTAATCTGACACGGTCTTCTGATATAATGTCATGATCTTAGTCAATAACGGCGATGAAGGTTAAAAAGTTCTTGTTCAGATGAGTGTGAGACCAGAAATAGATCTCACAATTGATGAGACACTTTTATGTACAAATTTATGGTGGCCAAAACGGCAAACAATACTTGTAGTCTGGCTGGCACCGAGTTTTATAACTCCGTGAACCTAAAGGTCAGAAAACCACAAAATTAAGGGTGCCATGACAGAGGGGGTCGAGCTGGGCCTTACGAGATGTGGAATGGTTCCATTGGTTAAAGGAGTAACCAATAAAAAAAGAAGATTGTTACGTCAAACTCAATGCGGCCAATGGAAGAAAAGGGGGAGTTACCCCCCCCCCCCCAAGGGAACCGCAACCGGTGACCCGAGAACGAGACAAGACAATTATGAAGATTTGACTTAAGAAGATAGCTTGTGCACAGAAAGGGATACTAACATGACTTGGAACAGATAACTTGTATAATATGACTTAAGATAACTCGGAGACGATGACTGGATTTGGTGAATTCAGATTTGTAGAGTGTTCCGTAGAGGTTCCAAAATAATGGCGATATATTAATGTGTGAGTGCAATCAGAGTACGAGAAGGAGCCACACACCAAAGAGTTATGGCGAGTACAAATAACTGCACGTTCACTAAAAGCACGTTCAAGCATCCCTTCAGGGATGCTTGAACGTGCTTTTCCGTCGAAAACTTGAATTCGCGATCTCCACTCTGTCACAATACTTTACCTATGCTCTCTATGGACGTAGAGAAAGTAAAAAAAAAAAAAACAGTGGCTTTCCTGCCTACAATAATGAAATACCGCTGAGTTGATGTTTAAGCAATCATTTAACAGAGCACTTGAGAATGTCTAATCAGATTTTTGATTGAAATTTGACCTCTAATTTGTAATTAATGAGTAGACGAATTGTTTAGAAGATTCGAAATAGGTCATGTTTTTGTGGAATAGTCGTCGAAAAAATATCGGCGGTGGCTCCAGTTCAATGGAGCCTAAATGGTTTTGATTGAATACCATTTTATAAAATAAAATTCCAATAAAGTTCAATAAGTCGAAAAAGTGTCGACGGTGGCTCCAGTTCAATGGAGCCGAAATGGTTTTGCCGGAATACCATTTTATAAAATAAAAATCCAATAAAGTGCAATAAGTTTATTCTGCTTTTTTTTTCAAACTCATTTGTTTCACCTACAGGCTTTTAAGTTACTAGCTAACTGTTTATAAGTAGCTAGCACTTTTAGTTTTCGCTTCGATTTTATCTGGATATTCCGACCATAGACGTCCCGCCAAAATATCAAAATATTAATTATATAATATATTTGAAAATATTTCAATTCAATTTAATCTATAAACTTACCTGGCGGCACATAAACACGTACTTGAAGGCTGTGTTCCGGACACAGTCTATCCCAATTTTTTCAAACATTAATATTCCACAGTATTTACTACTGCTTGTCTTACAATTACTATCAGAATAAAGGTAAAGCTCTCGCACACCTAATATCTCCAGATATATGCAGATGTATTATTATACGACCCTTTAATAAAGCAAAAACTATATATTTATTTAAATTAAATTAACTCCAGATCAATGGATTGGCGAACGTGTTCAAAAATGCCCGGACGCATCCTGAATATGAAACATGCTCAGCTGCGGATGGTAATAAATTTGAACACCTATTTTAATGCTGTGATAAACAATTGTAATTGATACTTGTAATTGCTATCTCTATTAAACCTGTGTTGCATCATCTGCATTCTTTTCTTTTTTTCTTCCTGCATCTATAGTATCCCAAGGTAGCGTTTGCAGCTGCATGTTCCTACGCAAAACGGGCTTGTTTTTGCATGCCTGATGTACCTTTAAAGTTAGCTTAAGACCTTTTGGACCACCCTGTATATTTCTTTGTTGACCGAAAATCTGATGGTAAAGGGACTCTATGTTAACTATGGATACTCTTGATAGAGTTTTTGAAGCATAAACTAATAGTTTTCTGATACTATCGTGTTTTAAATACCGCAATTAAGGCTAAACTGGACTTACATTACGCTTTATGATTGGCCACACCTTATTTACACATCATGTCAAGTTGGTTTTCGAAATATGACCATCGATACACGTGTAAGTCAATTCTTTTTAGTTTTTCGATTTTCTCAATCTATTTTAATTTATAGTACATTGGGGTGTCTAATCGCCTTTTGTTCACAGTAACAAGGCCATTACATGAAATGTACTATTTTGAAGGGGATGTTTTGTAGTCACATCCTGATGATTTTATAATTACGTTACCTTCAATCCTTTGTTCGTCACTTCATTTGTACAATTCGTTTTAAATTGTAAGGGTTGTTTCCTGGTTTCTCATCTTGATGATAAGTATTCTCTTGAGTCTTTTTTGGTAAAAAATTGAATTCTTTCATTTGTTATTCATGCTTTACTATATCTCTTCAAAAATTCTACTTTAATTCATTTGTTTATCTCTCTTCCTCTCCCTCTCTCTATATATATATGTATATATATATATATATATATATATATATATATATATATATATATATATATATAATATACATTTCCAAAAGGATAAAGTGAGATGAATGCAATGTACCAAAAATTGGTCAGGGGGGTTGTGACCCCTTCACCCAGGTTAAAGCAAGCTTTATGTTGCGACAACACTCCCCCCGGAGAGCCGGTACATTGCGGAAAATAGAATACAGAAGTATCAAGGTTTATGAGGAAAACCAGACATTAAATATATATATATATATATATATCTATATATATATATATATATATATATATATATATATATATATATATATAAAATCATGCGCCGGATAGTAGGTCCAGTGACTTAAATTAATCTTTTCCAAGCCCCAAATATAAGAACTCAATCGGAGAAGTACTCTTCTTTAAGGTATGGACCGTATGGTAACAGTTCGATTCTGGCATAAATCGGGGTTCCTCCTCTAGCACCAAGTAATGTTATTCACATTATAAGGCCTAATTTAAGCAAGATTCCTTGAAACCCAATAGATATTGATACGTCTATAACTACTACGTAAATGCAAAAGCCCTTTTCTTAGCTGAATCGCGATCACTTCTAATATCGTTATCACCATGCGTCCATCCATCAAAAAGCACTGTATCAACACCACTGTATCTTGATCAAACGTCCAGCACGTGGAGAACAGATTACGAGGAGCAAAAAAAGTATGTTTAGAAAAAAAGGAGCTATGAGAAGGATATTCAACTCTTTACTCCCAACAAAAATAGCAGTCGCAATCTATGTGAAAATCTATTTCAGTATTAATCAAGGATCATCTTTGGTATTGTGATAAGTCTTATCCTCATAGTGTTAAGATCACAGAAGCAGTAGGCGCGCGACATTTTGTTTCGGAAGCAGCGAAACAAAATGTCGTCACTCACTCATTTTAAATGACATGCCTGAAAACGGCGAAGAATGGAGACATATTTGAAATTCTGAAATTTAACAATAGTTTGTTTGATTCAAACGCTGAATAATTAAACATTCGGCTAAGAAACACAACCAGAACAAAACCAGTGAACCAAAATACATATTAATAATTTTAGAAACTAAGAAACAAAACAGGTGAAAAAGTGATGTCATACAGCTGGAGGTGACCGACTGATAAAATGATAAATTCCACAGCTCAAAGTACTAGGTAGAAAATTAAAACTTTATATACAGGTGTGACTTTTAAATATTGGGAAGACTTTTAAATATAGGAACTTTGTTCGAAATACTTATAGTTCTCGGAAGTTTTTGGTCTAACCTCCTTCAAGCTATGATTCAAGAACGGTTAGAAATACACATTTGTTTCGATATCGTTTTGCAAACAAAAAAAATAATAATCTTTCTTAATTAACTATATTGGTATACAACCAACCGTTCTTTTGACATATTTTAATTTTTATTCATAATAGATGATATTTTTATATTTTATAATTAAATTTTTTACACAGATTTTTATTCCATTTGTAACCATAGTAACATATTTACTCTTCAAATACTTAAATTGTCTGTTGGCTATTCTTCTTTTGATCACACTATTGAAATGGTATTTTATTAATTGATTTTCAGAATAAAATGTTGAAAAACGTTGAAAAAAAAATGATTGCTACATACAGTGATTTAAGATGAACTATTTTTTGATATACAGTAAATTTCTATATTGATAAATATGCCATTTTGATTCATTAATTTGGAACGGTTGATTTTGATATTCAGAACTTTGATTAAGTGCCACATTGGATGTCCTCTAGATATTGAGAACGTTCGAAACGTGGTTTATAAGTTAAGACAGTTCAAATAATAATACTCAAGAATGGTGTTTATGAAACTTTTAAATTAAAAAAACTCTATTAATTTAAATTTCCATAAAAGCTCTTATGACGTTCCATAAATTTACTACGTGTATGATGTTACATGATAATATGTGTTGCACACGCGGTCGTAAACCCTTTTAGGATAAAACAAGTAAAAGTAAAAATTATGGTTTTTAAAGTATATCCTTCTATTATATGTATGCAACTTAAATGTATGAAAGACAACGACATGCCAAATTTGGACTTACTAGCCGCTCTGGTTCTCGAGTTATTCCATAACATGGAGTACATTCCTATAGCGGGCCCAAGACAAACTGTGTCTGTAAGGTTCAAAATTAGAAAATTCAAATATGCCACGAAGGACAACGACAAATTAAATTTAGACTTTCTAGATGCACCGAGTCTCGAGTTATTCCCCAAAAAACGAGTACATTCCAGTGGAGGATCCAGGATGGGCTATTCCGAAATAGTTCAAACTTCAAAGAATTAAAATATATCGCAAAAGGCATGCAAAATTTAGAGTACCTAATTGATTCGGTTTCTCAAATTTTCTTAATTTTTCTCAAAAAAACGAACACATTCATGACGAAAAGAGAGATATATAGATAGACAAAGAGAAACGTACAATATCTCGAGGATGATTTTTGCTAACGTTCTAAAAATTGTGACATTCGTTTTGTAATGAGAAATTACATATAAAACTATTACATTATTTAATGTCCTAATATTTTTTATGGTTCTTTCAAAAATTCATTCGAAACTTTGGGGAGGAGGGGGGGGGGGTCTTCCAAACGTTCGATTTTGTTTAAAATCAATATGATTCCAGTAATTACTGATTGCAACAATCCTATCAAATATTGTTCTCCATTCCTTTGTCAAATATCGTGTCCACACACGCACACCAACTCAAAAAGTTCGATTCGAGGTAGTATTTGCAATGTTCTTTACCGTCGAAAACTCGATTTCAAATTTTCGATCCTGTCACAATAATTTCCCTATATATTATACTACGTATGCAGGGAAAGTAAAAATTATAAAGCCCTGTTACACAAAATAACTCAAGATACTTTTGGTAGCTCGAGGTAATAGGAGGGAGTAATCTTAAGGATCTCCTGACATCACAGAACTCCCCGTCCAATCACATCCAATCATAAAAGAGACCAATAACAGGTCTATTCGAAAAGCGATAACTCCACCCATGTAAACGTGGTAGAGATCACACACACACAAAATCGGCTGTGGTTCAAGTCTTATTGAGCCGAAAGGATGATTCTGCGGGAATCGTTGTGGGTGTTTTGTCCTCTTTAAAAATTATCCATACAGTTCAAAATAATTAAAAATTAAATTGGTCTAAATTGGGTGGCCCTTCCCGGCCATACAAACAAATACCTTGCGCTTTCAGGTAGATCGGATGATCTGTGTCGAAGAAGAAGATTTATAACATGAAGTGGACAGGTGCCGACCGAATGGGATTAATCTTAATCGGTTCGTTGCGCGATGCTTCATATAAAAATTCGACTCAATCTTTATTAGTGCATCTTAAATTTTATGACTTCCTGTATATAAATCTTAAGTAATTTATAAAACTTACAATATCTAGAGAACGATACGGTTTAACGTTATAAAATCGGTGTCATTCAATGTTTTTTTATGTAAAAAAATATATAATGTTTTTGTAACCTTATTAAATTTAATTAATTTTTTATAATTTTTAAAATATGAACCTTTTATAATTTAAAATATAAAAATGTTAAAATATAACATATAATTTAAAATATTTAAATTATAATTTTATATTTTTAAAATATGAAATTATAATTTAAAATATATAATATTTAAAAAAAATATAATATAAAATGTTTTTTAAATATATATATATACTTCTGAATTTTTTTTTTTTGGGGGGGGGGGGATAGTAGAGGCTTTTAAACATTTGACTGCTTTTAAAATGAAGAGTTCAATTATTCACAGAATGTGACAATGGTACCAAATTTTATTCGAATCGTTCCATTTGTTCTTGAGATATCGTGTCCCCCCTACATATGTGTTTATTTTGAGTTCCAGGATAGTATAAATCCGTCGAAAACTTGAAATCGACGTTTTGAAAGTCCACTGACTCACGCACATATAAATATTCACAAACGCATAAATTCTCACTCCACATAGAGAGAATTCACACATGCACATAGCACCTCAATATCAATCGGTTACCATTCTGGGATGCTGAAAACGTGCAAATACGTTGAAAACTTTCAACCGAATTTTCGATCACATCACGATACTCTTATAAATAAAAACGTAAAATGTTTTCACGGCCTTTCGCCTTCCCCGAAGGGAAAACAACATTTAAAGGCAACCTTCGTTATTACTTGAAGGTCGGATCGCTTGACCTTTGCAACAAATTTGGTGAAATATCGTAAACTTAGCGACCTTTGGTGAGTTTTGGAAACGTCTTGAAATTTTTAGATTGGATAAGAATTTCTGAAATAACGTCCATTTCTCTAGAGATTTCCACAGAGGGCGTATAAGCAGATCATCGTTTAGTCAGAAGTTGTTGACGTGATATGATAGAAGTGAATTGTGAAATACGCCAGTGTTTTGAGAACGGAACTGTTACTCGTTGACAACTAATTAGAAATAAAATTTTATCAAAATTAGATTCTTAAGGGATGCTCTTACACACATTTTGACACTAAAGTCACACAATGGTGGTAATAAAATAGACCTGCATTTCAAGCTTACAAAACTTATTTTAATGCATCCAATGTTAAATTTAAAAAAATCCAATATGGGCAGCACATGACTTTCCTCATGTAATGCAAAGGATTTACTCTTTTTACAGTACAAAAATAATAATGCATAAGTTTTACGGTACTGTGTTTTTAACGTTGAATTGTACATTGGGCAGTTTTTCGGATGATAACATGTAAAAATTTCAAAGTACCCAATTAACTTATATTTCGTACAACTCTAAATAATTATCAATATTGAAAGAATCCTCAATTAGTTCATATATTAAAATATTTCAATTCCGAAAAAAATTAAAATATTTAATTTCGAAAATTCGAATTCGAATTTTCGACCCCGTCACAATACTTTCCATATACATTATACTATGTATATAAGGAAAGTAATAAATGTTGCTGAATTTCATTTTTGGGTTCAGTCCTTTATTTTTGTGTGTATATGTGGTGATCTTCTGTCGCCAAATGGCGCTAAATCCGATAAAATTTGTTGGGTTTAGATTTTTTTTTCTTTTTTTTAAAGACAATGTATACACACTGATTAGAAATCCGATTTCATCAAAATCGGATAAGCCGTTTAAATGTGATGTTTTTACAAACATTTTGACATTGAAGTCACCCAGGAAGGAATTACGTTCGCTTCCCTCCAGTAAATAAGAAAACAACGGGTTTTGGATGATACAAGAGCCACATCATCAATTAACTACAATAAATATGAGCAAAATTTATTGCAAAAATACTTGTGAATAAGACCATGAAAATATGCTGAATAAATAAAAATTACGAAAACAAGCTATTTCGGAACTAAATGGGCTAACTTCATCAAAAAATGTACCTGTATAAATATCAACTTATAAAAGATAAATAAAAAAAATAATGAAGCATTTTTATTGTAGATTTATCTGGAAGACAGTTTGAGTAAAATTGTACAGTTTTAAATTGCGTTACAAAATTTCAAAACTCTTATATTTTTCTCCGCGTTTTGCTCAGTTTCAAAGTGAATTGTTAAACTATATCAAAATAAAAAAAATATTTGTAGAATTTTTTTAATTTCCATATGAGATACAAGCATTAGTTTTAAGAAAGTCACAAGCCGAACACATTAAGCAAAGCTAATAAATCAATTTTAGTCCCTGCCATAAAGAAAATATGCTGAACAAAACACAATTTCTCTACACAAAATTAAATTTATTAAATTGGGTACAAGAACTATTATATCAACGTAGGATGAAAGAAAAAAAAAATCCACTTTGTACTTTTCCCCCCATATCTACCTAATAATTGTCTAAAGTATTTTCGTTTTTCGAGACCCATCAGAAGTCCCTCCTCCTTCAGATGATCTAGAAGACCGAATCTTTGCACACTTTTGCTATGGACCATGGGACGGAACCCAACGGAGCCGGATTTATGAATTCCCACCCGGAGAAGCGGTTAGGAGTGCGGAGAAAAGGGGAGGGGGGGACTCAAAAATTTTTCCAGACGTTCCAGCAGCATCCTGGTGATCCAAACAGTGGTGCGTAACGTTTTTACTAGTGCAACCACACTGAAGTAATATTTTATTTAGGAGACCCCGTACCAGCATGTAGCTTAAATATATATATTGATACAAAATAATAAACACTATTTTTTTTTTATCTTCTCTGTTTTCCATAAAAACATTTTGACTACCCCTTAATAAAAACTCTTAACCTCTATTTGGGTCGTGATTCAAGGGTTACGCACCACTGATCTAAAAGGCTGAATGTATATTTATATCAATCACGGGACAGAGCCTACGAGAGCCATTTTTCGACAACTATTTTTGACGCCAGGGGCTGTACATTATTAAATTACATAAAACTTATTCAAAAAACATTGCAATTTAATTGTTTGTTTTTTTGTTTTGATAGGCTTAAATTCTAATATAATATATATACAGGGTCAAAATCACAAAAACCCGCCAGAAAAGGGCATTCCTAAAAACAAAAAGAAGACGCTCTTATTGCAGATAATAGTATCCATGGACCGGTTTCGTGCTTAAAATAACCGCGAAACCGGTTCATGAATACTGTCAGAGCGCGGGTGAAATGGCTAATAATAGTATGGCTAGTAATCAATATGAAATAAAATTTTATGAACATTTTTACAATTGTCGATATCAGTAGCGGCTCTGCTTATCTTTGGGAAGGAAACTGAAATGTAATAAAATTAAAATCAAACGGCCCATTTGTACAACTTACACTTTTAATGCACATCTTTAAAAAGTCAGCATATCAATATTGTTTGATTCTAAATAGCTGAAGTTGTTGTTCCACTCAAAATGGAAAAAGAACACACACACAGGTCGTACTTATTAAGGGACAAATGCTTTTCGAGTAAGCAACATTATGTCTGTTGTCATGTTCTTGATGAAAGTGATAGCGAAGTTATCGTACGACGACTCCGATTTTTGCATTCTCTTTCACACGTTCCATAAGACAAAGTTGCCAGCCACATCACCCGAAGAATAGTAATATATTATTCATAAAGGCCTATAAAAATTTTTAGTTAGGGGCATTTACAGGATTTCTTGCCAGTGTAGTCTTTATTGGCCATACTGAACGTGCTTTGAAATTTCGTATTAAGGAATATGAAAACTATGTCAAAAATTTTGATGTGGGCTGCGCACATGACTTTCCCTGCATACTTATATTCACGTTCTCTTTATTTCTTCAATAATTCATTATATTGAGTTTAATTGCACAATATACTTATTTAAAATGACACTGAATTTTCAGTTTTAATTCAATTTTCGTTCTCAGTTGGTACCTTTTCAACGGCGAAGTAGCGAAAATGCGAAAAAACTAAAATATATCGAAAACGACTAGACCTAGTGTAATGGGGTTGGTCTTATTCTTTTCATCGTAAAAAATTACGTATAAAACAAGCATTTAATTGATATATTTGAGCATACGTAGTTTTTTATTTTAGATTTTACGGGCTACGATTTTACGTTTTTTACGGGCTATTTTGCAAAAAAAGGCAGATTATTTTTTTCCGAATCGTACTAAAATCTAATCAGCCCAAGAGTAACCCACAAGTAACCCACTTATCTACCAAATTTTGTAAAATTTGATTTATTAGTTTTTCAGTTACAGTGGATACAGGCAATTTTTGAGGGCCATTTCGCAAAAAAAAGGTGGGTTGTTTTTTCCCGAATTGTACCAAAAACTAATCATAACCAGGGTCTCACACAAGTGACTTATCTACCAAATTTTATGAAATTTGGTCCATTTGACACACAGACAGACAGACAGACAGACACACACACAGATGTCACGCTAAAAATAGTGTTTTCGTGTTCCAGAGGTCCTAAAACGTGTAGATCGTCCAAAACTCGAATTGCGATTTTCGACATGATTCTAATACTTTCCCTATACACTACCATGTATTGCAGGGAGAGTAAAAACAGGATTTTTACAAATCTTCAATTGCTGGACATTCCTATCAATTTGATCACCGTTTTGAGATTTCTTCAGCGAGGATCCTACAGAAAGGTACGTTGATCTATGATCTTGACTTCTTTTAAGTCTTCCATATTCATAAACGTTCCAACAATGTATTTAATGACTTGTCCAGTACTCCATTTTTGTCCGCGGTCTGGCAGAACGCCTTGTAGCATCCCTCTCCTTTATATTCCTTTGGGGTTCTTATGTGTCGTTTGAACCTTTATTAGTCTTTTTGGGTCTCATGTTATTCTTGTTCTGACTTGACTCGTCTTGTCGTATTGGCACACGCCAATCTTATGTATTACTTGTCGTTTCGGATTGGTTGGTCGGTTCTCCAAGCTGTTTTCTGATTGGCTCTCTCTTAATCCAGCTCTTGGGTATATAATCCTCCATAATTCTTCATTTCGTGTCCTTAGTCAGGCAAAGGAATAGAATACGTAAGACATGGCAGGCTAACAGAGACCCCGCCCTTAAAAGGGAGCTTAACAGACTCACGTGCAAAGTCAGGGAAAAAATTGTCGCAGAAAAGCAGCAACAGTATAAAGAACTAATCGAATCCCTTAGCCCAGAAGACGTATCGCTCTGGCAATTCGCAAAAAGACTCAGGAAACCTCAAATTAAGCTCCCGCCACTAATAGATGGTGCTAAAATCGCGTACTCAGACGAGGAAAAAGCCGAGGCGCTCGCAAGCCATTATGAAAAACAATTCCAACCAAACCACGATCTAATGTGTCAGGACACCCTAAGAATGGTTAGTCAAACTTTAAATAACTTCAGGAATTCCCCAGTAACGGCTGAGATTGACCCAGCTACCCCGCAGGAGATAGTAGAAATTATTAAAAATCTCAAAAACCGTATAAGCCCAGGGCACGACAAAATCAGAAATATTGCGGTTAAAAACCTACCCTTAAACGTAATATGTTACTTGACTATCTTAATAAATAAAATATTAAAACTAAACTATTTCCCCAAAGAATGGAAGGAAGCGATAATTATAACAATCCATAAGCCTGGTGAGGATGCCACAATTCCAGCCAACTACAGACCAATTAGCTTGCTACCGACACTTAGTAAAATTACTGAGAAAATTATTCTTAAGAGACTGAACACGCACCTTAGTGAGAATGACATTATCATTCCGGAGCAGTTTGGATTTCGGCCAAAGCACTCCACCACTCATCAATTGCTGAGAGTGGTAGAGTACATATCTTCTGGTCTCAATAACAAGACACCCACAGCTGCGATTTTTCTGGACATACAAAAAGCCTTTGATAAAGTATGGCACTGTGGATTAGCGTACAAATTGATCACTTTAAAAGTCCCTGACGCTCTTGTCAAACTTTTAATCTCATACTTAAATAACAGACACTTTCAAGTCAGAGTAGGAGGTAACTTATCTACACCCAAGCTCATTAAAAGTAGTGTACCGCAAGGTTCTATCCTGGGCCCGACACTCTTTAACATATACCTGAACGACATCCCTAGGACTCCAAACACAGAGCTGGCACTCTATGCAGACGACAGTGCGATACTTGCAAAACACCCCTATGTCTCAGTAATGCACAGACAGCTACAACAACACTTAGACATACTCCAAACTTGGCTGGAAAAATGGCGAATAAAATTAAACCCCAATAAATGTCATTGGATTTATTTCTCTAGAAAACGTAAACCTCCGCCGCCTCTGTACATAAACAACCATGCCCTAAAAGCGGAAAAATCTACTAAATACCTAGGTGTAACGATAGATTCCCACCTAACCTGGAAACAGCACGTAACGAACTTAATCAAAAAAGCGTACATGGCCACAGGAGCCTTATACCCAATGATAGGAAACGGAAATCTAAGTTATCAAAATAAACTTCTAATTTATAAATCGGTCATCCGCCCGGGAATGCTGTATGCAGCACCCGTATGGGGATATGCCTGTAAAACTACAATAGACCTCCTAGAGACAAAACAAAACAAAATCCTACGGATTATCAGGAAAGCTCCCAGGTACTTAAGAAACTCGGTAATTAGGAATGACTTCAAAATAAAAACTGTTAGAGCCCAAATTAAAAAGCTAGCGTTTAAATTTTACAGAAATTTGCCATCCGTCCCAAACGAACTGTTATTCAATCTGCATGACTATGATCATCGCAAGGCCAAATCTCGTAAGAGACCCCGCGCTGTTCTAAACATCGATAATCGGAATTAAAAGATCCCACCTCAAACATCTGATTTTTAAATAAAACTCGCGACTTTTATTTTATAAAAAAAATATTCTAAACTCTAAACTGCCAAAACGCTAGGTAACCCTTAGATCTGCATCAACCCCCCAAACTGCTTAAACTCTAAATGTGCAACAAACTGCCACACTAGGAGCTAGGACAAATAATAAAAAGTAGTAAATAAAAACCTCGAACCTCCAATTAGGGTCACTGAATTAATGTCACAGTTTGACGATAAGAACCACATATTGAAACTGGAGATTAAAGGCGCCTGGTGCTCTGTCTTGTACGACACTACTACCATTTCGTGTCCATTCCTCTTTTGGACCTTGTTGGTTCTCTTTCTCTGCTGAAGGGGAATCCAGCATATCCTTGAAAGAGCTGTATGCTACTTTATTACGTTAATTGTTCTTTTATATGTTGTTAAAGTTTCTTTTTATCCTTCGTACAAAGAGTATTGTTCTTATTGACCTCTTCAATTGGTTGGTTGGTTGAGTCTGAGAAAATTAATGCGTTAATCAAAACAGCATAAATGAACAGATTTATGTATTCCAATAAATAAAAACTTTGTAAACACAGCATAGAAGTAAACATAAACGGATCTACTAGTTTCAAAGGTAAATAAGAGATTTCTTCTTCAGGACCGACCTCACTTTGTCGTCCTGACTTGAGTAAGTGAGCCGACCTGGGGATATGTTGTTATTCGCAGTGAGAGAGCAATTCTACAGTGCCTGTAAAACGATTTTCCTTGCTAGGTATAAGCGTTGACCGTGAAACAATATTTGGTTGTGTGTATGGTCGATCACACCGATAACCGATCATAACCGATACTATGATCGGTTATGATAATAATGATCGAGTGTTTATATATCATACGGAAAATTGAAAGTTTCATACGGAAAATTGAAAGTTACGGAAAATTGAAAGTTTGAAATTGAGAATTGAAAGTTTGAAATTGAGAATTGAAAATGGAAAATTGAAAGTTTACGGAAAATTGAAAGAAAAAAGAAATTGAAAATTGAAGAAATTCGCTATGCATGTAAAAAGTTCTATAATTATAATATTAACACAAATCAGCCTATTACATGCAATTCACCAGCTTTTGCCAACTTGAATTTTAATTTCCCATATTATTGTATAGAGAAAAATGTTGTTTTCCCGAACAATTTCGAATTCGTGATTTTTACGCATAAGAACGTTTTAAGATGCCTCCAAACAAATTTCGAACACTTATGGAAATATGCCAGTCCATCTGTTTGCGTGCGAGAGAGGTGTGGAGACAATAACTCTACAGAGTCCACTTTGACGATAAGAGTTTGCAATTGAGTAAGATAAGACGATAAGAGTTTGCAATCCGTCCCAGTAGCTCAACGGTAGAGCATCGGCTGGCCAGTACGGAAATCCGTGCTTCGATTCCCCGTTGAGGCAGCAAGGTTTTTTACTACAACTCAAGAACGAATGTGCCTACGCTACATGATATTGTGTGAAAAGTAAAACTTGATGAAATTTTTATTAGTTCTCATGGTAAAAAATCGAGTTTTACGATTTTCACAACATTATTAAGTAAGACAATAATTTCCATGTAATGGTATACAGGGTGTCCCAAAATAATTGAAACGCGCTTTAATTCTTTACCTATTGGAGATAAGTGAACAATGTAAATTGCAAAAATGTTGAAAGTAAGGTAGGAAATAAGACTACTTTAATGAAATAGTCCTCCCATTCATTTTCATAAAGTTACTTTTTAAATTTTTACACGACCCCCTTAGACAAATTGGGTCAATCAGAAAATTTTTATTTTTAATGCAACAAGATCATTAGAAAAACCACATATCTGTATCTTTAAGATCAACTGAATTATGATAAAAGAAAAAAAATCTGTCTTAGGCCACTTTTCCGTACCATGTGAAAGGCTGTTTCATCAGTGAAAATAGGGCTCATAAACAAATTGACGATGGAAATTGTTTAGATAAAAAATACGTTAATATGTGTCGATGTCGAAGGCCCAGACCACACAGCCAACCCTAGGGCTTACGGCAGTTTAATGTGTGGCCGGGAGAGGAGGTTAGCCGAAACCGTTAATATGTGTCAAATTTTTTTATCGCAAATGCATCCAAATAAAGCATTACACAGACAGAGATCATATAAAGCAGTAATACTCACAACACGGTTGGGTATCCTATGTATTATCATCCAGTTTTATCTTTTTTGTGATATGTCACAAATTTACATTTCTAATTTGATACAGGGTCCCCATTCACAATGTTCAATTTTCAATGAAATATAACTTGCTCAATTTTCAAGATACAGATATGCGGGTTTTTAATGATCTTGTTGCATTAAAAATACAAAATTTCTGATTGACCAAATTTGTCTAAGGGGGTCGTATAAAAATTTAAAAGTGCAACTGTTTGAAAATTAATGGGAGGACTATTTCATTAACGTAGTCATATTTCTTACCTTACTTTCAACATTTTTGCAATTTGCATTGCCCACTTATCTCCAACAGGTAAAGAATTAAAGCGTGTTTCAATCTTTTTGGGGGACCCTGTATACTGAGCAGGGTTGGGTTTTCTACGGTAGAAAACTCAAATGTGTAATACGTGTAGAATATATATATATATATATATATATATATATATATAGAATACTTAGAATATGTAGAATACTTAAAAAATCTAAGAAAACCTACTGTTCTTTGATACAAAGATATAATACGTATAGTTTCTAAACTTATTCCCTTACATTTTTATTATTCAACATGGTTTACTTCAGCCAATTTTTTATTTTCAAAACAATATATTAATATATTTGCAATTTCAAAATATATGAAACTTCAAAACTGTATATTAAGATATTTGTAATTTCAAAATACACGAAATTTCAAAACAATATATTAAGATATTTGCAATTTCAAAATATATGAAATTTCAAAACAATATATTAAGATATATGTAATTTCAAAATATATGAAATTTCAAAACAATATATTAAGATATATGTAATTTCAAAATATATGAAATTTCAAAACAATTAAGATATATGTAATTTCAAAGTATATGAAATTTCAAAGTATAAGAAATTTCAAAACAATATATTAAGATATTTATAATTTCAAAATATATGAAATTTCAAAACAATTAAGATATATGTAATTTCAAAATATATGAAATTTCAAAACAATATATTAAGATATTTATAATTTCAAAATATATGAAATTTCAATACAATATATAAAAATAATGGAAAACTTTATCGTATTTTACTAGAAACATGTAATATAATTTCTAAAAATATTTGTTTACTTTTTATTATTCAACATGAGGTATTTGGTATGTATGTTCAATGAAATACAATTTCAATAACCTTTTGGAAATAAGTTCAAAACAACATACAGAGATGAGTAGCTTAGTTATGAAACTGCTCAACTTGAAAGAGTTATTTCAAACTGGTTAAATGGCCATAATTTAAATATATGTAAATAAATTAATATTTACCCATTCAAAACAATCATTTATGCACTGTACCTCGTGTTAATTTCATTCATAATGACATCCATGGGTATTTTAAATGACATTTTTACCCATTTCTAAATATGTAGTATTGAGAAAGTATTGTTTTCACGAAAATTTTCGATTTCGAGATTTTAATGCCAAAATATGTTTTAAGATTTCCTGAACACGTTTTGAGAATTTTTGGAGCAATGTCTGTCAGTCTGTCTAATTGCTGTGGTCGATTTCTTGTGTACACCGTAGCAGCCATAAATATTAATGGATTTTCACGAAACTTTATATCCGGCTTTTTTATCAAGAAAATCAAAAGCTAGATAGAATATTTTTAAATTCGAACTAAAACTTTGAGTTTTACTCGAAATTTTATATTCCTTTAACATGGCAATAAGACAAAAATTGACATTATCATGCATAAAAGGGTTTGTTTATGGTGCAATAATCACAAGACTTAATAGTTTTAATTATTGTTATGAAATATAACCGCGATAAAAATTTTTTTGCTCGTGACGTCATTAGTCCCAATGCGGAGGAGAGGGGAGTTACCCCTTCCCCCCGGGATGGGGATACATTTTCAAGTATGATATCAATCGAAACATTTTTTCAAGCCATTTAACATGAAGGGTAACACGTTATAGTTGTAATCATTTGGACAAGCGAAATTTTTCTTGTAAAATTTGAAAAAATAAAAGTATGAATTCTGATATGAGAAAGTCGAGTTAAGTGACGCTTCAGTTAATTTAGCTTAATATACGGTTACAATGGATAATTTCTTCAGATTTGCCCTATTTCGCTATTTAGTAGTGGTATTTAAAAAACTTATAGTTTAATTCTATGCTTAGTGTAATTTTTTACCTGATATCTTAGTGCCATGAAAATAAAAGGAATTAGTCCATACTTCAAGTTAATTTTTTGCAAGTAAAATTCAATAGATAATCACTATTCTTGGAGATGTAGAAGATGATTCCATACTTTAAATTAATAATAAGTTAGAATATGAAGTGGAAAAATTTTTAATTAGCTCGAACGTTTTTTTCTTCATAATAAAAAAGTACATTTTATAAAATAATCATTGAATTTTGAAATAATTTGATGCAAATGTTTTTGAAAAAATCCAAAATTTATAAAGGATAATAACATGGAGAAAACTCTTTCTCTCCCCCCATAAGCTTTTAGAAAATTAATCATACCTTAATTAAAGAATGCAAAGTGTCTCCTTTTGGTGAATATTAAAAACAAATATAATAATACTTGGAATAATTAAAAACAAAGTTCAGTGGGATGTTAACTTTTTCACAGGCATTTCATATATGTATAAAAACAAAAATTCTAACTTCAAAGTTTTTCCAATTCTTCCACCGCTGGTGATCTTTTTACTGATAAGGGTATTTACCCCTTTCATGACATTAGCCGCTTTAATGGCTTTCTTGATATTTTCCCTATATACATAGTATAATGTATAGGCAAAGTACGGAGTTTGTGATGGAGTTGAAAATTCGAATTCAAGTTTACGCCGGAAGAGCATGTTTCATTCATCCCTGAACTCGAATCGATCGTTTTTGTGGTGATGCATGTGTCAATGTATGTGTGTTTGTCTGTAAATCTGTGGATGCGATATCTCACGAACGTATGGAGCGTTTCGAACGAAATTTGGAACAAATATTACACTGGTAGTTACTCTGGGCGCGGTAGCCCATTGGTTTGCGCGCTGGAGTTGCACTCGGTAGGCCCGGGTTCGATTCCAGCCACTGCCAAAACTGCCGCCGTGTTCATGCGGAGTACGATCACGTTAAACATGTGGGTCCGAAAGTCCTTCCGAGAGGTTGGTGGTAGGGGAAGGAGGGTACGGTCCCTGTGGATGCTTCCCCCACTGGGTTCCGGTCTAAATTGGGTGGCACTTCCCGACCGTCCAAACAGTTACCTTACACCTTCTCTGGTAGGTCGGACGGTCTGGGTTTCAACAACAACAACAACTGGTAGTTACTCTGGTGCTGATTAGATTTTGGTACGATTTAAATAAAAAAAAACGTTCCTTTTTTTATGAAATGGCGCGCAAAAATCGTCAAAGACTAAAATAAAAGGCTACGCATGTTGAAATGTATGAATTAAATGTTTGTTTTACGTGTAATTTTTGACAATGAAAAGAGTAAAATTAACCCTATAACTCTACTATTAATCGTTCTCGAGATGTTTTAATTTTTTCGCATTTTTGCTACGTCACCTTTGCAAATTCGTCTAGTCGTCAAATGAAAAAGAAAATTAAACTTAAGCTGCAAATGCAGTGCAATTTCAAATAATTATCCATGTTATTTCGTGCAATTAAACTCAATTTAATGAATTGTGAAAGAAAGAAAGTGAAAATGAATTTGTATCAGTTGTCATGTGCTTCACTCATCAGATTTTTATTTTATATCTTTTTATAGAATAATATCTGCCAGAAATAGAAAAATATAAATAGTTTTAGCGATTAGATATTTTTACACGGTTTGATAAATCACTGGCACACCTGACTGAGCATGAAATATTTTGGTCTATGTTATCATTGCATGATTTAGCCCAGATTTTGTTCAACATATCATCTAAGAAAGTCGTGCCATCTAGCGTCGAAAAACTAAGTTATAAAAGTAAGAAATGATCTAGGAGGATGAAAAATGATAATTCCATTCTCCTAGGCTAATACTGTAAGATAATTTCAGTTTTTGAAGTTTAGTTTGTGCAGGGCCTCCCATGAGGGGGTGTGGGTGACCCGGATGCCAAAAGAGGGCTTGGCCGGCAGACTTGTTTTTTAGGTAGGAGAAGACGTGGAACATTCACAAGTAGAAAAAAAAATCAAATACGGGAGCCCTGGATAAATGATTGTAGGGAGCCCACAATTTATATGGGTGTCCTTGGTTTGTGGAAGGATTTATGAAATAAAACAGAGAGGACGATATAAAATTGGTAAAACAAGAATATATTTTAATATCGAAAATCTTTTTTTAAAATTGAAGTAGGCTATAAATGCTAAGCAGATTACAATGTTAATTTCTCATAATTCATTAATGTATCATGTTCCTACTTTAATTTATTTAAAATGAAATCTGCTTAACTTTTTCTCTGCTTGTGTATTGTGTTCATAGTCATGGGCAAATATTTAAAAAGTTGATTATAAATTTGAGTTTCAATATAAAACTATTATTGACAGGGAGCATTTAAGAGGGGATTTAGGAGGTTCAACCTCCCCTCCCGAAATTGAAAAGTTTCAAAATGCTTCAGAAACATACATATGATAAAAAAAAAATCTACTGAATTACCCTACCCGTTTTAACCTCCAATAATAATAATAAAAAAAGTTTTTAAAAATAATAAATTTTCTAAAGAAGTACTCCGGCTACTACGTCACTGTAATAAATATTGGGAAAATTCTTCTACTGTAGTAAAACCCCACAGAATACTATTTATATTACGCGGTTTTATTTTGCAATTATATTTTTGATGATAGACAACAATCAACATCGTAATCGCCAAGATTTTAATTTAAACATTTAAATAACATTTAGAAACAAAAACTTACCGATCAGAAGACCGCGGGAAACAGAATAAAGGGGGTCCCTTCACCTCACAGAATACTATATTAATCTGTGGAACAAAGTAAGTGAAATTGAAACTAAAGTTCTAAGTGTTTTTTTTTCTTCAGTGCCAAATAGGGTTATATTAACAGAACGTCTTGCACAGACCATCGCCAAGCGCGCCAACCTTGATATTTTGGTTGGCGGTTGAGGGCGCGGAAATCGAGTGAAATATCTGTTTATATTAATCTGTGTAAAACCCGAAGTCTCCAAATTTGAAAAAATTACAGTTCCTGGAGCCAGCAGAAGAATCTAAGATCAAAAGCCAGTTATTTAGAGACTGCACGGGTCTACTGTTTAATTTTGATAATTTAGAAACATTTGGAATCTAATAGTTGAAATTAAAATCATAGAAGAAATTTAAAATAAAATATCGGTGTTCAATTTTAAAGTAAACATTATATATTGGATTTCATATTTTTATCACCAGTCAAGCAATCACAGTACAAAAGCGTTTAAACTTTTCTGCGATAACAAATTGCAACTCGACCCATGATAATAACCGAATGATCATCAAGAATTAAATGTGGAATGTATTTCTTCCCTATTAAATGTATAGATCACATGATGTTACGAAACAGGACATCAGGTAAATAGGTATCGTGTATTTGTTTTGCTGCATCCAGGGCAGAACATATTTTCTGTTACTATAGTTTCAAACAATTTGAATGTTGAGAAGAACAATGTTTTATATTAACTTTGGAATGTGGTCAAATAAATAAGTCGAACAAATTTTTATCACTTAATGTGTGACAAGGAGACTTTTATCCCCTAAATGGAAATTTGGGTATTTCGTATATAATTTCAAATGTAATTTCAAATTTGTCTGTTTCAATTTTGATCTGTTTTTGACTTTTTTTATTTTGAGTAGGCCAAACCCAACCCGAATTTAATAAAACGTGGCCGGAGCCCGGCTCATGGGTCAAGTCGGGTCTAAGGCCACAGGCCAGACCCGATCCCGTGCAGACCTCTAAGTTAAACCCCTTGAGATTGATATTTAAAACTAAACTTTCCCCCAAATCGAATTTCTAAATGCGCCACTGATTATTGATGCTTGTATCAGCAGTTAGAAAAATATTTTAAAAATAAGTTTACAGCAATTTAACGACGGTAGTGTGCCTCTTAATAAAACTTTATATATCTATTTGATGGCACCTGATGGTTGTGGGGCCCTGCGTGCCCACTCGGTAAGTCGGCACTAAAGAGACACTTGACACTAAGAAAATTAGGGAAGATTGTAAACTTTCTTCCTCTAAGTTCATCTATTTAACACTATTAATCATTAAAAACTAAAATTTTAGTTTGACCAATGATTTGAGTTCAAAACAAGCGATTTCTTTAACTAAAATTTAAAATTATATTCATGATCTTTTATGTTTCAATAAAAAATAAAAGGTATTTGAAATGAAAATTAAAATTTTGTTGTTGTTGCTTTGGAAACCGTCTTGCCATTAAAGTAATTCATATTCATTCGTTACAGGTGAATGAGGAAAAAGATGGAAATAATAAAATAATTGAGCGTATTGAGATGATGAAAAAATTATTATTATTATTTTTTTTCTATTCACTGTGAGAGAGGGGATGAAAATACAAAGTTCTTGTTACTTTCCCTACAATTTACAATACATGGTAACGTATAAGGAAATTATTGGAATCATGTCGAAAATAGGAACTCGCGTTTGAGATGTATCTATACGTTTCAAGAACACGAAAAACCTATTTTTTACGGGACATCTGTGTGTGTGTCTATGCAATATATGTAGCCACTCTAACTCAAACTACTTTACAAATTTTTGTAGGAATGGCCCTTGAAGATTACCTTGGTGCCGATTAGATTTTGGTATAATTCGGAAAAATAAAACCTGCCCCCCCCCCCCACACACACACACAACTTTTTTTTTTTTTGCGAAATGGTCCTCTTAAATCGTCAAAACAGAAAATAAAAAACTAAATATGATAAAATATATTGATTAAATTATTGTTTTGTACGTAATTCTTTAAATAGAAATAAAACTACAAATTCAAATTTGATGTAATTTTAAATAAGTATCTATATAATTTTGTGCAATTAAGCACATTTCAATATGGAAGAAAGAAAAATAAATTTGAGTCTGTAAGGAAAGTCAAGTGCTGACCACATCAGATTTTTTTTCTTAGTTACAGAAAATATAATGGACAAACACATCAGAAAAATTTCTAGAGATACATCATAAACCACGTAACATATATACACATTAAAAACTACCCGATTGCAGTATTTTGATTTGGAAAGGAAGTCTGTAAAAATAAATTAGGATTAGAATTTAACAAATTTCTATAATTTAAAGTGGAAGGGGGTGGCTCGAAGATCCAGACCGTCCGAGTCATCCTAAGACTTGAGCAGTTGTTTGGACAACCGGGGAAGGGGGGGGGGGTGTAAAATGAAACGTTGTAGAGCTTGCAATTCCATCCCAGTAGCTCAACGATACAGTGTCGGCAAGCCAGTACGAATATCCGTGGTTCGATTTCCGGTTGGGTCAACAAAGTTCTTTGTAATTGCACTCGAACAAATTAGTTCTGCAGGCTAGTGCAAAAATGTGAAAGTGATTCTAGTACGACTAGTACGGATTCAGTGGACTCTGGTATTTTAAGGGTTGATTTTAAATTGGGAGGTCAACGGCCACTCAGGAAGATAACCTAAAGGATACAAATAGCAGTAGGAAGGCTAACCTGAGGTAAAAATAGCAGGAAGTGGTCAGCCAGATTATTAGTTGCACGTGAATCTGGCATTAGAGGGTGGAGAATGCAGAGTCCACTTCGGCGATAAGAGTTTGCACTTCCGTCCAAGTAGTTCAACGGTGGAGCTTGGGCTGGGCGTTGCAAAGATCAGTAGTTCGATTCCCGATTGTGGTAGGGAGGTTCTTTACAGGGTACCAGCTGGACTCGGAGAAGATTGCAGATATTCTTACAATTCTTACACTCGTCCAAATAGATGCTCAAGTCCTTGTTGACGAGTCGGACGGTCTGGGTCTTCAACATATCTAAAAAATATATTGCATGTCCCCGATGAAAAGTGACAGGTAATCATTGTTCGGTAATCATTACGTAATCTAGGCTACAAATTCAGTGAGCTTTCCGACAAGTTTGCGAAATATCGCCAATTTGGCGGATCTCGAATTTTGTAGATTTGTTAAGAAACTCTCGAGTTACACGTTTTTTCAAAAAATTTTCTCGGGTATATAAGTTGGCTTCAGTTAGAGGTTATTAGAGTGATATGAGTAAAAGGAAATTAATTGTAAATACATTAGTGGGCTTGAGAATCAAATTTGATTTGTGAATGCATTCAATATTTAATGTCTATGTCTTTTAGTTTTCTCTACCTTTATACAGACACCTGGATACACACACACACACATCACCTCCCCGGTCGTCCATTTTGATGCTCTAAGTCCTCTGGACGAGCCGGACGGCCTGGGGCTTTCACACACATCACCTCAAAAACGCTGGACTTGAGTTCATTTGGGTTCTTCATAAGTGTTCTTCCGTTGTAAACTCGAATTCAAATCTTAAACTCCGTCACATTGCTTTCTCTATATGTTTATAGGGTGACCAATTTTCTAAATTGATATTCAAGATCAATTCTGTTGCTATAGAAACTATTTAATCAGTTTACATATATTGGGCGTATGAAGACAAAACTGAGTAAACTATCGATCATAGAGCTTCCACAGAATATTCAAAGTAGCCTTACCAGAAGTGTACAGCATATTTTTAACTTTTACAAATATTATCCTTGCATAGTTTCTCAGACCCACCTGGTAGTACCCATTTAAAAGCATCACAGAAGAGCTTATTCTTGATCATGATCAAGAATCAGACTCATTTGAATTGAATAGAATAATTTAGAATTTGAATAGCCTGTGTGACACACAGAAGAATACATTTTATGGTGCTTCCCAAACACTTTTGTAATTTTAACAAAACTCAATATTTTGTTTCTGCCTCTTGTATTTTCATTAATTTTTTGCATGGACAGCAAGTACTTAGCTATCAGACAACACAGAATGCTGAAAATAAAACTCAAACAGTGACGAAATGCACGATTAGCCAATAAAATTGCTTTCTTGCGTGAGAAGTAAATTTACCATTATTGTAGCACGGAGGTAATTGTTTCTAGCGACGCGTGTACTGCAGGAATAAACAAACCTCAAGGCCAGTCTAAATGAAACTCGAGTTTCATCAATGTTTTTACTTCCCTCGTCAAAAGCTTACTCACGTGATAAAAATACTTTTCCGTCATATTGAAAGTATAGGCTTTTTAAGGAGTGTTGATTAAGGGGGGAAAAAAACCTTTGATGTGTGCCGCGCATACGTGTTTTAGCGAAACTTATTTGCATTTTATAACTGGAATTACATTTCGATTTTTATGACATTGAGTGATTTTTGAACGGTAGTATCATCTTTGTGAACTTCGTGGGTTGACGCTTCATACATATAATTGCAGATTTCAATCCGCAGCCGCATGCAGTCCGGGGTCTAATTATGTGCAGCCCCCTATTGAGTATGTCAAACAATTTCATTTTTGTAAAATAATATGCGTTTTTGATGTGAAACATCTTAGGGTATGGATAGAATAAATGTGACAGAAAAGAAAACTGCAGCAGGAGCGAAACGGAAGTGATATTCTATTGTTACGAATACGTAACAGAAAACCACTGTTATAATTTGCAGGTCTTGATCGCTTGACCTTTGCGACAAATAAAGTGACCTCGGTTCGAACATGGCGAAGTATCGCCAACTTGGCTATTTTTGGCGTGAGTTAGAGAAACTTCTCGAACTTTGGAGACTGGCCAAGAATTTTACGAGTTACGTGCTTTTCCCAGAACGTTCCACAGAGGATATGGTTTCCAAGTTAGCTATCGTTCAGTTGGATTGTTGACATGACAGGAGTAAAAGTATCTGCCGAACTCAATACAGAACAAAATATATTTTTTCTTCTAATTGTATATATACCCTTTAGGCTGTATTATAAAACAATACGGGTAGAAAAGTGTGATAAATTTAAATTTTAGATCTGCGACATATGTGAGCCGACCGCATTGCTTGAGCCGACCGCACCATTGACCGGTGGAGTGACAGAAAACGTTGCATCCAATTGCTTCATTGGTGATAACTTCGTCGTTTTGATCTGATTCAGACGAAATAAACTGCATTCTATCAAAACTGTATAATAATAATAAAAATAGTCGAAACTTTTTTCTAGGAACCTTTTCCTATTCGAAATATGCAAAATGATAGGCGAATGATATATCAAGTGCTGCCTGGCTATTGTTAAAAGATATATAGATGTATATATATATATATATATATATATATATATATATATATATATATTTATTTATTTTCAGCCTTTTCTCAATACTTTTCGTCTGATTCAAAAACCTACCATATCTAGCCCTTTCTCCTTACTTTTTACTTGTTGCTTTTAATGTAATTAAATTCACGTTATTTTACTACCCGGAGTTTGATGCTGTGTTTACAGATATACACTCCTGCACATTGTGTTTTTCTTTTGATTTATATACATATAAATATATATATATATATATAAATATAAAGCAAATAGAAATTCCTTTTGTAATTCCTTTTGTATGCTTCGTATAAAAAAAACATTCTATATATATATATATATATATATATATATATATATATAGTAGAAATTGTAGAAAATTTATATATATTGTAGAAAATTTTGGAATAGTGTATTATGAGTTACTACATACATTCTAACTTTGGATTTAATAATTTATATTTATATATATATATATATATATATATATATATATATATACAAGGTGTCCCAAAAACATGGGCCTCGGTTTTTATTCCTTAAATATTGATCTTAGACATCTATATAAATAAAATTGAAAATCTGTCTGATTGTCTATGTCTGTCTGTCTCTTTGTCCCGTCATCACGGGAGAACGGCTGAACCGAATTTGATGAAATTTTCTGGGTAGCCTGGAAATAGTCCCACTTAAAATTTCGTCCATGTTTGGAGTTTCTACGAACAGTGGTTCTTGATATATTAGTAAAAAATGAAATTTTCGTTTGTCTCATCATCGCGGAAGAACTGCTGAACAGAATTTGATAAAATTTTGTGGATAGCCTTGAAATATCCCCCATAAATTTAGCCTAAGTTTCGAGTATCTAAGACCAGGGGTTGTCGAGATATTAATGAAAAACGAAACTTTTCCCTAGGAGTCCTACTCTCTAACTCCGTGGTTTATCCAAAGGAAAAGCTTGAAAATCGTTTGAAAGTGAATTAAAACTTTATCTCTGAGTTTGATGAGAGATTTTTTTGCGCCAATTATTCACTTTTTGAAAACATGAATTGTTTGAAACATGATTTAAATGGGAAATCTATCTCCATGGTTTATATTTCATAAGCTTTTACTGAACAATGACAAGTATAAAGAAAAAAAATGGCTATTTAATTTCGCAGTTTATGAGGAAGATTCTATCTTATATCATGCTGCTCAGAAACGCAATTAAATTAAATCTGTCTATCAATTTTAATTATTATTTTTTGGATTTGAATAATAAATAAATGGATATAAAAATATATTTTTGAAAAGAACGATTTGATTTTTGTTATAGTATTTTTGACTGGATAATATCAATTACGGTCTTCAGGTTTAAATGTTATTATTATTGATATTTTTGGGGATTATTGATTCAGGGATTATTAATATTTTCAAGTTATTATGCAATTGTTTTATTACGACAAAAATTGTTTAAACTCATATATTGTACGTTGTACGAGTAATCTTCTACAAGTACACGGGTATATATTCTAATCTACGAGAATATAAGTAGTACAGGTATATTGGCATATGTTTTGATATATATTGGCATATATTGGAATCAATTACGACCTTCTGGTATAAAGAGTATGGGGATTATTGATATTTTCAATTTATAACGTCATCTCTTTTATTTTGGCAAATATTTTTGAGGCTCATATTATAATATGGGCAATCTACTAACACACTGGCATATTTTCTAATCTGCAACAATATAAGTAGTACGGGGTTGCATATATTGATTCAATTCCTTTTTTTTTGCAAATTTGCTTACAAAAGGGGCCAGGATGTTTTATTCTTCATATCTGCCCGTGAAGATAATTTTGCATAGTGAGAACAGATATTCTTAAATTTCTCTTTAGGAGCAATAAATTTAATATTTTAACAGAATTTGCACATGATTGTAAATTATAAGTTTCTTTATATTATATGCTCCGTACGAAGAGCGGGTATGCTGCTAGTATATAATAAGTTACAAAGTTGCTTAAAAAAGGTACAGAATTTTATGAAATCGATTAAAATTTTCAAGGGAATTAAATTTGAAGAAATACAAAATTTAAATTTTTTACGGCCGCCGTACAGAAACACTTCCAATGAGTAAAATGTGCCCCATAGACAAATAAGGTGATGTACAAAATTTCAGCACTTTATCATAAAAAGTCGAAGAGATATGAAAAGACAAAAATGCTGACTTAAACCACTTTTCGATGCATCGACATGGGTTCTCAGAGGGGAAAAAATAATGTCGGCAGATCATGTTTCAGGGATCATACACAAATTACGAAAGAAAACAATGATTACATAAATAAATAACAATTTTGCTATTTATTGGTATAAAAGTATCTACACTGTGCAGAAATAATAACTTTACACAAAGATTACAAAGCTGGTTAAAAATGTTTTCCATCCATGAAAAGATCCATTAAAGATAAGTGGCAGATATTATTTGCCTATGATGCATTTCTGAGTTGCGCCATTTGCACTCTTGCTGTAAACATTTACATTTTAATTTGGGATTAATCCCTCACCAAATATTTTAAACATATCTCTGGGACCTTTTATGATAAAATGCTGAAATTCTGTACATCACCTTATTAGTGTATGGGGCACATTTTACTCATTGGGAAATATTTTTGTACGGGGGCCGTATAAAAATTTAAATTTTGTATTCCTTAAAATTTAATCCCCTGGAAATTTTACTCGATTTCATAAAATTCTGTACCTTTTTTATGCAACTTTGTAATTTATTATATATGTCTAAGATCAATATTTAAGGAATAAAAGTCGAGGTCAATGTGTTTGGAACACCCTGTATATATATATATTTGAGTATGAGTAATATTTCACATTAATCTATAACGATTAATAGTGTAACTTTCTATATTTTTTTATATCTTGACTATAATTTTAGTTTTCGAAAAAATATTTTTCGGTTTTTAACACTTTACAACATAGTTGAAAATTGTTTATGACTTTGTTCATTCTGTCTGTCTGTCTGTCTGCCTGTCCGTTAGCACGATAATTGCCGTAAAAAGGACTTTATCAAAATGAAATTTTAGTATGCTTTTCAGACGGTATGTGGGACCTATGGGAATATAAATAAATCATATCATCCAATTAGTTTTTTATTGAACCCGGGTTGAAAAAATGAAATACATTGAACCATATGGGACCTAATTTTTCAAACATTTTTTAAGTACATTTAAAATTCACAAATAGCTTCGAAATTTCTAGAAAATATTTACATTATCCCATAAAATATATAAAAAAATTTCAGTAAAATATGTTAGGTAGTTTTTTAATTTAAAATTATTTAATATAGGGAGAGAAACGAATTCAATTAAATTCTAACTTTTGCGATATCCTCCAGAAAGAAAAAATAGATATATTATATAATTAATATCTTTCCAAGAGTTTAATTAATTTGTATATGAGAGAGGCTTCACATTTTAAAATAAATTTGGTAGATAATAATTTTTCAATTTTTTTTTTTAATTTTACATAACTTTTCATGATATACTTATTTGATGGCGTTTTTAATGCACTTTCCTACGTCCTAGAGAGTTAAAATTTGGTATATAGCTTAAATTTGTAGAACATTTTATTCTACAACAATTTGGTGGATCTTTAAATATAGATCCTACATTTTTTTCGAAATAGCCTGCAAATAATCCCCGTTCACTTCTATAAATCATTGTTGTAATATTGTTAAAAATTCTGATGTGGACAGCACATGTCTTTCCCTGCAGACTCATATTCATGTTCTCTTTATTTCATCAATAATAATTTGAGTTCATCTGCACAAAATAACATCCATAAGTATTTTAAATGACATTGAATTTGCACCTTAAACTTAAATTTGGTTCTCATTTAATAGATGGACTTATTGTCAAAAGTGACGTAGTGAAAACGCAAAAAAACTAAAATATCTCAAGAACGGCTAGTCCTAGAGTAATGGGGTTAGTCTTATTATTTTTGTTGTCAAAAATCACGTATACAATAGGAATTTAATTGATATAATTGAACACACGTAGTCTTTTATTTTTATATTTAACGATTTTTGCGGGCCATTTCGCAAAAACAGTCCGTTTTTTTTCCCGAATCGTACTAGAATAACCTATAAGTGATTTATATACCAAATTTTGTTAAATTTGGTATATAAATCACTTGTAGGTTATTGAAATATTATACACCAAATTGTGTTAAATTTGGTCCATTAGTTTTTAGCTAGAGTGGATAAAGGCAATTTCTGCCGGCCATTTCGCAAAGAAGGCAGATTCTTTTATTACGAATCGTACTATAATCAAATGAACATCAGGGTTTCCCACAAAAAACTTACCTACCAAATTTCATTAAATTCGGTCCATTAGTTTTTCAGTTAGAGTGGATGCAATATCCTCACAGACACAAAGAAACACACACAGATACACCCCTACACACACGGACGTCTTCCTAAAAATAGTTTTTCGTGTTCTGAAAGTCCCAAAACGTGTAGATCCTTCGAAAATTCGAGTTCCGATCTTCGGCACGATTCCAATACTTTGAATACATACATACGCACACACATATATTATCTGTGTATCTAAATTCCGTGCCTACGCAATTACAATAGTTGTGATTTTAAATAATCCCAAAACTTTTATTATTTCTTCAACGAAGCCTAATTTTAACTTATGCAGAATGCAAATATCTCAAGCGATTGTAAGGTGAGTTACATAAGAATTGCTGAATTTTTTTTCGCTCAAAATTATTTAGCTCTGGAGTCTGGAATACAAGTTATATGAATGAAATATTCATTTATTTTGCATAGAGAATCAGATGATTTATATTTCGATACAGTTTTAAATATTTAAGTTTAATAAATTACTGTAGTACTGTGATAATGTAAAATATATCACCACTGAATGTATCATATTTTAGAGATTTTTGAATGAAATTGTATTTCAGTTGGAAAGTGTTTCATAATCAATGCTTATGCATGATTGATCTTTCTTGTTTAAACTCAAGTTGATATGATTATAGTAACAGCAATATCTAATGTAGATTCTTTAAAATACTGGTACAAATGCATCATGTGAAATACGAAAATTCCAAGATCATATTTTTACATCATGTGGCTGTATGCAATAAATTGATGCAGCAAAGTTCGCAGAGCTATTTTTGTTTTTGTAAAGAACGGTAAGGAAACACTTCTTGTCTGAGAGGGAATAAGATTTATTAGGCAATCATATGTTTCATTTGTTAACTAAGGGTGGGATGCAGTTCATGTAGGTTTCATGGAAATATTAAGGTCGTCTCTATGTAACATGCCACAAGCAACAATGGAAATTTAGTAGATGCAACTTGGGAAAACCGTCTGAGCAGATGGACGAACTCGCTTCTTAGGCTGAATTTTGTATCAGTTCCAATAATGCAGTCGTATCAAGCAAATTTATGGCTCAACTTAGAACTAATTGCAAAATAATTGGTATCAACTGATTTTAAAGTAAAAAGAAGCTCGCTAAAAACGATGGAGAAAAGTCTATCACTGTGGGGTTGCTGCAAAAGCCGCCATCTTGAAAAAATGCTTGAAAATCGGATATGCTAAACAAGAAACATTAATATCACGAAAACGACTATATTTTTTTTTATTAGAAATGATTTTAAACATAAATTAGAGAGTATAAAATGTATTTCAATATTTCGCAGATTGCACTTTATTTAATTCTGTGAGGAGCATGGTTTCGAATCTAAGCAATTGTTATTTTGGAGTTTACCTGGATTTTAGACATTTTATTGGATAAAATGTTCCAAAGTTTTTTTTTTTTTTAAATTTTATACAGCACACTTTAGGATGAAATTTCTGTATTACTTGTTTTAACATCTCAAGTTCTGTTTATTAAAAAATACATGGTAGAATACGTAGAAATCAAAATCAAAAAGAGCCGATTTGTACACGAAAATTTTCAGCAATTCAGTGTATATGAAGTTTTTAACTGCGAGGCTGTTTCATCGAACTCATGTAGAGCAGTAACCGCCAAAGTCTGTCGAAGGGGAATAATGTGACGGTTGTAGTTTTGAGTCTGAATAGCGCTTTTAGTATTGAATTTTTCAAAAATTTTCTTTTACGAATTCAGGAATAAAGTCATTTTTATCCATAAAGTCAAAATTTATTGAATTTCTGCACTCTTTTTACTCAGTTCCTGCCCTTTCAAGATGAGTAATAATAATTGAAAAACCGGACAGTAAAAATATGTCTAATAATAATAATAATAATAATAATAATAATAATAATAATAACAACAATAATAATAAAATGACGAAGAAGATGGTCATAAGATATCTCTTCTAGTTTTAACAATGTAAATTTTGGCCAAAATTGCCTTTTTTAACACTTTACAACATAGTTGAAAAGTGTTTATGACTTAGTTCATTCATTCATTCTGTCTGTCTGTTCATTCGCACGATAACTGACGTAAAAATAACTTTATCAAAATAAAATTTTAGTATGTTGTTGAGACGGTCTGTGGGACATATGGGAATATAAAATAATAATATCATCCCATTAGTTTTGGATTGAACCTGAGTTGAAAAAGTGAAATACATTGAACCCCATGGGACCTAATTTTTCAAACATATTTTAAGCAAAGTTAAAATTCAGAAATTACTTCGAAAATTTTAGAAACTATTTAAATTATCCCATAAAATGTGTAAAAAATTTTTAGCAAAATAAGCTTAGTAGTTTTTAAAATAAAAATTAAAATAATAATTACATCCATACAATATGAAAAGATCACGTGACCCACTTCAAAACAAAATATGGCATCCATCTTTTTTCACCCAGAGTAAAAATCGTGATTTTAAAAGTTCTTTTAAATTTATATTTAGTGTTGCATCCGTCCTAAAACCGCTTTATTTTTGTGTATGTTTTGTGCATCTATATTCAGTGCCAACGCAATTATAATATTTTTGAGTTTAAATGCTCATCAAACTTTGATTATTTCCACAACGAAGCCTAATTGTGATGGATGCAGAATGTAAATAAGCCTTTGTAAGATGAGTTGTATAATAATTGCTGAATTTTTTTCACGCAAAATTATTTAATTCTGGAGTCTGGAATAAAAGTGTATAAATGAAATATTCACTGCTTTTACATATAGAGATAGACGAATTATATTTAGATGACGTCATTTGAATAAAGTTCACATTTTTCGATGAAGTTTTGAGTTTTCAAGTATAATAAATTACTGTAGTACTGTGATAATTTAAAAAGTATCACCAGTGAATTTAGCACATTTTAGAGATGTTTAAATAAAATTGTATTTCAGTTGGAAAGTGTTTCATAATCAATGCTTTATGTATGATTGATTTTTCTTGTTTCATCTTATACTTTTTAAATATTCCAGTTTGGTAACGGCCAAATGTCTGGCTATTTAAAATTAAATTAAATTGAAACGATATAAACTGCTGTAAAAAATAACTGTAAGGAAAGAACTTTGTTAATAATGCTTCGTTATTTCCCAAAATGCTATTCATTACTCAGACTAGAAGAAATAAGAAATATTGCTGTTCTGAGAAATATTCAAAATTCTAGGCTAAATGAAATTGTTAAATTGAAATTATTGTTTAATTGTAAAATTTGTATTATCTACATGAATAAAATTATAAGTTGTGTTTCTGTCTGTCTGTCTGTTTATTCTCAGCAAGATAGGTTATACTTTTTCGTTTAGTGAGAAAAATTATTATTTCCTTTTAGTGAGACATTTATTGTCGGATAAAACCTGCTTCTTCCTTTTCACATCTCGCATCATATGTGCCTCTACGCCACGGTTACTTCTCTCCTCCAATCAGGGTGGAAGATATCAGCACAGTCTCCGAACCTTTTGATCCTACTTTGTATAAAGCGACTAATAGAATACGCGTGTTGCAAAACTTTCGTTACGTTAATAACAGAATACGCTCATAACAAATGTGAAAACTAACTTTGTAGCTTACTAATACAAAAAAATTCCATTCAAATTTTTAAAACGTGATATTCTCTTTTTAATATTTGTCTTTTGGGTTATGTATAATTAAAATTTAAGAAGTAAATGTCGACACGATTCTATCGCGTGTCAATTTTCCATTTTGGCGCACTGACGCAAGGAACACGCATCGACTGCAAAAAAAATAAATATTTCATATTCTTGTAAGCAATTTGGCAAATTGAGCAAAAAAGCTATATATAGTTAAATATTAACTATTTTTTAATAGCAGAAAATCAATTTGTTTTTGTGTGGTAACCAAAATACACCGTGACGTGAACAGACTCAAACTCTGATGTAGAATATCAAAGCAACGTTCTGAATTCAGCGTTTGACACTAAGTCAGTTGTTCTGATAAATGGAAGTCTGTAGACGTTTTATCTCTTGTCGTTCAAGTATTGATTTCTACAAAACCTTGTTTTTCTCTTCATTTGTTTATTAATTTTTATTAACACTTTTCAACATGTTGAAAGGTGCTTATGACTTTGGTCATTCTGCCTGTCTGTCTGTCCGTTTATACGATAACTGCCGTGAAAATGACTTTATCGAAATGGAATTTTAGTATGTTGTTGAGACTGTATGTGGGATATCTATATAAATAAAATTGAAAATCTGTCTGTCTGTCTGTTTGTTCCGTCATCACGAGAGAACGAATTGATGAACCGAATTTAATGAAATTTTGTGGGTAGCCTGGAAATAGTCCCACTTAAAATTTAGTCCATGTTTGGAGTTTCTACAATCAGTGGTTCTCGAGATATTAGTAAAAAATGAAATTTTCGTTTGTCTCATCATCACGGGAGAACGGCTGAGCCGAATTTTATGAAATTTTGTGGATAGCCTTGAAGTAACCCCCCCAAAAATTAGCCCCAGTTTCGAGTATCTAAAACCAGGGATTGTCGAGATATTAATGAAAAACGACACTTTTTCCTAGGAGTTCTACTGTCTAACTCCGTAGTTTATTTAAACGAAAACCTTGAAAATCGTATGAAAGTGAATGAAAACTTTATCTGAGTTTGATGGGAGATTTTTTGCGCTAATTAGTCACTTTCTGAAAACATGAATTGTTTGAAACATGATTTAAATGGGAAATCTATCTCCATGGTTTATTATTTTTCACCAGCTTTTACTGAACAATGAAAAGTATAAAGAAATCGAAATGGTTATTTAATTTCGCAGTTTATGAAGAAGATTCTATCTTATATCATGTTGTTCAGAAACGCAATTAAATTAAATCTGTCTGTCAATTTTAATTATTATTTTTTGGATTTGAATAATAAATGGATATAAAAATATATTTTAGAAAAGAACGATTTGATTTTTCTTATAGCATTTTTGACTGGATAATATCAATTACGGTCTTCAGGTTTAAACGTTATTTATTGTTGATATTTTCGGGGATTATTGATTCAGGGATTATTGATATAATTCAAGTTATTATGCAATTGTTTTATTATGACAAAAATTGTTTAAACTCATATATTGTACGTTGTACCAGTAATCTTCTACAAATACACGGGTATATCTTCACCGGCCACACATATTGCTACCATAAGCCCTAGGGTTGGTCGTGTGGTCTGGGTCTTCAACGGGTATATCTTCTAATCTACGAGAATATAAGTAGTACAGGTATATTGGCGTATGTTTTGATATATGTTGGCATATATTGGAATTAATTACGACCTTCTGTTATAAAGAGTGCCGGGATTATTGATATTTTCAATTTTTTACGTCATCTCTTTTATTTTGGCAGAGATTTTTGAGACTCATATTGTAATACGGGTAATCTTCTACTAACACACTGGCATATTTTATATTCTGCGACAATAGAAGTAGTATGGGGTTGCATATACGGATTCAATTCCTTTTTTTTGTAAATTTGCTTTCAAAAGGGACCAGGATGTTTTATTCTTCAGATCTGCCCGTGAAAATAATTTTGCATAGTGAGAACAGATATATATATATATATATATATGTATATATATATATATATATATATATATATATATATATATATATATATATATTCAATTACTGGTAACTTGAAATTGTAAGTTGGTTACTTTACTTTTTTCCAAGTAATTTTAACAATTTTCAATAACATAATAACAGTTTATTCGCTACATTGAAACAAAATGTGCACAACCTAATCAAAAATGACTTCTTAACCCATTCTTTTAAAATTTCAGCATGCCATAACAAATAATAAAAAATATACATACAATATATTCAGATACTAAATCTTTTATACGCAATTACTTACTTATCAAATGGTTAAAAATATGTTATTTGATGTGTAAAATATTACATTTTACATTATTTTACTTTCATAACTTTAGTGTAGCATTTTTATTGCTACGATTTCTTACTATTGACAATATCTTAAAAAGAGAATGACATTATTTTATCTATATAAATGAAATTGGAAATACATCTATCTGTCTGTGTGTTTATCTATCTCATCATCACGGTAAAACTGCTGCATCGAATTTCATTAAAATTTTGTGAATAGCCTTAAAATAGCCCTACTTAAAATTTAGTCCATGTTTCGAGTTTTTAGGACCAGGGATTGTCGAGATATGAATGAAAATCCCACAATTAAACCTTCCATAAAAATAGAATTATGCAGATGATATATTTTCCGCAAATTTATTAAGAAAATTATATTATGATGCTTAGCAACGCAATCAAATCAAATGTGTTTATTAGACAGACGATTATTATTAAATTTTTTCGGATTTAAATAATAAAGAAATTGATATAAAAAATTTTTATAACCATTTTTATACCATTTTAGCGCTTTCATTTTAGTATATATTGATCCAATTTCACATATATTTTATAATTTGTTTTCAAACGAGGATGTTTTATTCTTCAGATCTACTTGAAGGTAATTTTGTATAGAAAACACAGAAAGGAGAATTAAATTTAGAAGAATTAAATGAAATATATTAATAGAATGTTTTGAATAAGAATGTCATTTAGAATACTGCAGGAATTTGCACATATTTTAAATCATGGGCAATGTCGGGTATATCTGCTATTAACAGTATACATAAAATTGTGTGTTGCACATCTATCTGTCTGTTTATTATCTCAGCACGGTAGAACTCGCCTATTTTCTTTTCATTAGAATTATTATAAAATTTCAAAAATAGAGACTCCAAATATTAAAAATTCGCATCAAATTCTGCCTTTTAAGTTTCTTGTATTATATAATCAGTACGAAGAACGGACATACTGCTAGTCTATTATAAAATATCGCACAGCTAACAACATTATTAAAATAATTTTAAAATATTTGCAGGAAACTGAATAATTTATGACAACATATTAAGTACACTAGGTAAATGCAATGAATGACACAAGCTAACTTGATAAAATATACATGTTAAATATTGAATGATTTTAAATACTTCACAATTATTTAACAAAGCTTAATTTTACAAGTGCCTAAAAATTTTTTAGAACAAACTAAGAAAACTCTAAAAGGTTTGTTGACGTTATAATTAGCAACAAAACAATTTAGAATCCAGTTAGTTTTAATTGAAAAAAAATTTAGACAAGAAAGAAAAATATAGTTTAAATAATTTAAATGCCATATATTTAAAATGCTAAGTAATTTTGAATGACATGATAATAAGCAAAAAATGGTAAGCACTTACTCCTAAAGAGCATTTGCAATATCCAATATGTAATATATGTATTCAATGTAGTATATATCCAATGTAATAAGATATGTAATCAAAGGTATGCAGATCAAAATTCTTATTAAATCATGAACTAACATATTAGACACTCAAAAATACAATAAAGGACCATTGTCTGGAAAAAAGAAACCCGTTATACATCTACGAGCCCACGTACTGCACATACTTCTTTGTATGGGCTACTAGGGCAGAGTCTTCCAGAAAAAGTCAGGCGGGGAAATTCGAAGGCCAGATTTGGGCCTACAGCGGTCTATTTTCAGCGGGACTGTGATCCGGCTTCTACTATCGGGGGCGACGATCCGCTGCCGTGCCGGTCAGTTACCCTACGTCATTCTGTGGAGTTAGTTGTGCATTATTACTGAAGCTTATAAGTACAGTGCTGATTTCATTTTTGTTACATTTTTTAGTTCATTGATTGATTGTGATTATCTTTTCTATAATATTAAGTTTGGTAAGTAACGTAAACATTATGATGCATGCTATTTGTTTGTATTTGTACGTTAAGCCAAAGATGCAAAATAGCGAAATTAAGTAAAAAATTTCATTCATAAGAAATTCCCATCGCGAAGATTATAGCACTTGACTCGTGTTCAACGGGAGTAGAATAGCGGTACATTATTGAAAAGGTATTTCAATTTTCATGGCTGATAAATGGAAATAATAAATATTTCCCTTTACTGACTCTCTAGCATAGCCTCTCCCATTTTTGTATTATTCATTGTATTCTTGTTCGCACTCATAAAAGAGTTATTTTTTCTTCACTCACAAGGGAACCTCTTTTGTTGACGCTTGGACTTTGAATGGTGACCTACTGGATTTTGTTGACCTTATGCCCCTTATTAAGAATATGGAGTCAAATTTCTGTAGAACTTATAAATTATTTTTTTATTGACGCTCAAAGTTGGAAAACTGCCTATTTTGACCTTTATTAAACATTTTTTTCAGTCTGCATATTTGCATAAAATGTTTTTAAATGGGGGGTCGTTCAAGTATGACGTAAGCACATTTTTGGTAAATTTGAACCCTCCCCTCCCGTAGTAAGCAAAAATTAACATAGAGTAACATAGGACAACATTTTCTTTATTCATTCATTCATTGATATCTATTGGTTTTATTAAAAATAATATAAATTTATAAATTATAAAAATAGGTTAATATTAGAAACTTTACTAAAAGTATTCTTAAGGTTTAAGCCTTAAATAAATGTTAGGGCTCCGTGACTTCGGCCTTGGGTATAAAGGGCTCAGCAATCTAATGAAGTTTGAGAACCGCTGTATTAGAGCTACACTGGGCAGATTGTGTGATGATTTGCTACAGCTACTCTGTGACCTAAATTACGCGACCCATTACTATATTTTTGTATTTATTTTTCTAAACAAGCAACATGTACCCCGTTTTCATATTTCAGGTATATGACCATGAAATGGAACCGCCCAAGTGGAGCGCAACAAAGAAAAAATCTGATGTGGACAGCACATGACTTTCCCTGCAAACTTATATCCACGTTCTATTTATTTCAATTAAATTTAATTCACTTTTAATCCAATTTTCGTTCTCCTTTGATAACTGGACTTATTTTCAAAGGTGGCGTGGAAAAATACGAAAAAAACTAATATATCTCGAGAACGGCTAGTCCTAATGTAATGGGGTTGGTCTTATTCTTTTCTTCGTTAAAAATTACGCATTAAACAAGCATTTAATGGATATATTTGAGCATACGTAGCTTTTTAGTTTAGATTTTGATAATTTTTGCGGGCCATTCTGCAAAAAAAGGCAGGTTATTTTTTTCCGAATCGTACCAAAATCTAATTAGCACCAGGGTGACCTATACGTGACTCATCTACCGAATTTTGTGAAATTCGGTCCATTAGTTTTTCAGCTACAGTGGATTCAAGCTTTTGCGGGCCATTTCACAAAAAAGGCGGGTTCTTTTATTCCGAATCGTACCCAAAACTAATCAGCACCAGCCCCGGCCACAAGTGACTTACCTACAAAATTTTGTGAAATTCGGTTCATTAGTTTTATAGTTAGAGTGGATACAAAATCTGTACAGACAGACAGACACACAGACAGACACACAGACACACGGACAGACACACAGACACACACACAGACGTCACGCTAAAAATAGTTTTTTCGTATTCTAGAGGTCTCGAAACGTGTAAATCCGTCGAAAACTCGAGTTGTGATTTTTGGCATGATTCCAATACTTTCCCTATACATTACCATGTATTGCAGGGAAAGTAAAAAACAGAATGTCAAAGCTTTACATATGCAGAAGCTGGCCGGATCGTAGCTGAAATTTGTCATATCTTCCAATTCGGCATCAACATCAAGTGTTCCAGAGGAATCAAACTTTCGTGGAAACGTGGATGAACTTGATTTTGAAGAAAATGGAGTATACTCTGATTCTGATAGCAGATCTGATTCTTGCTCTGATTCTAGCTCTGATTCTGATCATAAATTAGAAGTTAAGTTAGAAGACAAATTCGAAGGAGATGATAGATCAGACGGGGAACAAATAAGTAGTAATATTTTCTATAATGATATATCCGATTGGCCTTTTCCTGTTCCAGATGGTCTGACAGTTGATTTAATTAAAAGAGGTAGCGAAGCGTATCAGAACAAAGAGGGTCCATTTGGTACAGTTACAAGATCAGGTGATAAAATAAAGGGTTCTGTCCGCCAACTATCATCTGATTGGTTCTATATCAGTCTACCAAATGGTGAGAAAATACTGAGAACCTGGATGGCCTACTCTACAAAAAAAACAAAGCTTGTACTGTTTTTGTTGTAGGCTCTTTGGCACTGATAAAAGTTTAAGTGGTAATCCAGCAAAGTTTATGACTGGTTTTCAATCTTGGTGGAAACTTCATCCGAAAGTTCAAAGTCATGAAAATTCTGAGCAACATTTAACTTGTTTTGAAAAATGGAAAACGTTACGTGCAAGTCTAATTGCTAACCAAACGATTGATCAATCTAGCCAGACTGTTGCAGAAACAGAAAAAAAGAAATGGAGGGATATTTTGAAAAGGCTTTTAGATGTAACATTATTTTTGGCTCAACAAAATTTACCATTCCATGGCCACAGAGAGCATACGTTAGTAGAAAACAGAGGAAATTTTCTACAGCTAGTTGAGCTGGTATCAAAGTATGATCCGGTACTAAGAGAACACTTGATCAAACTAGAGCAGGCAGGTCAGTCACAAGCAGGCAAAATGCTTACAAGCTATCTGTCCCCTACTACACAAAATGAGTTTATCACACTTCTAAGCGAGAGTGTTAAGAAAAGGATTTTATGTGATATTAAGGAATCAAAATATTATAGCATTATCTTTGAGGGTACACCAGACATTTCGCACATTGATCAGATGTGTGAAATAGTTCGATATGTTCCTATCGAGAATAAAAAAGTAGAAATAAAGGAGACATTTCTAGGATATTTTCAGCTAACTGGAAAGAAAGCCCTTGAGATAACAGAAGACATTATAAAGGCAATTGAACAGGACGGGCTGGATATCACATTGTGTTGAGGTCAGGGGTATGACAATATCTCTACAATGGCTGAAGTGCACACTGGAGCCCAAGTCAAGATTCGTAAACTTAATCCAAAAGCATTATTTGTTCCTTGCACAAATCACTCTCTTAATCTGTATGGAGTGCATTCTTTTGCAACCATTTCACAATGTGTAACCTTTTTTGGGACCTTAGAAAGTCTGACTGCTTTTTTTCGGTTTCCGCACACAGATGGACGATCCTTGTAACTAATATTGGAGTTACAATCAAGAAATTTTCAGATGCAAGATGGAGTGCTCACTACAAAGCTGCAAAACCTGTATATGTTAATTTCAAGAAAATTGTTGATGCTATAGAAGAACTTTGTGATCTCACAGAAACTGTCGAAACCAGAGGAGCAGCGCAAATGCTTTTGCCAGCAATATGTGATTTTTCTTTTTTATGTTTTTTGTATTTCTGGAGTAAGCCACACTCAAAAATACCTACAGATTGTTGGAATCAGTTTTGAGAAGTGTATTATCAAAATGAGAAGTCTGAAGACCTTTTTGAAAGACAAAAGAAATGAGATCGTGGAGATAGCACTGCAGTTTGCAACGAACACTTGTGAAGAGATGGACATTCCTTTAATTAAAAGAAGAACCGTCAGAAAGAAGAAAATGCTGCCTGGAGAAAAGGCTGAAGATGAACCACTTACGTTGAATGAAGAATTGAAAAGCTTAATGTTGGAGTGCATTGACAGGTTTTATCAAGAAATCGACAATCTCTGCAAAGGTATGGAAAGTATATCAGCTCGGTTTGCAGTTCTCGAGTCCAAGAATCTGATCACAACTTCAGAAGACGAACTTCCACAGTTAATACAAAACTTAATCGTAAACTATGATGGACTTTCTGAAGATGGAATTCTTAGAGAGATTCCACAAGACATCTACAAGCTTCAATTTATTCTTTTGAAAAAAAAAGTATAAGAATATCTGTTCTTGCTATACAAAATTATATTCACAGGTAGATCTAAAGATTAAAACATTTTGGTCTCGTTTGTAAACAAATTTACAAAAAATATGAAATTGAATATCAATATATGACAAAATGAAAGCGCTATATGAAATTGGATCAACATATGCCTAAATGAAAGCGCAAAAAGGGTATTAGAAGATATACCCGTACCATTTCTATTTTGTTTTAACAACTGGCTAAACACAATATATGAGTTTGAAAAATATCTGCCAAAATAAAGCAGATGATATAAGAAATTGAAAATATCAATATTTTCCGTAATCTTTCAAGGCAATTAATATACTCCCATCAAAAATGCAATTCTGATAAAATTTATTTTTATATATTATTTAAATCGGAAAAGATTTAATAAAAATTGTCTGCTGTATAAACTCATTGGGTTTAATTCCGTTGCTTAGCAACATGATATATATATTTTTTTCCAAATATATTTTCGGAAAAAATATCGTTTGTATAATGCTATCTCTATGGTAGATTCGTTTTATATTAATACCTCGCAAAACCCCTGATTCAAGAAACTCTGAGCATTGACTAAATTTTAAGTGGGGCTATTTCACGGCTACCCACAAAATTTCATGAAATTCGGTGCAGCCGTTTTCTCGTGATGATGAGACAAGCGAACAAACACACATATATACGCACAGACATATTTTCAATTTTATGCATGTATATTTTGAATTATTTATTTTATTATTAATTTGAAAGATATATTTGCAGCAAATCTAACTTATAGTGGAGATGTAAGTACTATATAGTGGGGGGGGGGGGGGAGATGTAAGTGCTATATAGTGGAGATGTAAGAAAGCTTGTATGTCTCTGACTTTCTATGCATCTATCCGGAATCTATCTATCAAGTGCTATTAAGGATTAAAAGCGAAATATTTTTCTAAAATCAATGGCTTTGAGTTTAATTCAACCGATATCTATAATTAAAATTCAGAATTATAATAATGTTTTTACATACTTCAATGAAAATCATTCCTAATTGATATTCAAAATTGGAGCAAGGGCTGGTCGATAGAATAGAAGAAAGTATAGAGTTTCAGTTTTCCAATATTTGCTAGGGATGCAGCACTCTAGAATATTCGATTTGCCGAATAAATAAAAAAAGCCTTCATTAAAGTGGCATATAGAGATTTGAAATTTGAAGCACGGGTCAATAGTTTGATAAAAATCCTTAACAGATTAGAATTTTTTTTAAATTCATTCGAAGGCGTGATCCACACAAAAACGTTCGAAACGTAAAAAGATGTAGAAAAATCAGCACATGAAAGCAGCACATGATTTTTCCTGCAGACTCAAAGTCATTGTCATTTTATTTCATAAATAATTCATTTAGTTTAATTGCACTAAATAACGCGCATAATTAATTGAAAATATACTGAATTTACGCTTTTAATTCAGCTTTCGTTTTCATTTGGTAACTGGGCTTAATCTTAAAACTGTCGTACCAAAAATGCGAAGAAACTAAAATACCTCGAGAACGGCTAGTCCTAAACTAATGGGGTTTGTATTATTCTTTTCAGTGTCAAAAATTACATATAATACAGACGTTTAATTGATGCGTTTGAGTGTCCGTAGTTTTTTATTTTAGATTTTGACGATTTTTGTGGGCCATTTCACAAAAAAGTTAGGCCTTTTTCCGAATCGTACCAAAATTTAATCAGCATCAGAGTAACCCACATGTGACTTATCTACCAAATTTTATGAAATTTAGTCAATTAGTTCTTGAGTTAGAGTGGATACATACATTTCATGCGCGCGCGCACACACACACACACACACACACACACACACACACACACACAGAGAGAGAGAGAGAGAGAGAGAGAGAGTGAGAGAGAGAGAGAGAGAGTGAGTGAGGAGAGAGATGTCAGGCTAAAAAAAAATTTTTTTTTCGTGTTCTAGAGGTCCCGAAACGTGTAGATCCCTCGAAAACTCGAGTTGCGATTTTCGACATGATTCCAATACTTTCCCTATACATTACCATGTAGTGCTGGGAAAGTAAAAATGTACTTCACAATGAGATAGAGAGGTTAAAAATGGTGCAAAGGTATACATCGATCATTAAAAAGAACGCGGACAATTTCAGTTTCCAAATATTTATTACTTTAGGGGTATCATACCAAAATATTTAATTTGCTGAAAAAAGAGAAATGCATTCTTTTAGGTGAGATATGTTCTTTAGAATTGGTACGGATCAATCAATTTACAAAACCCTCAGAAAAAATGAAAATTTTCAAATATGTTCATTTCAGGGGAGGGGGTGGGAAAGTTCTCTACAACAAAATTTTCGAAATTTCATTTTATTTAAAAGCACCTTTCCTGATGATATAGACGTTTGAAATTTGGTGTAACAATAGATGGTAGTTTGACAATAAAGGGAAAATTGTAGTTTTCCAAAATGTAATTCTTTGGGGGAGAGGGGAAGGGGAGCAAATGAAATAGCACAACAGAAAGGACATTAAAACTGCCCTTTTTGATGAGACAGATACTTGAAATTTGGTACAAAGATAAATTGTTTGATCGTTAAAAAGTAAATGATGGTAAAGAAAAATTTACAATTTTTAAAAAATTTAATATTTTACTGCTTCCACGCACTAAATTGTTCGATTTAGAGAACAAATCAGACATACCCTCGTATAACAATTAAAGTACGTCGTAGCATGAATTAAATTTTGACCCAGAATTAAGACGTTAAAAAAATGAAAGCATTAAAAATATTTTTTTTCTTTTTTTTTAATTTTCAACTTTTTAATTTCAAAAACTTTATTTCAATATATCAATTTTTTATTTCAATTCAATATATCTTTAATTCAATATATCAATACTTTATTTTAATATATCAATGTATTTTGCGAAAATTTGTTATTTGCGCAAACTTGTCATAATATAAAATTACAAAACATTAAACCCCCTAACAAAACTTACCTCTCTACAAATAGCGAAACTTATGAGATTGAACTTTTGAATCACGATTAATTTCCGCAAAAGCAACAGGGATTATAAAAAAATTGGAGCTTTATTTTCTAATACATTAAATTTTTGTCAAATCATTTTCGTTGATTTGGCGTCATTTTTGTAAATTTGGCGACATTTTCAAAAAGTCGTCTCCTTTGTCCCCTAGGTCGCCAATTTTTCGTCTATCTCGTTTTGTTACAAGTTCCTTACCCTAACTTTTTAAATTCTCCGCTAGGGACGCTTCAATTTTATTCAATTGGGTATGGTCACTTCACAATAGCTAAACCAAACGAGTACACTTACAGATCTTTCCTTACAAAGTCACTGGGGTGCTTAAAGACTCTCCTCGAAAATAATTCCTTTAAATATTGTCAAATTGACGAAAATGTTGCAAAATTGATAAAAATGTCACCAAATTGATAAAAACAAAGTTAAATGGGAGGCAAATGCTTTGTAAATTTTTAATTCCGTCATATGACGGGTATACCTTCTAGTAAAATAATAATTTTATAAAATATATAGTTGCTTTATTCGTGGTATATTTATGATGAATTAAATTTTTAATTATCATAATTGCATATGCAAATTTTTCTAGGATCCTGAACCTAGGGCATTCAGTTTTTTTTATCTGGGTATAGCTCTGGTCCTCTCTCCCTCCTCCCTTTTCTCTTATAAAAACGTCTGCCATCGCCACTTAAAATATTCTTGATATCTGTATAAGCTTCTTATCTGAATATTACACGGTGAGCAAGGATATTTATTTCCTCCCTCTCTGTTTTTCTCTCGCTCTCCTTTGATTCTGTTCTCCGTCACTCGCTGGAAAGGAACCGACAGAGGGCGATGTCATCACCACCATTCTCATTTTCAGAGGAGGGGAGTAAGCGAGGGGTGTGTGGACGCCAGCCAGCCCCGCTTGCGCACGCGCCTCTCTCCCTCCCAGCATCACGGGAAGGTTTCCAAAACGGATCAATGCAATCTATGAATTTGAAGTATATCTCAAATCAAGACTGTTCGAAAGAACCAGTCAGTATGTGGCGTTGCGGGTCCCTGACTTAAAAACAAGCGAGTCAAATACACACCTCGACCATTAAGGTGGGATTAATGTGTATAGGGAGGATGCAATGCGTCGAAGAACACAAGGCGCAACCAAAGTAAGATCCTTCTCTCTCTCTTTCTCACTCTATATCAATTTCTCTTTCCACAACGCACGCTGTTTTCCTTCCCATCACTCTCTATCATTGAGGAAAGGGATCGTGATCCATTTTGTATCCCGATGCTCAATTTTCTTTTATTTCTCTATCAGACGCGGCATAATCTAAACAGATAGATATGTGTGAAAATAAACAAAGTTCCGCTGATTCGAAATAGTCTGATGTGGGCAGCACATGGTTTTCTCCTACACAATGCAATGACTTTACTTATATATTACTATCGTCGAGGAAAGATCTTGATCATTTTTTATCACTTTCACACACTGTTATTTCTCTACCAGACACGTGATTCTCTCCATTCATAGAGATGTATGAAAATAAATACAGTTCCGGTTATTCAAAATAATTTGATGTTGGCAGCACATGCATTATCGTACACAATTCAATGACTTTATTTATTTCACTATCGTCGAGGGAAGATCTTGATCATTCTGTATCCCGATACTCACTTTCGCAAACTAATATGTCTTAATCAGACACGGTATTCTCTCCACAGACAGATAAGTGGAAAAATAAACAAAGTTCCGCTTATTTAAAATAATTTTAAGTGGGCAGCACATGGACACAATGTAACATCTACACAATGCAATGCCTTTTTTTTATTTCACTAGCGTCGAGGAAGGATTTTAATCATTTTGCATCCTGATACTCAGTTTTGCACACTATTATTTTTCCATCAGACATGACATCTATTCTCTCCACAGACAGAGATGTGTGAAAATAAACAAAGTTCCGGTTATTCAAAATAATTTGATGTTGGCAGCACATGCAATCTCGTACATAATTCAATGATTTCATTTATTTCACAATCGTTGAGGAAAGATCTTAGTCATTTTGTATCCCGATACTCATTTTCGCACACTATTATTTCTCTATCAGACACGGTATCGTCTTCACAGACAGATAAGTGGGAAAATAAACAAAATTCCGGTTATTCAAAATAATTTTAAATGGGCAGCACATGGGCACAATGCAACTTCTACACAATGCAATGCTTTTTATTATTTGACTATCGTCGAGGAAGGATCTTAATTATTTCGTTTCCTGATACTCAGTTTTGCACACTATTGCCTCTATATATACTATTGCTTCTCCGGCCACACAAATAGCTACCAAAAACCTTCGGGTTGGTCGTGTGGTCTGGGTTTTCCACACTATTGCCTCTCTACCAGACATGGCATCCATTCTCTCCGCAGACAGAGATGTGTGAAAATAAACAAAATTCCGGTTATTCAAAATAATTTGATGTTGGCAGCACATGCAATCTCGTACATAATTCAATGACTTCAGTTATCTCACAATCGTTGAGGAAAGATCTTGATCATTTTTTATCACTTTCACACACTGTTATTTCTCTACCAGACACGTGATTCTCTCCATACATAGAGATGTATGAAAATAAATAAAGTTCCGGTTATTCAAAATAATTTGATGTTGGCAGCACATGCAGTCTCGTACACAATTCAATGACTTTATTTATTTCACTATCGTCTAGGGAAGATCTTGATCATTCTGTATCCCGAGACTTACTTTCGCAAACTAATATTTCTCTATCATACACGGTATTCTCTCCACAGACAGAGAAGTGGGAAAATAAACAAAGTTTCGCTTATTTAAAATAATTTTAAGTGGGCAGCACATGGACATAATGTAACATCTACACAATGTAATGCCTTTTTTTATTTCACTAGCGTCGAGGAAGGATCTTAATCATTTTGCATCCTGATACTCAGTTTTGCACACTATTATTTTTCTATCATACATGACATCTATTCTCTCCACAGACAGAGATGTGTGAAAATAAACAAAGTCCCGGTTATTCAAAATAATTTGATGTTGGCAGCACATGCAATCTCGTACACAATTCAATGACTTTATTTATTTCACTATCGTCGAGGGAATATCTTGATCATTCTGTATCCCGATACTCACTTTCGCACACTATTATTTTTCTACCAGACACGGTATTCTCTCCACAGACAGAGATATGAGAAAATTAACAAAGTTCCCGTTATTTAAAATATTTTGATATGGCCAACACATGGACAAAATTATACTCCTACACAACACGACTTCATTTATTTCACTAACGTCGAGGAAGGATTTTAATAATTTTGTATCCTGATACTTCCTTTCGTACACTATTACCTCTCTATCAGGCACGGTATTCTCTCCACAGACAGAGATGTAGGAAAATAAACAAAGTTCCTGTTATTCAAAATAATTTGATGTGAGCAGCACATGGCTTTCTTCTACACAAACTCATTTTTACTTATTTGACACCGAAATAATGGTGCATAAGATCCCCAGAGCAATGTTTTTGGTATGGAATTAATGCAACGTAAATTGAATTTCGTCGCTTTTGGCAACTTATGAGTGTAAGCAAAGTTATTTTTTCACACTCACCTGCAAAATTCTCATCAAAATGCAATGGAAATTTAATAATTATCCCGGGAAATTAATGCCTTTTCGTGAATTCTTGGGTGTCAAAGGCCGAGTGAGTAAAAACTATCAAAGAAATATATAGAATGTCAGTAATCGTTTTATAACACTTTCTAACACAGTTGAAAAGTGTTTATGACTTTGGTCATTCTGTCTATTTGTCTGTCTGTTCGTTCGCACGATAATTTCCGTAACAATGACTTTATTAAAATTAAAGTTTAGTATATTGTTCAGACGATCTGTAGAACATACGGGAATGAAAATGAATAATATCATCCAATGAGTTTTGGATTGAACAATGTTGAGAAAGTGAAATATATTGGGCCCTATGGGATCTAACTTTTCAAACATTTTTTAAGCAAAGTTAAAATTCGGAAATTGCTTTGAAAATTTTTTGGAAATATTCAAATTATTTCGTAAAATATATAAAAAGAAATGAGCAAAATATCTTCAGTAGTTTTTTAAATAAAATTTAAAATATTAATTATACCCATATTATATGAAGAGATCACTTAACCTACTTCAAAATAAAATATAGCATCCATCTTTTTTCCCAGTGTCACAACCGTGATTTTTAAAGATCTTTTAAATTTATATTTAGCACTGCATCCATTCTAAAACCGCTTTGTTTTTGCGTATTTTCTGTGCATCTATATTCTGAGCCAACGAAATTACAATATTTTTTAGTTTAAATGATCATCAAACTTTGATTATTTCTACAACGAAGCTTAATTTCAAAGTATGCAGAATGTAAACACATCAAGCTGTAAGATGAGTTTTATAAGAATTGCTGAATTTTTTCAACGCAAAATTATTTATCTCTGGAGTCTGGAATATATGTGATATGAATGAAATATTCATAGGTTTTACATAGAGAAACAGACGATTTTATAGCATTGCCGTTTTCGATGACGTTCATGGAGTTAGAAAGTACTTTTACCTCCATGGTTTTAAGATTTTAAATAAAACAAATTATTGTAATATAGCGATAATTTAAAAAATATCACTGTTGAATGTATTGAATTTTAAAGATGTTTAAATAAAATCACAATGCAATTGGAAAGTGTTTCATGATAAATGCTTTATTCATGATTGATCTTTCTTGTTCTTCATGCATTCATATTCCGCAGTATGGAACTCTACTTGTATCACTATTATTATCAGAATGAAAGAAAGAAAAAAATCTGTGGGCAGCATATGAGTTTCCCTACATAATGCAATGGCTGCAATTCTTCTAATACGAGATGATAATATTCTAGATCCACTACCCAATGTTTTTATCGTTGAAATGTACCACTAATATTTAGCGCTTTTCTGTATGACAACATGTAAAACTATTTCCTGAATTAGCTTATAATTCTTGTAAATCTAACTTGACAATTGAAAGCATTGCTGGCATCTGTTAGGCAACATCCCTTTATATTCAAATATATTAGTTATTAATTAACCAAGTTGGCGTTATTTTCATAACATTATGCATTTTTGCTAAATTTGGCGGTATTTTCATCAATTTGGCATCAATTTCCAAAAGTCGCCAAATTTATCGCCAAGTGTTACATATTTGACGATACTTACTTCTTTTCAATTTTGTGTAATTTTTTAGATAAGTTTATTTGAAAAATGTGTAATATCTCAAGTACGGTTCAAGCTAGCGTTTTCGTCATTCGTTTTAGAATAAAAAAATTGCGTGTAACATGATTATTTATTTAACGTTATTAAATGCCTGATTAAAAAATATTCAAAAATGTATTCGAAAATTTGTGTGTCTTCCAAATATTTGATCACGTTTCAAATGAATAGGTTTTCAGCATTCACTAATTGTAATAATCGTACTAAATATCCTCCAAACACTTCATTCGTTCATGAAATATCACTTTCACACTCTTTCTCTCTCTCACACGCACTAGCATACATACGTATACAGGGTGTCCCAAAATGATTGAAACGCGCTTTAATTCTTTACCTGGTGGAGATAAGTGGACAATGTAAATTGCAAAAATGTTAAAAGTAAGGTAGGAAATATGACTACGTTAATGAAATAATCCTCCCATTAATTTTAAAAAAGTCACACTTTTTAAATTTTTATACGAGCCTCTTAGACAAATTTGGTCAATCAGAAATTTTTGTTTTTAATGCAACAAGATCATTAAAAAAAAACCCACATATCTGTATCTTTGAAATGAACTGAATTATGATAAAGGAAAAAATTTAACTTATGCCACTTTTCCGTACCATGTGAAAGGCTGTTTCATCAGTGAAAATAGGTATCAAAAATATGCATTATATTATGTATTTATGGGGAAAATGAAAAACGGTTTATCTATTTCAGATTTCTTAATTGAGTTATATTTTTAAAATATTTCGCAAATTTTTTCAAAACTTTCTTTCCCAAGATGGCAACTACTACTTAGTTATGCCGATGGATGCATTTGCATTATCTGTGTCAATTATAAACTGTTTTGTTATCATTATCACCCCCTAGCGTAGTTTCAATTATTAATCCTCCCTCCCACATGCTATATATTATCACCATTGTTTCGGAAATATCATTGTTTTACTTTGGAAATAATGTTACGAAAACTTTGGAATCTGAATAATTCTAGTTATAATTATGATAATGACTAAATATTATATCTAGATCTGGTTTTTCAATTTATGTACCGGGTGGCCATAAAATAACGTTAGGTGTTCAGAGCCCTCTAGCGAGTAATGTATTGGACGAAATGTAACAAAATTCGGTGGAGTGCACAGTGGGACGTGCGGTTTCGATTTCTAAAATATAAAAAAAAATTAGTTCCAAACGTCGCCTCCAGGGGAAATTTTGGCGCTGCTAAAGTGTAGTAGTGTGAATAATGAATGAGTAAATGCCAAATGAGAGAGTACACATCAATTTTGTTAACAATGCATGACAAAGTTTATTGTTAATTACAAATGAGGTTCAATATGACTACCATTGTGATGTTCCAAGAACTAACTCCATGCATTGTACGACATTTTCCACCGGTAGTTTCAAACCGTTGAATCATGTTTCGTAAGTTTGTTAAGCTCATCGGTCCTCGTCGTAACTTCTTCAACCGCCGAAATTCACGAAAGCATTGGCATTCCAGCTCCGTTCCGCTGATAATACAACTTGACTAACAAAGCGCGGTTACCTAAGGTAAGAACCATCGGAAGGTAAAAGGCAGTTCGCCTCCGAACGATGAGAATTCTCGTAGCCTTTCTTTTTATCCACATGATCGCTACACGGAACACGAGTATGCTAATTAGTGCATTTTACTCGGTAAACAGCGCCGAAATTTCCCCTGGAGGCGACTTTTGGAACTTTTTTTTCAGAAATCGAAATCGCATGTTCCACTGTGTAAGCCCACCGAATCTTGTTGCGTTTCGTCCAATACATTACTCGCTAGAGACCTCTGAACACCTCACATTATTTTTTGACCACCTGATATTTACACATAAATTTTGATATCGGAGCATTCGTCCTTGAATGTTCATTTTTACATTCCACAGATATAAGAGCCAAGGGCCCTACCGTGCTGAAAACACCGGTTCTCGTTAGATCACCGAAGTCAGGCAGCATCGGGCGCGGTTAGTACTTGGGTGGGTGACCACCTGGAAACACCGCGTGCTGTTGGCACATTTCGGGCGCGGTAGCTCGGTGGTTTGCGCGCTGGATTTGCACGCTGCCACAACTACCGCCGTGTTCATGCGGAGTACGATCACGTTAAACATGTGGGTCCGTAAGTCCTTCCGAGAGGTTGGTGGTAGGGGAAGGAGGGTACGGTCCCTGTGGATGCCTCCCCCACTGGGTTCCTGTCTAAATTGGGTGGCACTTCCCGGCCATCCAAACTGTTACCTTACACCTTTCTGGTAGGTCGGACGGTCTGGGTCTCAACAACAACAACAACACTCCACAGATATACACACACAAGGACGGACATGATTGCAAAAGTGTTTCAAACGGGTTCAGAAGATCTTAAAATGTTCTGATCCACCAAAATTACGAATTCAAAAATTACTGGACCATACCTTCTCTATACAGTAGTGTGGGAAATATGCTTTGTTATATTCGGGTTAATACGGTACTTCCCTTATTATTATTATTATTATTTTTGCAAGACTATAATGGCTGACTGATATTATTACGATGTATTACGAAACCACCCTGTCCGCGAACCCATAACCAATGAGCTTATCTGTCGCAGGGCATGATCAATCCGTCATAATCAATCAAGATTCATGACGATATTTTAAGGGTCTAACGAATTCTTCCGTGAACTTGATATTCTTATATTACAGGATAGGGGGAAGTTACACGGTTTTATTTTTAATTTGAGGTTTGACATATTTAACCTTTTCAGAACCGATTTATGAAGAATTGTATATCAGGACATTTTTTTTTTAAATTATGATGTTTAATGAATGTAATAATGATTCGAATAATTTAAAAAAAAAAAAGGGAAAAAATCAATTTTTAAAGTAAATAATAAAACAGGGCTCACACATCCCTTTAGTTACGAACAAGCTTAAGATTTCAAGTTTAAAATTTTCTGCATCTATAATAATAAAGCAAGGAGTATGTCTGTTTCTCGGAAAACGTAAGCAACCCACAACTACAGTGTCTAGAAGGAACAGTGTTAGTTCTAGACACTGTACCACAACTCTGAAATTTGGTACAGGGATACCTCGACTCCCGAAAGGAAACACCTCGTCGAGATTCCTTTTTTTGTTTCAAATTAGTGTTTTAGTTAGTAAATGTTGAAGCAATATTTTGAGCGATTTTCTCACAAATCGGCTCCTTATTGATCAAAAATAGTATCGGAGTTTCCATCTCGATATCCTTGATGAACGATTTTTTCGCTGTGAAAGATACAAAGTCACTATATCATGTAGGGAAA